>VWZO01022667.1:523-13480 GCA_013396975.1 Bucco capensis | reverse complement strand
TCCAGGTCATTAATGAAAATATTAAAGAGCACCGGTCCCAAAACCGAGCCCTGAGGGACACCACTAGTCACCGCTCTCCACCCAGACATAGAGCCATTAACCACAACTCTCTGGTTGCGTCCCTCCAGCCAATTCCTTATCCACCGAACGGTCCACCCATCAAACCCATACCTCTGCAGTTTTGAGATGAGGATGTCATGAGGGACCATATCAAAGGCCTTACAAAAATCCAAATAGACTACATCAGTCGGTTTCCCCTCATCCACCGCTCCAATCACTCCATCATAAAAGGCCACCAAATTAGTCAGGCACGATTTGCCCTTGGTGAATCCATGCTGACTACTCAGTATCACCTCTTTATTTTGCATGTGCCTGAGCATCACATCCATGACTATTCGCTCCATGATCTTCCCAGGCACAGAGGTGAGGCTCACCGGCCTGTAGTTCCCCGGGTCATCCTTCCTACCCTTTTTAAAAATAGGTGTAATATTAGCCTTTCTCCAGTCTTGCTTCATGTTATTTTATCATTTGCAACTTAAACAAGATTCCAATGAGATACACAGTCAGTAATTCATCTCAGATGATAACTCAAGTGCACACTGTAGCTGTACTTCCTAGATGAATATTCAGCCATTTGTCATTTGCTGCATAAGACACAGGGGTTTTTAATAGTGGAAACACAGCTGACATACTACTAGAATGTGGACCAGGAGATTTTCAAATAAGATAATGTGATTCTACTCTTAGCATCTTTCTTGAAGGCCTCAGAGGTTTCTGATTAATGTTTTATCAACATGAAATACAAAACCTGTTTTACTACTTTGTCGTTTTTCCTCTATTAGTGTATTGTGCATTTTTTATATGTTTGTCTATAGCAGTGTAAGAGAGAGTCATATATTCCAGAAATTCTTTTTTCCATTAGTAAAAGGCAGGAATAGTATCTTTGAAGGAATTCAGTGGTGAGTGTATTCACACATACTGCATTTGATTTGACAAGACAGATGGATTTTGAGACTCTCTAATTGGGTAGTTTTAAAAGCCTTGAGAAACCCTTGAGAAATCTGCTCCAGGAGTCTCAAGGATTTTATTATAGTTTGCCTAGGACACATACTCCACACTTTCTACTCAAAGGTGCCTATTTAATAGTTGTATGACCATTTCCTTATCTCTCAGAATGTTACAATGTGCAGAAACTACCTTCCTGTTGCCAGACTTTGATATCTCCACATCTATTAGATTACTTCCTAGAGGCTACTGTTGTATTTTGAAAGTCAGTAGTACTTTCTGAGTTGTTTTTCTTCTCAAATGAATGTGATGCAGTCTTTGCCTTCTCAAATTTTAGTTTCCAATTCGGATTGTGTTATGTATCCATAGATTTTCTGCTCAGCAGGTGTGCAGAAAAAAAGCTACTGACAGTTAAAAAGCTACTATGACTCTATGTCACAGATATTAACAGATCAAGAATCTGCTGCTATCAATTATTGGGAAGGTGTTAACTCATGCTTGACCATAACTTCTTATTCTCACTTCATTGTTTTCACTTTCCCTTCTTCTAGTACCTGCATGCAAATGGGATTGTGCATCGTGACTTGAAGCCAGAAAATCTACTCTATGCAACACCAGCACCAGATGCACCACTGAAAATTGGTGAGCAGCTTTAAATATACGCTTCTTTAATTCCTTTGTACTTGTACCAGTAGTATGTGCTGATGTTTACAGCATATATATCTCACCACCACTTTATACTCAAAAAACCAGTGTGTTACTTCTTCAGCAGCACAGCTGCATGTGGTGTTTTTAAAACCAATACAAAAGTAGATGTTTAGCTTAGAGAATTTATAGCCAGATTATGCACAATGTGGCAGAGAATAAAGCATTCAGGACAAACAAGAAGGACCATGAGATGAGCATACAGCTATGTGCACTACTTCTGCCCCCCCTTATTTTTGTTAAACTAATACTTTAAGAGGAAGCATTCATTGATGTGAAAGTACAAATGCACAGCTAAGTAGTAGAAAGCAAGGCTGACTTCTGTTCTGAAGGCAGATTTGAGGGTTAAGAAGTGTTCTTTGCAAAGAGCCTAGGGAAGCTATCTGAAGCAGTCAGACCACAGGGAGGTTGAGGAGGGACAAGGTGAGACCAGGATCTCCTGAACAGGGTGTATTATGCCAGTTTGGTTGTGGATGGAGGCCCATTGCAAAGGGCATGACCTCCAAAAATACTGGATATGCCCAGTTCTAGCTTGAGCAAAGAGGAGCTCTGTGCAATGTTTCTGACTTGCATGTAAACAGTTTGGGTGTACCCATGTTTGTCAGGGGGTCATTCATTGTGGGTTTCAGGAGTCAGATTTCCACAAGCAAGTCTGAAGCAGTTTAATATAAATTTCTAGGAAAGTCTCAGGATGATGGTATTTTAATTTACATTTTATATTAGCTCTTATCTTTTCTGGTAAGGCTCTAAACAGCTTTAACAAGATAGTTTAATGCAGCAGTGGTGGAGGGGACTTCTGAAGAACTTTCCTAAATACTGTGAATCTTGATCTTCTGGTTAAGTTTATTGCTCATTTAAATTGAGATCTGATTTATATGAGTGGCAGTGTTTATTAAAGTAAGGTATATTTCTGTTCAGATATATAACAATACATAAATGATAATCATTTAGGGACAAGAAAACCCTAACTATCCTTTTCTAGAATAAAATATGAACTATTTTTATCCTGATATTGAGTCAAAACATTGGACTGATGAGCCTTATGGGTGCCTTCCAACTCCAACTGTTCTGTGATTCTGTGATTCTGTGATTCCCTTTCATATTACTGTAACAAAAAAAAACCCTTTTATTTTGCATTTTTTAAGGACAGATTGTCATCACCTAAATGGAAATTTGAAGAAGCTCAGTTTATTCTCAGTGAAAATTTAAAAAGTTGTGAAAACTTCCATTTTATTTCTTTTTGAAAAAGGAGTCATGCAAATACAATGTGTAGCATCATGAAGGCTTTTGCTGTCTGATTAGTAATTCAGGGTGGAAATACTACAAAAAGAAAGATCACTACTTCTCCTGGCACAATCTTCATTCCCCTAGAAGCCTTCTATCAAAATACTGCTGGGATTTTGTCTTGAAGGGTCTATGTACTCTGACCCTTATCAAAGAAATCACCGATGTACAATTTTTTAACTCAAAATTGTTCTGTTACTTTTATTGGATTACTCACAGCGTGCAAGCTAAATATATATCTAAAATGCGTTTCTAGATCACTGCAGGTATGCCCTTATAGGCATCCCATTGTATTGACTCTAACAGTCTTCAGGATAAAATACAAGCTACATTTCCATCAAGCAAGAGTCAGGAATATTCATTTGTACAGATAAATTTTGCTTCTGAATTGCAGTCTTTAAATTGATCCTCATCTCTTGAAATGACAGTACTGTTTATTTAGTGCATAAATGTTCATTTAATTACCTGTACAATTTTAAAAAAGAAAAAGGAAAGAAAAAAAGTGATTTTACAAGGGAGTAAGAACATTAATATTCGTAAACAATCTTAACAGCTGATTTCGGACTTTCCAAAATTGTGGAAGATCAGGTAACCATGAAGACAGTCTGTGGAACTCCAGGGTACTGTGGTATGTTGTTTTATTATTTACTGTGTGCTACGCCTAATGGGAGTATATTATATTTTCTATTTCCAAGGTGAAATGCTTCTTCCTAAGTTAAAATTCAAAAAGTCCTTAAAAGGCAGAAATGAAAATCTAAAATTCAGAATTAGCACTGAGTTCATTTTTTTTCTAGACTCATATTCTCCAGCACTGAAGCTTAATAATCAAAACATGTTCAGTACTTGCATGGAAACAAGTTTGGCCATCATAAGAATGCTGAAATTACTAAAATAATACTGAAGAGACATCAGAAGTAATTTGGACTATGAAAGGCTTAATGGAAAACACTAAAAATATATAGAGGTTATAACAATGATGAATATGTGAATATTACTTACAGTGAATTTATCTTAACGTATACTTTTTTAAGGTAGAGGAAATCAAATTATTCCTTGGAATAAAGTAATAAATTAATCCCCTAAACCTGAAACTTTTCAGGAGATATGTGGTTTTATATGCAGACTTTCCATTCTACTACATGCTGGAGTGGGACCTGTATAACAGAATTATGAGTGCAATATAAAGGAGCACTTTGTGACAGATCTTGTCAACTGGGCCAACTAGTATAGAAAGGCTTTGGGACATTTAAATAATCATCTTTTCTCCTAAACAAAATAAGAATGAAATTTTAGGTTTTCTTCGTTTTTAGCAAGAGAGTGCAAGTCAGCATGAACCACTGCTTACCAAAATGACTGATTTACCTGTGCGTTCACAGTAGATCAGCAAGCGTAAGTATATATGGATGACTTCAGAGCAAATATCTAACTTGTGACTTTAGCACTGTACTGCACAACGATGGTAATTTTAATTCCTTTTCTAGTTTAGAAATTAGGAAACTACATACTTAATTATGTTGGCTTTATATTTTCCAGTTGGTAGTCTTTAAGGATACTTCCTACTTCTTTAACTGTGGAAAGTATGTACAAAGTTTCAAAACTGTGTTTTGTCTCACTTGTCCTATTTTGCATGTTTTTGTTTATGCTTTAGAGTATCACTGAATTCCAGTCTGATCGATTTTATAAAACTGTACTTCATGTATTAGCTACTAATGTTCTGGTTGTCTTCTTTTGTGACAGTCATGCTGCAAATTTCATAAAACTGTAGTGAGCATTTAGCCCTTTTTATACATGTCTTTGTACACTGTAGAAATAGGGTAAGGCTTATTTAAATAGAAGATCCACTAGAACAGGGACAGTTTGGTAGGGATGGTTAAGGCTGAATGTGGTGTTGAGAAGATAAGAAAGGAGCTTCATGCCTATGAGCATTGACCTGCAATGCCTACGGACATGCACCTGCAATCCTTGCTTTGTGACCTGAGTTAACTGACCATAGAGAATTCCTTGTACCTGTAAAATATTCAAATATTACTTTCCAGGAGTAGGTGAGACCCAGGAGGAACACTGTTGAAATGCGTAATTAAACTATGAATAATTGATAGTCACAGGCTGCCAACTCCCACACCCTGCCCTCTCAGATATTAGTAGCTTCTACAGAAAGGACATAGCAACAAAATCATACTGATATCTGAATAGTCTGGCATCAATCTTACTAATCTACTGTCCCTGGGATGAGCAAAGTGATGCAGAAAGCAAGAAGATGGACACTAAGAACTTAAAATGCTGAGACATTGTGCTTTCAGTGAGCTTAACAAGAAGGGCATAAATGATTTCTGACAGTAGCACATAGAAGTAAGCCAGTGCAGAGCAGTTATTCATGATCATTCCATTATAGGCAACATCTAAACTAACAGCAATGTATCTGTCAAATGCATTCATTAAAAGCAAACTTCTGCATACATTAAAAAAAAAAATTACAGGATGTATAACTGTGTAATCACAGTCTAGATGTCAAGGCAGACCTGTATATAGAAATCTCTGATCTCCTATGTGGCCATTTTACAATACTGAGATGGAAGGAAAAGAAAATGAAAGGACAGAAAGTGACTTCTGCCCTTTTCCTGAGCAAGTAAACAACCCAAGAAGCGCTGTGTTCTCTAGAAAAGGAAGCTATTGGCTATTAACCAAAAAAGCTATTTACTTCAGAACCCCCCTCATGGCATTAACAAACATGGCAGAGAGAACAGTGGTTAACATCTCCTTTCTTGATCCATATCCATTTTTGGCTCTGAAGCCATTGGCTATTGTCTTGTTAGGTTCAGATTTGGCCTGAGTTAAAAATCAATTGAGATCTAGTGTCACTTTTCAGAAGTTGCTTTCTGTTCATCCATTTAACGAACAGAATAATAAGGAAGCAAGGAAAGTCTGCATTTAGACTGGCAAGTGTTTGCCCAGCTGCCAGCTGTAGGAGTATGTGGTGGTTTTATACTGGGCATGCCCAGGTGAGAAGTTTCAGGAAGCTTTCACTAGCTTGGACTGGAATGTGGTGAGCTAGTGCTGAGCATGTGTGGGTGAGGAAGTTCAGGAAGCTTCCCCCACCTCTGGTGTTGGTCCTGCCTCTGGGCAGGGCTGAACCAATCAACACCTCTGCGAAGAGCATATTTAAAGAGGGTAACAACAAGTTGGGAGTTTCTATGCAGTTGTTTTTGTGTTGCAAGCAGCGTAGGATGTAAGAGAGAGAGAGAATGGTTCCGCCTCCCCTGCCCCCAGCCTCTCCCAGAAGAAGAAGGACAGAGCTCCAGGGAAGATTCTGGAGTGGCCATTTCCCTCAGCATGTGGCAAGGTTAACAGCTGCCTTTGGAGCCCAACAGAGGAGTCATTGTCAGGGAGCCCACTGGGCAGCCTGTGGAACAGGCAGAGCCCACAGTGGATCATGGAAGGGTGGAGTCCCCCAGAGAGATGCTGAGACTACAAGGAAGACCTATGGGGATCATTCCCTGTGGGACTGATGCCATGTTACTGAAGGGAAGGACAGTCAGGGGGTTTTCCCCTGGAGAGGGTGGACTAGTACCCTTAGGAACTGGACTGGACTCATTTCCCCTTCCCTCTACAGTGCAGGGGATGTGTGTTCTAGTTCAGGGGCATGGTCTGGGAGAGGGGAGGGGTGTAATGTAGGAGTGGTGTGTGGGTTTTACATGGTATTTATGTGTTCTCACCCTGCTCAGATTCGATTGTGGTTTTTGTTTAGATTAGATTTGAGGTTTCCCCCATGTCTGGTCTGTCTTTTGCCTGTGACCATAAGTGGTGAATGAGCCCTGCCTGTCCTTAGCTTGGTCTCTTAAGAAACCCTGGTTGTGTTTTCTCCTTCCTATCCCACTGGTTGGGAGGAGAAATGAGTGGCTGACTGCATGGTTTTGACCAGCTGGCGAGGCTAAACCATGACAGAGTGGTGTGTTGCAGACTTAGTGATTAATGTCCTTTGCCTTCTGCATTAATGCTTTGTAAAAATGCTTGATGTGTTCCCTTTGTGGTAAATCCTTCACATAATTTAAGAAGTCTTAAGCCATCTGCCCGGAAGTTGTTAGGGAGCTGTGTATACTCTTCCTGAAATCATACATGGGGGAGCTGCACTCTGCTGGGATGTTACAGCACATTACTTGGCAGAGCTAGCTGCCGTGATGGAGACCTCCCACAAGCTAGGAAAAAATCAGGAGTGTGCCAGCAGCCTGGGTCAGTCTGGTCAGACAACCGAAGCTTCAGGCTATTCAGGGAGCTGTTACACATTTCAGGAACTCCCAGCCCATCTTGGACCTGTTGCTCATGGCTGTGAAAGTGTAATGCAGGAAGGTGAAGGGATGCATACATGCTGCAGTGTTGATATGTGTAGGTGCAGCAAGTCCACTGTGTCCCAAAAATGTAGCCATCCCACATGCATTGTAGAGCTAGTGGGCTCAGAGTCTGTGCAGCCGTCCTGTACATGATAGATATTAATACAGATATAATGGTTACTGAGAAGAAGCACTACTGATACGTGGAAGTGTGGCTGAGCAGTGTCTTTTTAATCATTTTTTTCCCAAATTAGTTGGGTACTTTTGTCTGTGACCAAAAGGCAAGGCAGGGAACAGTCTTGCCTCCCCTCATATCAAGCACTTCTATTTTCTTCTCTGGAGATGTGGCATTTTCATCCTGCCACCTTAGGACCTTTGCCCAAGGAGTTTTGTCTAGTTAGAGGCAGACCTTGAGGGTATGCTGAGCTAGAAGCCCTGGGGTAGAAGGGCTAGGGGTGCTTGAGGTATGCATGTTACAGTTTGTGTGCAACTGTGCATATTTTTAGTCACACACAGGAGCAACAGATTCTATCTGATTGATACAGCAGTCTACTCAGCTTTCTTCAAGGTGTGTCTGTCAAGCTGCTTGAGCAGAGATTAATTCCTCTTTACAACAGAAACGGAGATCCTCAAGACTGCCTGGCCTTTCCACCTCCTCAACACTGCAGCAAAAGCAATTGCCTGTCATGGTCTTGTCTTTCTTTACAGTTAAAACAGAATAGCAGAAATAAAGCCCAAATAAATTACCAAGTAAATAAGTAAAATACTGAAGTAAAAGTACCACCTCCATTGTCATATTTCAGCTCCAGTGCTGCTCTAGCGTTCTATAGTTCCTTTCACAAACCTGAAAAACAATTCAAAACCAAAGTCGGCTTTTCATTTTATCCTGCCTATGCTTCAGAATGACTTGTGTTGTTTTACACACAGTAAAAGGAATGATTTGCTTAATTAAGGATTTAAAGGAGTAGGCCCTAACTTCTTATAAGACACAAGTGTACATGGAGTTTCAATTGACTTTGTAACTGTTATTTCTGCATTCAATTTTTGTCATACTGATAAGTGTTCTATCATCTGCAGCACCAGAGATACTACGAGGATGTGCCTATGGCCCTGAGGTGGACATGTGGTCTCTGGGGATTATTACCTACATCCTGTAAGTGCAGACAATGCCACAGAATGGTTAATTTGTGAGCACTGGGAGGTGCTTATGACATTATGAGCTGTGTTGTTGTAAAACACAGCTTTAATTATGATACTCCTAACCTTATTTAAGTAAGTCAAATCCTAGAGGAGCATAGTAAAATACTCAGATCATGTGTTTTATACTTATAACTCTTTCTCTACATCTTTCTCCTTCTATTCTTTTTCTCTTCCTTTTCCACTCTCGAAATCCAATTTGACCCATAGGAACAAGCCAAGCAAAAAAGGATGCTAATCAAACATACTTGGCCATGTCTTCCATTTACCTTTAACAATTTTCCACTTTTAAAACTCTTCTGTGGAGTGTAAAGCTGGAAAGATTAGATGCTGAGACCAGGAAGGTACAGGTACAGTAACTAATTCAATAATCCTGCAGTCTAAAGGACAATGTTTTATGTCTCAGTCTCATAGTTTAGCAGAAGGAATGTGTGCAGTACAATCAAAAAATACATTGCTTTATGCATCTCCAAAGCAGAGTAGATGTAAGAGTTAACTACTATGCTACAGAAGATGTGCACAGAGCTGTATCTTCTCACCAGTACAAAGTGGACTTACCATGTGATTAAGAGAAACTTATGCACATATTTCCACAGAAAATTGTTCCTGAGGCAAATTATATTAAGACCTATTGATGCTAACTGCCATAATTGCAAGGAAACCACATTTGTAGTTCTAACAGCAAAGAGGACCCATCCTTTTGCATTCCCACAACAGGTTAGAAATGCTACCTCACATTTGAGATGCAGATAGTGATCAATAAATGGAATCAAAATCTAGTTTTAATTAAAGGTGTTTTTTTAACTAACTTAAAAGGGAGGACACAAAACCCTGTCTGGTCCTTTCTAATCAATTCTGAATCTGCTTATACTGATTTTGCTTTAAATGGTAGGTAATTGATTTAAAATTAGTCACCATAATAAAATGAAATTTTAATAAAAATTCAAATGAAATAAAAACCATCCACATTGGGTCTTACACTAGTTTAATTTATCTGACTTGAAATCACGCCTCTAGTTTTATTCATCTAATTTGACATGTAGCAGAAAATCTGACCGCTCAAATGGAAATATTTTAAAGGAGGAGCGAACCCATAGAAATTTTTAATAAACAACAATAGATGATACAGTAAATTGCAATGAAAATATTTTAGGACTAAATAGAGAATCACTTAGAAGACTTCCAACACGGTCACAGCAAGTCTTAAGCATGGTATCCCTATATGTCATCATTTATCTGGTATCCAGAAACCAGTTTTGGCTGAACCACTTAGTGACCCAACAGCACCTTCTTAGCAAAGGTGTTCAGTGGGGATAGGAGCCAACCCAAAACAAGCTCAGAAATTGAATAAAGGAGGGGAGCAGCAGAGGGACCATGATGGGCTCCTGCCTGCTGAAGCAAATGGTATTTGGAGGTTGGATCTTTTTGTTTTGATCCATCTCCGCCAGACTTGGACATTCAATAATGTGCCCAGAATGTGCTTATAGTGGAGGTTTTCTCCTTTTTAACAGTGCAAAATAATTCAGCTGTTCCACACATGGCTACACTCTACTATCAAAACCACACTTCTTCCTTGAAACATCTGTCTCCTTTTTCAGAAAAAAAGAAGCACACCAAGTGGGTTTACAAATATAAAGACAAGTTAAAACATAAGGTTAAATCTTCTACATTTTTTGCTGTGGTCTGCTGTTGTTTTGCTGTCATCATCTTGTTGTGTGTTCCATTTTCTGGAGACAGAGTAGCAGATAGATATTCTATTTAGCTCAGAGTGCTCCTGGATGAATAGGAAACTCACTTTAAAACTTCTGATTATGTGTGCAGGCATGATTAAAGTGCAGTGAAGTGACAATAAAGGACATTAGAGAAATGAAAACCACGTCTATGAATTTGCTTTTCCCAGGGCTGGCAGTGTGGATATTTGTTGACATCTGTATTATTCAATATATTCATAAATGCAGTATTAATAAGATTACAAAATTTCTTTAGAATATGTAGGTTATCAAAGAAAAGATGAAAGATGATTATTAAAACCTGAAGAAGATATTTATGTTTTGTGGATGATAGGATCAAAGAACACACAGTGATGAACGTAGTCAAAAAATCATTCCTAACTCGACATTTAAAAACTTCCAATTTCAAAGGCAAAATGTGGTTCCTTCAGTAATTCCTATCCTTCAGGAAAGAGTTACAGGGATTCTGATAATTGCTTTTTAAGCATGTTAACCTCGTGCCTGTAAATAATCAAAAAAAGCAGGTCCGAGGTCAGGAAATTTTGGCAAAAAGAAATTGAGATTAAAATAGAAAACACCATTACAAGAATATGCAATTCCATTGTGTGCCAACACAGAATGGTGTTTGCACCCACTTCAAAAAGAGACACACTAGAGAAGACTCACAGAAGAGAGTAGGTATGAGCAGAGGTTTCAGACTGAGGATAACTGAGTAGCCTGAGAACGGCAAACCAAAGAACTGCTAGAAAATATTTATTGACATGTAAACAAGTATCAACTGTTGTGTGGCCACTCTTACATTAAGTCACTATATTAATAGTTCCAATTAGAGACATATGAAAATGGAAAATTTGCTATTTGACCGGCCTTTCCCAGTGCTTATGAATGCTTATAACAACACTTTGCTTTGCTCCGTAGGATTAGGAGTTCGTAAGTGCATCCAGGTCTGTGCCCCTGAAGTGGTCTACAGGACACAAATTAGTGAAAGATAATACCAGGAAGCATTTCCAACAACCCCAGACTAAGTTGTCTTCAATAAATTTCTTTCTTTTTTTTTTTTAATCCTTACAGACTTTGTGGCTTTGAACCATTTTATGATGAAAGGGGAGATCAGTATATGTTTAAGAGAATCCTCAACTGTGAATATGACTTTGTGTCCCCCTGGTGGGATGATGTGTCTCTGAATGCCAAGGATTTAGTAAGTAAAAGAAAAATAAGACTGAAGTATCTTTGCTGTATTTCTCTAGTATCACTTCCCCTGAGAAAGAGTCCATTTTGGGTGGGTTCAGAATAATTGGTTACTTAACTGTTCATGTAGTTCCTTGTATAATGCTGTTAAATAACCATTGTTAATCTGACGCTGCAAATTTACACCCAAAACCTTGAATGTTCAGGTTGTTCTGTGAACAAAGGCACAGTTCATTGGCAGCTGTCACAGTGCTCATGTATGTCTGCCTTTCATGCTAGCTCTGAGGTGTTTTGTCATTCGTCTTTGCAGTACAACCACCTTCAGGGGAATTTAGAAATGAACCCTATATTTTGTGTGGTTTTCAAGTGTGAACTTGCATCAAGGAGATACTGATCTGCAAAGACAGATGTGCTTGAGTTTGATTTTTAGTCAACAATAACTTGCACAATTCACTTACTTCATTAACATTGAAGACACAAATGCTCAGTTCTGTACAACATGCAAACTGTGCCAAAAAATACCAAATAATGTTTGTGAAGTATTTGAGGATGCCTCAAAGGGAAGGACTGTAGATGTTCAAAGTTCTTTTTTGCTATTGTATTAGATATGAACTTCTTCTCAGTTCAAAAATGTATCATAGACTAGTTTGTGTCAACAAAATCCAGATAAACAGAAGCCTGCAGCAAAGCCACTTGTTTGTTGTATTCAGAGTGCTTTAGTCCAAAATGGTCCCTACCATTTTGCTACAGTGAAGCACAGAATTTCAGGTTTGAACATGCTGTAGAAAAGGATGAATCCCGTGGCTCTCAAAACCCATGTTATGGACACTTCTGGGCTATTTAGCTGAAGTGGTTTGCCCCTCAGTTGATGCACAGCAGGTAGTATTCATCGTGATGCCTGTTTTCCTGCACCCACTTCAAGGACACTGCCTTTGATAGCTCTTTTTAGGTAAATTTCAGAGAACCCTAAAGTGAGTCCCCCCTCACACTTGGCCACATAGTAGTGATGAAGTCCTTCCTGTGCTGTCACCTGCACTCTGCTTCAAGAGGGGGTGCAGCCAGGAGGGATGTGTTAGTATAGCTCTGCCGAATACCATCCATGTACTGCTTTACTACATCCTCATTCATCTTTATTTAAACACGACTTGTCCAAACACACAGCAAAACCCATAAAATGCAACTTCACTGGACATACTTCATACCCTGCAGTTTGTACCATCTCCATTCCCAGGGCTATGTCTGCAGTGCCTGTTCCAGAAAATGTACTATTCTTTTTCAAGAGGTGCACCTTCCCTAGTCTTTACAGAAAGACCTGGTTGATAACATAAAAAATTACATAAACAGCATTAATTTCAGAGTGGCTTAAGAGAGAAATATTTATACAGTACTTCTTAGCTCACGTGTACATAAGGCTTTACAATGACTGAAAGAAACATTTCATTTGTGATGTATCTGGCAGTGATTGCGTGGTATAAGTCTGCATGAATTGCACACAACAGAATTTCACAGAATCACAGAATCAC
>VWZO01022662.1:227500-302787 GCA_013396975.1 Bucco capensis | reverse complement strand
TAGTTATGCCATCACAAAAGGCTATCAGATTAGTCAAGCAGGACTTCCCCTTACAGAATCCATGGTGACTACTCGTGATAAGCCTCCTTTCCTCCAAATGATTGGAGATGGTTCTACCTTCCTACCTTCTCCATCTTGAGGCCTTGCTGGCTCTTGCTTAGCTTGGGAAGAAAAGAGCCAGAGGGGAGGAGGAAGCAGCAAAAAAAGGGAAGACTTCTGGTGAGCCCACAAAAACTGAACACAGCAAGAGGCTTCTCTAACCTATTCCATCCACATCTCAGAGCCTGAGGAAGCTCTCTGACAGCTCTTGTAGCCACCACTTTACAGCAGGAGAAGCTAATACACAGAGATTTAGGAATTGGCCCAAGGTTACAGGAGAAATCTGAGACAGAAACAAGCTCTGAGCTCAGATCTTCAACTTCCCTCTACAAAACTCGACGTGAACTGCTATGACAAGGAAAATGTTCCCAGAGTGGTACAAATGAGGGGAAAGGCACACACAGAGTGTGCCTCATTGTCAGCCTGAAAAATGAATGTTAAACATGGATTTGGGGAATGCAATTATTCTGCCCTAGCCACAGAAGAGATTTGAGGGAGCTAACTGGCTCCTGTCAGCTTTCATCACTCAGCAGCTCTGTAACCAGCTCACAAATCCAGGCCTCCACTGAAGTGCTGTAAAGGGAAAAGGGGAGGGGGGAAAAAAGGAAAGAAAAACTTAAATACTCTACTTTTAATTCTCCTCTTGCTTTCCTCAAGGGCTCCCCATTAAACTGAGCACTTTCACATCCTATTTAGGAACAGGAGCCAGAAAGAATAAGTAGGAGAAGAGTGCAGATGGCAGGACAAATCCTGCACTATCACAGACTAAGACTCCTGGGGGTAAAAATACCCACCTGACAGCTCTCCAAAATACTCTTTTTGTCTTGCAAAACACCAAGCTTAGGGCTGAGGAACAACAAGCAAACACAACACAGCAATCAGGTTGTTACTCCTGAATGACAAGTGCTTCATCTATCCCCTGGTGCTCAATGTCTTCTCCTGTAGCAGCTTCCAAGTGGGCACTCAAGTTGAATAAAAAGAAAACCAACTGCAGGCATCATCATCATTGTCCATTTCAATTAGCCTGGAACCAAAAAAATCAGCTCAGATGCCTGCCAAAAGGCTGCTGTGGAATAACAGCTCCTGCTCTTTAACTTTAGCCCAGCACAAGCCTTGCAGAGCTTGCCCTCAAGTGCTTCTGCCTGCAGAGATCATGAGGCTTGTGGGGTTTGGGTTTATTTCTTTTCTTTGCAGAGGATAAACAGTTTGGCAAATAGATTGGAGATGACTGATTGACTCAGCTTTCTGGGTTGCCACTGCTCTAATTTGTGCTTGTTGTCATTGCTCCTCTGGCCACACTCTGTGTGTGGTGGAGAGAGGATGGAGAGATGGGAGGATTCCTCTGTTGTAGCATGAGCACCACCACATGGTTTGCTGGCCTTAAAACTCCTCTTTAAACAGGGATTTGGATGGGGTTTTTATCCTCTCTTTTTTCCTCATTATTTAGTGTCTCAAAACACTAAATACAAACCTGAAACCATGCCTTACTTGGAGCAGGCACAAGATGAAAGACCTCAGTCCTGAGCAATCACAAGCTGAATTCTCTCTTAGGGTTGCAGGGTTCCCATCATTCACTTCCAAACCCCCCCTAAAAAAACAGATGTCATTCAGTGCTTCAATGTACTGGTCAAACCCATTTATAATGGGACAGCAAGAACACTCTGTGCCCTCCTGCTTGGCATATTTCTCCCAAGGAGACAGGCTAATGATGTAATAAATAACAACCTTCCACTCCTAAAGAAGAAAAGAGAAGGTGCCCAGGCTGATGGCAAGCAAAAGGGAGAAGAGGTGAACATCATGTCTCTAAACACATGGAAGTGTGCAGATGATGCCAAGCTTGGAGCAGTGGCTGGCACACCAGGAGCTGTGCTGCCATCCAGAGTGACCTGGACAGGCTAGAGACATGGGGAGGGAGANGAGCCTGTGGAGTCTCCTTGTCTGGAGCCATTGCAGAGCTGCCTGGACACATTGCTGTGTGAGCTGGTCTAGGTGATCCTGCTCTGGCAGGGGGGTTGCACTAGATGAGCTTTCTAGGGCCCTTCCAACCCCTAATCTATACTGTGATACTGTGAAGGATTCCATTCCATCCCATCCCATCCTCCTTACCAGGGATGCATGGGCACAGTGAGTCACAGAATCACAAAGGTTGGCAGAGACCTCTAAGCTCATCAAGTCCACCCATCCCTAGCACTCCCATGCCACTAACCCATGGCCCTAAGCAGAGCATCTAAATGTTTCTTCAACCCCTCCAGGGCTGGTGACTCCAGCACCTCCCTGGGCAGCCTGGGCCAAGACTGAACAACCTTTTCAGGGAAGAAATTCCTCCTGATATCCAATCTCTAAAGGAAGGAAGTGGTGGGGGGGTAATAATAAGGTGAAAAAAATAAATCAGAGAAGCTCCATCAGGGAAATATTGGTGTAGGGGTGACAGGCAAATTGACAGAGCTGCTTTGCTTTAGGGGAAGCAAGAGAGATAGATGTGACTTCCATTCTGCCTCTTTTGAATAATTAAAAGTCATCTCCAGCTGCAGAGGAAATGCAAATGGCAAAGTCAATGTGCCATTTATCTCCAAAGTTTATTCCTTGCTGCAGTTAGCACTCCCAAGGACGTTTTCCTCAGCTTTTAAAGGCAAAATGGTTGATGGTGCTGCAGGAGCAAGCCTGTAAGGGATGTTTCCAGGTGGGATGCTCTACATCAGGCCATCCTCTACACACACAAAATCACCTCCTCCAAAGAAAAGATGCAGACTGACTTCTGCAGCCTGAAATTCCCTGTGGAGTTTCATCTGAAGAGTAATTTACCTCCTTGCTGTATTTCTTTCTTGTTGCATGATCCAGAAATTAAAATGTCAATGTCTGCAATCCTCCAAAGAAGATCAAGGCCTACACACACACACACAAAAAAAAAGAGTGAAATATGAAGGAAAAAAAAAAACCCTAAATCATACCCTTTGAGGTTAAGGGGCTTTTTTTCCTAATCAAAATGGATGAAAATCTACTGTGCCAGTGTGCAGCAGGAAGCTAAAGCCTTAGCTGGACTGGTGTGGCCAGAAGCTCAAAGTGCTCCTGCAATCAAAGAGGTTCAGGCTGCCAGAAAGATCTGCCCAGAGGGCTTGGAATTCAAGATCAAGACCTAGTGTTTTAAGCTGACATCTCTCTCAGGAGATCTCTCTTTTTGCTGAGCTCCATCATGACTAACTGTGCTGTGGCAGACCATGTTCTAGCATACGAGCTCACATCCACTATTCCACAACCTCTCCTTGCTTTTATTGGCCTGTTTTTCCCCTCTATTCCTGGCAAAGCAGGGATGAAAGGCAACTTACATTTTATTCCCCAGCCCAAATCCTGTTGTCTTTACTCTAACAGCACAATTTAGGCAGCTTGGAATGACCTCCTCCTTGTCACACAACATACCTCCAGCTTTCCTTTTCTTTCTCCTCCATGGATCCATCCAGGCAGACATCATCCCAAGCATTTTCTCTGCTGGAGCACCTGGATAATTCCACCCAGTGTTGATTCCAAAGATACCTAATCCATTCTGGAGGCTAAATGAGCTGCTTAGAAACTCTTAAGTCTAACCTCCCTGTGCTTTCCCACAAAGCTTCCCTAATAAAGACACCATAAGAGAGGAGGTCAGAAAGCAGAGGTATATAAATACCACCCCTTGTCTGGGCAACAAGGGCAGTGTCAGCAGCATAAAGCAGCTCCTGGACAAGATGCTTTATGCTCTTAGTATGGGCCTGCAAACCCCTTAGTTTAAATAGGCTTCCATCAGTATGATATCTAATGGAGATCCCATCCTGGCCATCAAATCCTGCCCTGGCCCTTTGGAGCATCATGCTGAACAAGAGTGTGAATAGAGTTGGTGCAAGAACACAGCCTTGTTTCACACCATTAGTTATTAGAAAGGGCTCAGAAAGTGCATTGCTGTATCTGACTTGGCCATGCTGATTCTCATGGAATAGGATAATCATTTTAAGATTATTTTAACCTGGAATATTTGTCTTCAAAAGGCATTTTTTCAGAGCCTGGGAATGACTAGAAAAGATGTCCTATGACTGCTATGGTTTTTTTAGCATGTGCTGACCAGGTTTCCTCACTGAGTAGAAGCTTGGCTAAGGTCTTGAACATCTGAGCCACTTCAGCCATCCAAAGACTTTGTCACCATGATGTTTTTGGGCAGTCTGGCTGATCACTACTTGATAGAAATGCTGGAAGACTGTCAGGTTGAGTCAAAAACCACCCAGAGAGTTAGTTGTTTGAAGCTGTAATTTCAGCCTTCAAGGATGCCCTTTTGTCTCCAGGCAGGATTGCAGGGATCCGAGAGTCTGAGGAAGACTCTTTCTGACCTGACAGTTAATTAATCTTTCAAGAAAGATGCTGAGGGAGGAAAGCTCTGAAAGCAAAGACCTCCTGAGGAGTGAGGAAAATGGGAATTATTCCTAGGTGATAGATACAGGAGCAAGGCACAGGTTTTATATGGTGCTTGAGTCAGGGTGAGACATTTGATTAGTGGGCAAAATACATTTAGCTTTGGAAAAGGGGAAGAGTTGTGCCTGTTCAATTATAAAACAACACCTAAAAACCCCCCTAGTTTGATAAAAAGTATGAGAGTCTGGCAGGCATTTTGTACACTGAATAAAGTATCAGCCTTTTATTAAGTCTATTACATCCCTTAATTTCTTGGAGGCTCTGTTCCTTTCCTTGTTATTGTTTTCAATTCACAAGGGATCATTTTAACCTAATCTTCTCATCTTTTTATTTTTTTTTTACAGCAAAGCCCTCATCAATAAGCACTGAAAGGATGATTAAAATATCACTGCATGTAGAACAAACTAAGCCCCAAAATTACTGTGGGGAGCAAATTATCCTCACAGAGCTGTAATGGCAAAGCCCTTCATGTTATGAAAGATTTATTAGTGGAGGGAGAAAGCAAAGCAAGTTATGCTCCTAGTAAGCAGCTCTTGGGCAAAGTAGCTTTTTTTTAAGCAGAGAAATGACAAACTTTGCTCTAATACTTCTTTATCCATAGTGAAGGAATAACTCCCTGGAAAAAATAGGATTAAGGCTTATCCTTTCTCAGCATCCTAAGGTCCAAGTGCCCTTAACAGCTGGATTTGTCTCTCCTGGCCAGCTGTTGCTCTCCAGGCATCCCTAGGGCCTGAAAGACCTTCTCTTGGTGCTCACCTTTCCTTTCCACCTGAAGACATGAAGGAAAAAGCTCTGATGGCCAAGACATGGATGTCTTCTCCTCATCCCAAGTGGCAGTGGGATGCAGGCTTGTGCAGGGCATCCTGAGCACTTGAGGAGGATGAAGCTCACTTTCTCACTCCATGAGGACTACCAGGAGCAGGGGAATATTTCATCCCAAAAGCTGCTGCCCCTTCCAGCTGAGTGTGGGTCCAAAGCTTCACATGGGGCTTGGGTCCACCTAAAATCAGAAGGCAAAGCTTGCCATGCCTGATGGAAGCAGAACCTCAGCTTACAAGCATACATCTGTCCCATTCTACACTTCTTAATTACATCTCAGTGAGCAAGATACAACTTCACCCTCAGTTGACAAGGGCTTTAATTACAACATAGCTTTTTAAGTTGAATTTCCCTAGCTCTTTGTCTTGGGAGGAATGGATTGTAGGCACTGGGATGGCAGCAGCTGAACTAAATGCAAAGCAAATAACAGACTGCAAGAGGGAGGAGGCTGCTTCCCCCCACCCCCCCCCGAGGTCCATTTGTAGCCAAAATTGGATGACAGACAGTGCCACAAGTTTAAAATGCAAAAATGGGGCTAACTCCCAGCACTGGCATGCAGCATTGCCTCCCTCAGGAAGGCAGGAAGCTTTCAACTGTGGCAGCCAAAGGTGATCAAAGCAGCCTTCCCTCTCAGTGCTCAAACCCATCCTGCAGGGATGTGGTGATCCTGCCTCCTTTCATCCTTTTATCTACCTAGAGTGCTTTGCCATCTCCAGAGCTGATGACTCTGTCTAGGAGCATCCCTGTTCCTGCAGGCAGCTGGCAATCCCTGGAGGGGATGGGACTCTATCCCAGCTCATCTAACGGAGCTCACAGCATCTCAGGCTCATGCATGGAGCATTCCTTTCCTGCCCAGCTTGAGCCACAACTGCTCCCTGCTTGGCTTGTAAGTCAAGCTTCTCACATTCTTTTAACATAGGTGAAAAAAGGTATGAAAATATTCTGGCAACTGTCCCTGGGCTCATCTTCCATCAACCTTCCAGGAGCCTGGAAGTCTTGGGTTTTTCCTTTTCTGTTTTGTTGTTGGTTTTGCCTGTTGTCCTCTTTCCCACCAAATGCTCACTTCTCCTCTTGAAATGCTACCTGCCTAGTTTTTTACCTTGGATTGACATGGAATCAGAGCTATTTGGTTTGTACCCTGGTCCATTTTTGGCACTTGCTCTATCAAGCTATGAGGGTTAGTTTGAACTCTTTCCCCTAGGTATGATTTCTGCAGCCATTACCTCCTCTTGGCCTCATCTCCTTGAAGCCTCTCTTATTTATCTTACCTCCTGCCCAGTTCTTTGTGCCTTCTATCTTTGCTCTTCTTGAGCATTTTTTCTGTTGATTCTGTCATCTTTCCAGCTCCCCTTGGAGTTTGCTCTTTGATAACTCACCTGTCCTCCTCTGCCCCTCATCCCTGGGAGCTCCATCTGCCTGATTCCACCTGCACAGCAAAGCACACTGGCAAAACTCCTCTGGATTTCAGTGGGAAGGATGCTCTTGGAGTGTTTATGGCTTTGCTCAATCCACATAAGGGCTGGATGGGGGTGGTAGTGGGGAAACAACATCATTAAGCAATGCAGCACATGACAGACCATGTCCCACTGCCAATTTACTGAGTGCACAGTGTGTGTAATAGACACCAGCACACCTGGGGTAGGCATTAATCAGCCTTATTGGACAGCCTGAAAACTCTCAGTGTTCTGAAATGGCTATTGAAAGCATTAAAATACCCTTTTTTTTTGTAGTGATGGCAATCATTAATCAGAGCAGAGACCTGCTCTTGTGTTCATGGCTCCAGCAGGATGCAGGGACTTGCCATTCTTTACTCCAGAAATAAAACCAAGGGCCAATATTTCGTTTAAAAAACCACTCTGACACCTTTGTCACCATCTGAGGAGGCAGGGAGTGCACCTCCCTGTGCCACCATTCCCCTTGGCAATGAGGATCACAAGCAAGGGAAGACATTCAAAGGACCCTCTGGAGCCACTTTGGGGAAAACACCATATAATAACACACAAAGCAAATAAGATCTGTTTGCTCTCCTATTTGGGTCCTCCACTTCTGGTGGCCACAAGAAACAGATAAGCTCTCTTGTCCACCTCAGCTGAGAAGAGGTGGCCTGATTCAGCATCCCTCTGAGAGGTACAGGAGCTCCTGCCTTGTGCTAGCATCCAAAGCAAGCATGGTCATGTCTTACCTACAGGTGCTTTGGTGATCAGGAGGTGCCTTCACTGAGCAGATGCCTTCAGATTCACCATTTAATATCATTTTTCCTGCAGCTGTAGCTTCCCCCAGATGTCTTTGGATGGCCAGGCCTCCTCCCACCTGCCTGCATGCTCTCTGTGGAGGGGGTGAGGAGGAAATCCAATAGTAGATAGTGGTGAACATCAGAGGAAGGAGCTGAGAAGCAGAGCTCACTCCAGCTGAAGTTTTCTGTTGCAGAAGAGCCAGTTTAACAAGTCCCCCCACTTTCCTCAAGAGTTCCTTTCTCTCCAGCTGCATGGAGAAGGGCATATCCATGCTAGGTTTGTTGTCCCATTTAGGGCCTCACACCAATCTGTTCCATGAGGGTTGGAATTTTCATTGGCTTCAGCTTCAGGGAAGGGGACTCAAAGCTTAGAGCAAAGCAAATCAGGAGTGCAGCAGAGGCAGAGACAAGCTCCAGCTCTCTCCCAGATACCTATTTAACAGCAAATAGCTCTATTTCCTCCCCAGAACAACCCAATCCCTGCTCTGTTGTGTTGTGCCTTCCTATTTCCTTCCTGAGGAGACTTACCACAAGCTCCAGACCTCCAACAGCTTCACATCTCTTCCCTCCAAGCATCAATCTCTGTGAGCAGAAGAGCCCCAAATCATCAGGAGAGGTGCAAGGCTCTCAGCTCCAGAGGTGTTCCTCCTTGGTGCTGCAGGAGGAGCACCAAAGCTCCTTCTGCATCCAGAGCAGGTTTGCTGCAAGCTAGCCACTCCATCTGTCCTTTGGCTGTCAGGTTGGAGGCAAAGTTGCAGGTGGTGGGGATATTTCTTCCTGAGAGCAATTGGCTCTGCAAGTCTGGAGCACTTTGCACCATGCAAAGATCTTTGGCTTTCTCTTCTTTGCCCCACCATCTGCCAATTGGAATGTACTGGAGAAGGAGGAGAACATCAGACACAGCTAAATCAAAGCTCTCCTCTTTTATCAGGAGGAGGACTATCCCAGAACAGGGATATTAGAACTGCATTTAGCAATAGGAAAGCAAAGAAAATAGAGTATTTCATCCAAAATACAACCTGGGTTTTTGGGAGTCAGCAGAATTGAGGATTCCTAAATCATCTAACCAACTGGTAGCTCTGGATCTGCACACCAGGATACCAAAGCCTTCTTTGGAGCCTCTGCTCTTGGCACAAAGAAGGTTGCCCAGCTCAGGCACAGCCATGGGTGTAAATCAGAGCTAGTCCTAACTAGGAATGGGAATTAGAGCAAATAGCTTCCAGCAGAGAATGATTAGCATGAAGATGGATTGTGTGATTTGCCAGGGTGCATGGTAAATGTTTTCTGCAACTCAAGAAGAGGAGCATGATCTTACTCTGTGGGAGGACTAGTTGAAATGCTCCCAACATCCCAAGGAAAGAAAGAGGCTGGTAAGAAACTATAAAAGAAGCACTAAATAGCATTTTCTCTTTCTGCTGCACAAGGTCAGAATGACCTAGGAAGTGTTGCAGGAACAGTTTTGACTTAGTTAACTCTAATTAGAGGTACAATACATTGCCACCTTTAATAGAGAGAGAAAATACACTTGCTATGAATCACACAGCCCCAAAAGGATAAAAGAACTCTGCCTTCTGCTTCAAGTACCCAACCTGAAACCTTCATCATACACCTGCTCAGCCTGGTTGCTTTAAGAAAAAGAAGAGATTTTAAGGGAATGGCTCCCATCTTGTCACTCCCCACAAATACACAAAATTAACAGTGCATTTCAAGACCTTTGAGCCCATCTTCTGGGATGGAAAGAGCCTATTCCAGAGGAAAGCAAGCAGAGCACTTGTTTGGGAAAGATGCAAACTCTCTGGACTCTCCCCAAGAGAAGAAAAGGATCCAACTATCTGAGCTCTTCCATTCTCCCAGTACCCAAACGATCTCAGCCACTCTGGAATGCTCCTGGAGAGATGATCTCAGCAGCACATCACATTTTTGGGGTGGCCATGCAACCTTCAGCACACTTGGCCATGCAATAAGAACAAGACTTGGGGCAAGCAGATGCTTGCTAGCCAAACATCAGCTCAGAGCCTTCCTAACCTGATTTGATGCTTCCTTAAGAAGCTGTGTGACTTCCAGGAAGAGATGCCTTTTACCCACAGCATTTCCCCCAACCACTTTATAATCATCCTACCCTTGACCTTTCAGCTCCAAATATTAACCAAATCACAAGCTATTCCTCGTATTTATTAGCCCATTAAAAGCCAAACCCACCTTCTCCCAAAAGTTAGGGAGGAATCAAGAAGAAGTAGATAATTACAGCACCAAAGATTGAACCTAAGTGAATTATTCTTGTGACATTTTCCATTCCTGTTAGCATCTTCATCATGGAAATGAGGTGTCAGAAGCTTCATTCCTCATAGCCAAACTCTCTGTGATTTCACTTCCATGCTCCATTACTTGGAAGTCTCTCACTCCTTGGAAGTTGGGCCAGCTAGCCGTCCCCCTAAATCTCTGATTACAGACTCAACAACCCGTGGGAGAGGAGGAGAAAGCCCAGCTAAGAGAGGTATATTTCTTCAGCAGAGCTGATGCAATACCTGCCTGCTGAGGAAAGCATTTTTAGGAGCCAAATGCGAGTTCTTAGGCTTTAGAAATGCACAGTTATGGAAAAATCCTCTCATGCCATAGATTTGCTGTGCACTCTGCCCATTCAGAAGCAGCACACAAAGGGTCAAAAGGTCTGGAAAGACTTTGTAGTGGAACAGAAAGTGTCAGGAGCAAGAGGTTGAAGAACAGTTGCAAGTTTAGGCAGGGTTGATGATGTTTTCCATGAAGAAGCTATTAGGAGCAAAACACAGGCAATAAGATATCTTAGTGCTGTCCTTCTATTTCTTCCACTGACAATGTCTCAGATAAAGGAATATTAATCTACCTTGCCATCATCTGCTTTTCATTCCAAGTGGGCAGTGGAGAATGGGAAAGGGACTCATCTACCCTCACAAATGCTTCCCTACTCAAGCCAGCTGAAGAGCAGCACTTCTCCACATGCTCCTGCTCCATCCCAAGCCTAGGGGAGCAGCTGCAGCACAGCAGCCTGAGAGGCTCAGGTTCTCAGCTCTTCTCCTCAAAGCCAAAAGCATTTACTGCTCACACAGTGGAAGGAGAAGTTCAGGAACAAGCCAAGTATACTGAAGTGTATGAGTTACACAGAGTCAGAAGGTGCGGAGAATGAGAACTAATGACCCAAATACCTGCTATTATTTGGGAGTTATTACTCAGCCTAGCCGACGCCCCCTAGCCGACGCCCCCTAGCCGACGCCAGAGTTGTTCTACTCCTTTCCCGCAGGTTGTTGAGTTTGAAATCAGAGATTAGGCATTAGGCTAGGCAACATCAGCTGGGCGGCTCCTGCTTGGCCGCAGTGCCGATGGGCAGCACCCACTAGTAGACGCTGTTCTTGCTGCTGCTAGCTGGCCAAAGCCATGAAGAGGGCTGCCATGCTCCCAGGCAGGGACCCTGCCAGTGACACTGCAAGCGCCACTGCAAGCTGTGTGCAATCCCATTTCCTGAGGAGACCTATTGGCATCTTCGGGTTACCAAGTTTTCCAGCCAAATCCCTGTATGTTCAGGACCACAAACCTATTGCTTCTAAACACCAGCAAGCTCCCTCTTCACTTGCACCTCCCCTCTCTTCAGCAGACATTGCAGATCTCTTGCTCTCTTTTCACAACTGCAGAGATAGCAGGGCATTCCTCAGAATCAGGTTACAAAAATGTAGTTGAGAGACATGCAAGGCCATAAAAAATTCCAGTGAGATAAAAGCATCCCTGTTTAGCTTCATTAGCCTCAATGTTATTTCATTACCCTCAATGCCATGGAGTTTGGGATCTTTATTTCAAGGCTGCTGGGGCAGAGCAGGGAAACAGAGCAACAAGCTGTTGTATGCAACACTGAAATGGGGTTTAATAGGCAGGAAAAGGTATATATTGTTATCTACTTCAGCAAGCAGCACTAGAACTACACAAACTATCCCCAAAAATCAAATTGGCCTTCAGACATCAGACACTAAAGCCTGCAAGCAAGGAGCCTCTTGATTGAGAGTGCTCCAAAAGGGAAGAGAGATTTCTTCCCCTGCTTCTGCCTACTTTCTGCTAGGTGAGATTCATCCCTCTTTGGGGCTTTAAAGCAGGGTTTTGTTCTCAGGGATGAATTTCACTGGATGCTATTAATACACAGATCCAATGGGGAAGATCCAGGGGTTGTGGGCTGCTCCCAAAGGGCTTGCTATACTATAAAATTGCCTACATCCTTGAAATCCCTATTTTTTTATCCCATTTCTTACATGCAGCAGCTCCTACCCACTAAGGGTTTCATTTTTCATCTGAGTCTATGCTATTTTGCACATCTAGGGTTTCCCTGGAAGTGCCTAAACTTCTTTTAATTGTTCCCAGTGCTGGCATCCATTTAATTAAACAACAGTAGCACAGCAAGATTTATTAGACAGCAAGAGAGAGGGGATTTTTTTTAAAGCAGGAATAGAACACAGAATAGATGTGTCACATTTGCAAAGCCTAATTAAATCTAGTGTATCTCCATGGCCTCACCATGTCTCTCTCTCCAGTGCAATAGAGGTGTAAATGGCTGAGATGTTTATCTCCATGATGACAGGAGCTAGCTTCACTTTTAGGGTGGTCTCTTTTGGCTAAGTGAAAAAAAAGGGTTTGGCAAGAGGTCTGGTTAGATATCAGGAGGAATTTCTTCCCTGGCAGGGTTGTTAAGGCTTAAATAGGCTGCCCAAGGAGGTGGTGGAATCACCATCCCTGGAGGGGTTGAAGAAACATCTAGATGTGGCACTTAGTGGTATGGGATTGCTAGGGATGGTTGCACTTGATGAGCTTAGAGAGATCTCTTCCAACCTTTGTGGGCTCTGCAGAGAACTCAGAGAAGTGAAAGGAGTGGAAAAAAGAGGATGTGTTTTGCTCTGTGCAGTTCTCATCTTGTGGGCCAGAAAGGAAGCCTGAGCCAGGCTTAGAGAAGCAGGTACAAACTCAGTCTCTTTCCCTCCTCCCAACAGACATAACTTTGGAGGTTTTTTTTTTTACCCCTGTACAAATGACCAAAGAAGAGCTGGAGGACCAAAGAGCCTTCACACCTCACCCTAAAGGCTTCACAAGCTAGCAGAACACATCCCTAGGAAGTCTCCATCTCTAGAGACATTCCAAACTCATCTAGGCACCATCCTGTGCAAGCTGCTTTAGGTGAAGCTGCTCTGCAACATCTCAGGGACAAGCTGAACTCAAGCCAAAAAGGAAAGCTCTCAGCCCAGGAGGGCAAACTCCTTTGCCCCTTCAGCTCTCAGGGGGGGCACAAGCTGCAGGGCTGAGCTCAGACTCACTGCTGTCATCAGCATCATTGTGCTTCATCCCTTCTGTGCACTTAATGCAATCACAGCTGATTTTCAGGGCAATCAAATACTGCAAAGGCCTTCAAAATGAGAATAATAAGAGGCACTGAGGGAGGCAAATTCCCTCAGAGATCATTGGAGATTATCTTAAAGGAGAAAATTCAGCACAAAGCCTAGGTATCAAATGTGATAACTGCTGCAAAATAGCCTTTTAGGGAGAAGCAGAAGCATGGTGGTTCTTCAGTCCTTGGCATCTCTATCACCTTTTAGACTCAAGAATACATTCTACTTATTTAGCCTTAAATAAGTAATCACTTTTTTCCCCCTGCTTTAATACTCTGAAAATAATTACATTACTTAAGGCTCATTAACTGTTTCCAGCAGAATAGCCAGCTAGATTTAATTAGCTAGATGAAGCTTTTTAGTTACTTTCTTCCTTTCCATCACTGAGTCAACATTAGTTTCAGAAGATTAGCAGCCATTTTCTTCCAGTCAATGTGCTCTCTAGTTTATAATCTTTGATTTACCTTCCCCCCCTAAAAGAGCCTGAAATGCTATGATTACTTAGAGAAGACATCAATGGCAAGTGGAGTCTGCTCAACTCTTTCCTCCACTATCTTTTTGTAATCAATAGAAATGGTAAAATGCCCCAAAGGAAAGCAAATGCCACTTGGAAGGGACTAGGTTCTTTGTTCTTGAACAAGAATTGTGCTCTGGATACTCCCAAAGGGACATTAGCATCAATCTGATGCAATCCATCAAGCATCTATTCCCCTCACCCTGCCAAAGCACATCACTTGACAGGCTGAAATATCAACTATTACCATCACATTATAGGCACCAAACAGTCAGGATTTCTCCTTTTTCCTTAAATCTGACCTCAGGCTACTCCTGCAGCAGGGAATTCTACCTGGATTAGTTAGCAGGGTGAGGGGTCAGGATTGGTACACAGCTCTTTATAGTGAGGGCATAAACCCATCGAGTTCATTACAAAGAATAAACACCTGAAATGGAAACTCAGACAATCAGAGCTGAAAATGTCACATTGCTCTCTTGCCAGTTTTAATTAGCATTCCTTGGGCCCTGCTCTCTGCTGAAGGCCTTTTTACTCCCCTGCACGGATCTAAACTGCCAGCTACATCAAAGAGCTCTTTACATCTGGCACCACAAAGTGACTTCATTGCAAACTACAGCTCCACTGCTTCAGGAGGTCTTTTGTGACTCCAGGTAGATGGAGATTTAAGGTAGACCTGTCCTCATTTTGCTAAGAAGACACTTGACCTACAAGCAAGCTGCAGATGTGCCAAGCAGCCACAAGGAAACCAGGGAGTAACATTCTAGCTGCTAACATTTCTACCTCCAGGTTGATGCCATGCTGCACTTGGCTGGTTTTCTGAGCTAACAGGAAGGATACTGCCAGTCTGCTGGGGGGGGGAGGGATGAGGGCAAACTCTGCTTAGAGAGGAGGGAGACGCGCGCCCAGGCGGAGGGAGACGCGCCGGCTCCTGACCCAGAATCAATGATATACCTCCTATAAATCAGGAAAATAAATGCCATAATCATATCTAAGCTGACCTCCTCCCTGCCCTGTGCCCCCCATGCCCCCTGCAGCAGAGGGAACTGTGCACACAGGCAGGATTTGGCCAGAGCCTTCAGTTTCTTTAGCTGCAGTCACTCCCCAAGCAGCTGAGAGGCAGATCCAGGCCCCATCTCAGAAAGCTGTCAGCAGGGTTGTTTACATCACCTCTTTGAGCATCACACACTTCTTCCCAGTGGGGAAAAACCTGCCCAGAATTCAGCAAGAGATGCTCAGCTATGGCCTGGGTATTGCAAGGAGAAGGATGAAAGAAAGACATCAAACCCTTTTTCTGTCTGTTTAGGCAAAGGATAGGGTCACAAAGGAAGAACAGTTTCCAGCCTCTCTTTTCCTCCCTACATAAGCAGTTAGTGAGTTAAAGACAAGCTTGTACAAATGGGAAACTCAGTGTGGGCTTGTAGAAAAGATGAGGGAAAACTGATAGCAGGTGGCACTTGAGTTCCTCTATTCCCAGAGCAAAATCAAAGCTGGAAGGTAACTGTTCAATTCTGCCTGTGAAGCTAAGTTTGTCCTTTAAACATCAGAGATCTACTGCAATCCCCTGCAAGAGCAAAGTTTGGTGCCTTCACTGCTTAACAGGCAAGAGAGGAAAAACACCAATTCTTCAGGATTAAAGACAAAGATTTGATGGCTCTTTTTAAAGTTATTCCATTAAGGATTTTGTTCCATTTCCCTGTCCCTCAAAAAAAAACTAACCCAGAGAGTGAAGCCAACAGCTCTGAGTCAGAAAGAGCCCTGATTTCAGACACCAACTGGATGGATTCCAGGGTTGTTCCTTTTCAGTGGAGTGCTGTCCTCTGGATGGACTAAATGGCAAATCTCTTTTGGATGATGTCTTTTTCAGCTCATCATTTCCAAACTAAGTCCTCATGGTCACAGAGAGGAGGAAAGCAAGCAAGCAAGCAAGCTCTAAAAGCTGAATAATAGACAACAAATCCTGATATTTACTCCTTTTTTATGGTCCACAGGGGGACAGGTAATCTAGGGAGTTGCAGAGAGTTGATCACCAAGGCTCATTTTCATTGACTCTAGGAAAGAATCCATGAAATAAAGACATCCCAAGACATTTGTATGGCAGCCTGAAAGCAGATTTCATTGCCTCTTGATAATTTAGGGGTTTCTTTCTCTGCTCTCTGGAGGTGTGGAGGTTTTTTTTCCCATCTGTTCCACCTGGGAAGTGCAATGAATTTCCTCTTAGGCTTCTCAGTGATGTCCTCCCAGTTTAAATCTTCTTTACCTGTGTTTGCTGGGGGGGGGTACAATAAATCACTGAAATGGACTCACAGTTTGGTTGTAAAACATCAAGAGATGCTGACCATGAAGACTATGGCATGAGAAGCAGCAAACTGATATCAGGAACATGATTCTCTTGCATTAAACACAGTAGAGGGTTAGATCTTTAATGCAGGAGATCTTCAATGCACCCCATTTCCCCCCAGTCCTCCAAGAAGCTGATGAGACTTGGGCTATGAGGTATGAGAGCCATGTTCTTGGAGTCTAGCAGCACCTAGAACACCCAAGCAGAGTCCAGAGGCATCATTATCCCAAGCCTAACATGTAAATCCTGAACTGGATGGCAGGAAGGAAGAGGTATTAGCATCATTCAGAGAGGAAGGATTCAGATGGCAGAGTCAAAGATTGTGCCCAACACAATCTAGGTCATCTACCTCCACCCCAGGATGTGTTTCTTTCTCCTTACTCAGCTCTAAGTCACTGCTCATGTCAAAGCAACCAGAAACATCAACTCCTGAACCATCCTATGAATGCATTGACCTGGGAAGCTAGCTCCATCACCTCTAAAGGAGAAGAGATGGAGCAAAAAGCATAGCTAGAGGATGTAGAAAGGAGCAGAGCCTTTGCTAAGGGATGACAGAGCTGCATAATATTCCTTTTGAGTCTCAAAAACCCCTAAGTTTGTGCTATTTGCCTATAGGCCAGTGAATGATGGATGCTATCCTCTAGGGAATGGCTCCCAAGGGATTGGGAAAGATGTAGCACACTCTTGTGCAGGAATGGTTGGCTCAGGGTTTAGTTCAATGCAGTCTTGTGGGGTTTTTTTTTCTTGTGGCTATCAAGAGACTTCCCCAGTCATAACAGAGATAGGATTAGAGCCCACAGGCAGTGCCAAAAAACTGTGTGTGAAGGAGTCAGGAGGAGAGAATGAGGTCAGAATGATCTGAGGCAAAGCCTAGTGATACGAAGGGAAGAGAGGGGGAAAAACCATCTACACCACATCCATCTTCCAGAGTCATGCCAGGAGGAGAGCCAGCCTCTAAAGCATTCAGGAGGAGATGTGATGGTAGGAGGCTTGGATTAGATGAGCTCCAGAGTCACTTCCAATCCCTAAGAGTCTGTGAATCTCTGTCATGGTGCATGAAGCAAGCAGAGAAACACCAACAACTAGCACAGCTGCATCACCACATCCTTGTTGCTGCAGGTTTCTACCTCACCTTCTGAGCAATAAAAAGATCCTAAGACCATTGTTTTTTCTTTTGGCCATATGGGAAGTGGAAGAGGAAAGTTGACATGATCTTTTTCACTGAGTTATAGACACCAACACATCAGCATCTCTCTCAGGCCCAGGAGAGGATGTCTGCCTTCTCCCAACATGATTGGTGTTGTTCCTAAGCTCTCCATCCTGACAGACAGGCTGAGCAAATGCACACAACTCCTACTCCCAGAGCTTCAGACAACACAACACAAGCCCAGAACTTCTTCTTGATGCCTCAAAAGTTCATTTGATGTCTAGTTCTTCTCCTAACTCATGGATAAAAAGGAAGAGCATGCCAAGGTGGAAGATTTGCTGGTCATCTGCTCACAGAGCTATGAAAATAGGTTTGTACACTCATTTAATTGGGATTTACATCAGTGTGAGTGAAGCAATTGTCTGGCCAACTCTGCAACTTCCCAGCACACAATCAAATCATCTTCTGAGTCAACAGCACTACAAAGAACCTAAAGAGCAGCTTTACAGCCAGGATTTTACCCTTTTTACAATGCCAGGAAACTTATTTCTTTGGGGGGAAAAAAAATGGGTTAACAAGTTGATGTTAAAAAGCTCAGACACCCAGAACCCTTCTTTTTCTCTCTTTGCTCCCCTAACCCCATGCCCCCAGCCTGTTGTACTGGGCATGGACCAGGCACATCCAGTGGGATGTGCTGCCTGAGCCTAGGATACTGCCACAGAGCTGCAGCAACACCAGATTCCAGAGAAACTTCCAGAAACCCCCCCTAAAAATGGTCTGAGAGCAGGCTCTCAGTTACTCCAGGCACTCATTGAGCCTCCAGACAATGAGATAAGAGCAAGAAGTTGACTAGATGCCTCTCCATCCTATCCAAAGCTGTTTGTCTCTGCTTTCCATGCCTTTTGCTCTCTATGCCAAGGTGATTTATCTCCTCTTAGGTTGCCGACTGACAAGCTCAGCATCCATATAAGTCAGGGATACCACCTCTTAGCATCATGAGCACTTCATTTCTAAGCACACACCATCATGCTTTCTCCAACCAGAGACCTCCTCGGAAATGGAAAGATTCCTATCCATCTCCAGAAGTCATTCCATGGTCTTCCTTGCAACCCCAACTCAATCAAACCCAGGTCACAGCTCTGGTGGAAGCTGCTGGTGAAGCAAGGTCCTTGCAGGGAGGAATCACTGAGCCACAAAGTGATTGCCTCTCCCCATCAGTTCCCATTGACACTTCCAGGAGGTCACCAGGATCTGTTTGTACAGCACTAGGGTACACCAGGTCCATCCTGACTGTTCCCAGATCACAAAGAAATCATTAGCAAATCAAAGGGAAAAGGAAAAAGGAGCAGCTTTTCACCCCTTTTCAGCAGGCAAGAGGGAATTGGTGCTTTCCCCACCCTTATTCACTTCTATTTGTGCATATAAGATTTGATTCTCATGGGGTATTTTCCTATTTGGAGTTGTTTGTTGATCTAAACCAAATGTTTTTCACTCTATATTTACATTTCATCACCCAGCAAAAAGCCTGATTCTCTTGAGCACCAATAATCATCACCACATTACTAACATCACTCCAGTTTTCAGCTGTGGGACTAAAGAGTGCCAATTAATTCCAAGTTCATCAGTTTCATTAGCTATGCAAATATGCCTTTGGCTTAGAGGATTCCATTTGCTAAGACAATATTCCTCAGGAGGTGATGGAATCCACTCTGGCTCTCCATTAATTGAGGCAGGTTAGTCTACACACACACAAACAATCTAGAGACAGCTGTGAAACTTTTGCCTTCACCCAAAAAACCACTCCTTATCCCTCTAAAAGAAGAGAGGAGCAGTGATGGAATCATCATCATTCCTCAGGAGCCTTTGACAAGGATCATGGGAATGCTCAAAAGGAGCTTTCCTTGGCCACCCATAAGCCCAAGAGGTTTCTGTTGCACACCTAAATTGCCTCAGTCATCACACAGAAGTAAAACCTCATCCCAAAAGTGATTTAGACAAGTCCCATCCTGCCCCAGCTACTTGGGCAAGGAGGAGCTGAACTTGGATAAGTGGCCTGGCTCCTAAAAGAGAGAGAGAGAGATGGAAGAGGAGGAGGAGGGGGAGAGAGAGAGAGATGGAAGAGGAGGAGAGAGAGAGAGAGATGGAAGAGGAGAGCTGCACCCAGCCCATGGAGCTATTACTCCATGCATCCACAGACACACAAATTCCTACCCCATTCATCCCCTAAACTCAGTGGCATTAATACACACAACTCACTTCACTCCTAGGAGTGCCCTCAGCTTGTTTTTCCATGAGATTGCTCACATCCATGCCATTCCAGTCACTGAAAGACATTCAGGGATGCCTAAGAAAAGGCAATCACTTGCTGGTCCTCTCCCTGCAAACACTCTAGAAATAGCTTAGAATTGAAATCACAACTCTCCTTTAGTTATTATTTCAGCCACAAATTAAAGTATTTGCATTTATTTTTCAGTCTGAATCCCTTACTTGGAGCAGAACACAATATATCCAAAGGGCTGGTGGCTCCATCAGGAATATTAAATGCTTTCTCCTTCTGTTAGGATTTAGTTATTTATTAAAGAGAGCAAAGCAACAAAGCTTTTTGGGGTTGTTGTTTTTTTTTTTTTTTCAGTTTGAATTACTCATCTAAACAACAGACAATTCAACAATAGCAAGGAAAAAGTGTGAAAAGAACTCTCTTGACCTCTCCCTTTCTCACAAGGGAGATGTGCTGAATGCATCTCATCTGTGGGCACCAGCAATTACACCTGAACTTACAAGCAGTGCCTCCCTGTTCCCATTTCATTTAACCCAAAGTAGCCCAAGTTTAGCCTTAAAGCAAGGAGCATCCCATACTGGCATCACCTGCTCACATATTCAGCAGTCACCCCAAGAAGCATCCTCACCATAGCAAAGATTAGGATCCTGAGGCCAACCTGGATGGGAAGGGATATAACACACTCAAAAAAACAAGGGCAAAAGGGAAAATAGGAGTATCTCTTAAATATCTTTCTGTTCTTTCCCTCCTCCATCATCTTCTGCTTCATTTCTCATCTGGCACTCACGTGGAGAATCTAACACTTGCTCTGAGGCAAAAGGAATGAGGTGGAGACAGGAGAGTTGAGCCAAAAAGCACTTCCTGGGGGATCTGGGCAAGAAGCAGCTGGTGGCTGGCTAAGGCAGAGCTCTTCCCAGCTCCCCTGGACACTCACACATGCTTCATGTGGCCAAGGCTGAGCCAGCAAGAGATGGGCCAGGAGTGCACCAGACCTCCAGCTGCTGCTGCCTTCGCCTTCTTGGGTTGTGTGTGTGGAAGTGGAGCAAGGTAGGTGAGCACAGATGGAGGAAACTAAGCTGAAAGGAGTAAGGAAAGAGGCTGGAAATAGAAAAAACAACCTCTGGAGGCCAGGGTTGGGTTAGGTTGCTCTAGGTTCTCCTGCTCTGGCAGGGGAGTCGGACTAGATGATCTCCAGAGGTCTTTTCCAACCACTAACATGCTGTGATAGGTCACATCAGAAAAATTGCCCCTGAGGGGTTGTCCATGGGAAGAGAGAGCTCAAGAAGGGCAGTGAGACATCCCAAAGCGATTGAGAAGAGCAGACAAGGAGTTCCAATGCAAACAAGCCAATGAATCCTCAGCAATGCTGCACCAAGCTGGCACCTGTGGCCCTTCCCCACTTCCCTGGGCTTTGGAGATGAGAGCCATCAACCACTTGGAGCCTTTTGGCTCCAAAGAAACCTCTGGTCCTGAGGAGTCTGAAAAACACATCTCCTTTCATTCACAGCAGGCTGAGCTTGGGGGAAGAACAACTAAGATTGCAGCCTGAAGAGAAAAGGAGGAGTCAAGCACCTCATGGCCATGTTGTGGCTGAGAAATTCAAGGCAACTGTGAAGTCAACTGGAGAACAGAGTGCAGGGATTGCAGGGAAAGCTTTTTTCCTCCTTAAATCAACAAAGAGCTGGATTTCTCCTTTCAGCAGCACACAAAAACTTGCAGCAAAGTGTTCCAGAAATAACTAGCAGAACAAACATCTTGGAAGGATGTTAGCAAGAATAGACACAAGGATGGCAACAATGCCACATCAGCAAAGACTCAGGAATTACAGGGGAAAAAGAACAGGCAAAAAATGTTTAGCAACCTAAACCACACAAGAAAAATTACCTTTTCTTTTCCCTTTCTGCAAGGCAACAGCCACAGGTGCTCAAGTCCCAGCTGAGAGCTGCACCACTCACTCCTCTGGAAGGGAGGAAAATCCCAAATCCCTTCAAGGGAGCCAGGCTGCCTTCCCCTTATAGGCAAGCAGCATTTCTTCTTCCTGTGGGGACTCAGAAGGAGCTTGCAAGGCTTTCTTATAGGGATTTCCACCTCCCATTCCTGAATGGATGCAGCTGTTTGCCCTCAGGGACTCTGGGCTTCACATCCCTGCCTCTGCCCAGAACTCCATCCCTGGATGGCTCTGGATAGCTATATTTATACAGTTTGCATCCTTTGGGATCTCCTTTGGAGGTGTCTAATTCCTTCCATAAGCTTTACAAGGAGCTTCCAGACCAAACTTTGGAGATGACTGCTGCTAGGTACAAGCTTGGCAGGGAAGTTTGGTGTCAGCTCCAGCTCTTCAAGCTCACCTTTGACTAAAACAAGGCACAGCTGAATTTGGGATAAAAGATAGAACAAGTGGGGTCAATAACCTCCTAGGCCTGTTCCCAAGCATTCCACTAAATCCTTATCCACACCAGAAAGAAAAAAGGGAGGGGGAGGGGGAAGGCAATATAAGGTTAACCAGAAATATACTGAAATTGTCTGTCATCAAGCACTTGATTCCAATCTCATTTCATGTTGCTGTGAATCAAAATATCTCTCATTTTCCTCTTACTTCTGCCAGCAATCATGAAAAGGTTTGACACAGGGATAATGGAGGGATGGAGGGATGGAGGGATGGAGGGATGGAGGGATGGAGGGATGGAGGGATGGAGGGATGGAGGGATGGCTGGTTCAAAATGGTTAAATATCTTCTTCCAGTCCTGGATTTTGGCCTCCCAATGCAACACACACACATCTCCTCCACAGAAGATAATGTCTGCTCCAGCTCATTACCTAACCAGCTGACAAACTCCATTCATTGGAGGGAGAAAAAGCAAAACCCCCCAAGCTGTCTCCTTTGTAAGGCATCTAAGGACAAGCAGCAAACATTCCTCCATGCTTTATCAGTATTGGATGCTTTTCCTGACTGATGGCCAATTACACAAGGTCCTGCACCCTTGGAAATGTTGGCCTTGGAATCATCTAACCCTCCTGGGGTGCCAGTGGGAGAGGTAAAGAAGGGAACTAACTATTCCCTTCCCAAGGCACGTGCACTGAGATCTTTTCCCTCCTAAGTCTACATCAATTTGTCTCATTCAAGAGCTTGTGCTGTAATGAACTCCCAGAAAGAAAACAGATGAAGTGCTTTCTAATCCACTTTGATTCGAAATTAGCACATCCCAAACCATTCCAATCCAGTGTTATCAGCAGATTCTGAGCTATCCTTTCCCTATCATGAACTTTATTAACTCTTTAAGTACTAGCTCATGATTGAAAGGACTGCAGCCCTTTTAGACTCTCTCCTCAAGTCCCATTTGGATCTCCTTTGTTCATCCAGAGCTCAATCCAATTCAAATTGATGCTGTTACAAAGAGGAGAATTTTGGCTCTTCACATGACAGCAGCTAAGCAGAATAGATTTTGTTTCCCTGGCAGTGTTGTTAAGCTCCTGATAAAGAGACAGCTTTTTTGGCTTGAATAATTCCTTCTTCTTGCAATCGAGGAGCTGAGCATCAGGCAGAAGAGCAGAGCTTCCTTCAGTTCTCATGATGGCTTTAGCATCTCTTCCAGCTTCTAAATCATGCTAATAACATGCTTCAAGTGACTCCTGTGACATTCTGAGACAAGAGACAGAAGAGAAATAAGAAGGTGAAAACAAAGTCTTGAGAAGAGGGATTGAACACCTACCCTGTGATGATTTGAGTTGGGATCCAACTGCCATGCAGATGATTGGCTCCAAGAGCATGGCTTTGGCCAGCTAGTGAATGAAGCAGCTTACAACTCATCTGGCTTCAAGCCTTATCCAGCTTTTGCTGGATAGCATGGAGATCAAAATCCCAGCCTGCCTTTTTCAGCTCAGTGCTCCTTCCAGGCACTCAGCTCTTCACACAAACAAGAGCCTCACCAGCCTAAAAAAAAAAGCTTAACTAAGCATCCTCCTGTTTAGGTGGAAATTCTTGTGTTCCAGTTTGTGCCTGTTGCCTCATGTCCTTTAGCCTGGCTCCATCCTCTCCCCTTCCCTCCAGATCCATCCCTTGATCCTCTCAGCCTCCTCTTCTCCAGGCTAAACCAACCCAGCTGCTTCAGCCTTTCCTCCTAAAGGAGAAGCTCCAGTTCCCAAATCACTTTTGTAGCTCTCAGCTTACACTCACTCCAGGAGCTCCATGTCTCTCTTGTCCTGAGGAGCCCAGAACTGAGCATAGTTCTCACCAGGACTGATCCACATGTTTTTTTCTCTCTCCATATCCTTCCTCTAAGGTCCTACTGGAAGTAAATCAAAAAGTTTAGATGCTCTTCCCTCCCAATTTGCTTATTTACCTATTTATTTTGGTCAGGAGCTGCCACAAATCATAGCACAAGGCTGCCAGAGGAACTGGGGAGAGAGAGAATTGATAAGCAAGTAATTGGCTAAAAACCAGAGAGCTGCTTTCTCTAAACAAACTGTCTATTAACCAGCACTTAGGAGGATGGATGTGCTCTAAAGTGAGTTGCTACTTGCTGCTTTGGGACTACAGTGACATGGTTTTGTAATAATATCTTTATAAATGCATTTCTTGCTAGATTTTAGGGTTTGGTTAAAAATGGGGGTAAAAAAAATTGAGTCATGGAAAGGAGCTGAAGGTTTGTGTTCAGTTTGGCTCAGTTATGGGCAGCTCTAATTCCACTGTCATTCCCCTAGGGCAGCACATTGAGCAAGGCTACAATAACTATGCTGGGGTGGTCTTGGAGGAGGCAAAGTTAATCTATGGCATAGAAAAGAAGGGGAGATTTTTAAGGTTGAGTTCATTGAAAAGCACTTCAGCTTTCCAACAGTACAGCAAACAAAATAAAATAGGAAGAAAGCAGCAGCTCCTCTGTTTCATATGCTAATTGAGTGAACAACAAGAAGCAGCTCAAAGCTGAGCACAGAGCTCAGCTTGTTACCTCTTGGTATGACATTTCCCCTCAGGATGAAGCCTGCACTCAGGAAGGATGGGCTATGAATTCCCTTTGCAGCACCACAGCTCTGTCTGCATGAAGGAGTCTGAAGGCAAGCAAGCATCATTCATCCTGACAGCTGGATGCAAGCCTCAGCCATTTCTAAGGGAGTTTGGGTGGAAGAAATGCTGGAGCATCTGTGAGCTGCTCAGCTCTTCAGGCAGAAAGCACAAGCCATGGCAGCTTCCATGCCCACTGTTCTCTTCTGGAAACTAGAGAAGCATATGTTCCAGCAGATGCTGCACTCTGATTTCCCCCCTTGGACTCAGTTAAGGGCATTCAGCTAATTGTAAGACTGTAATTAGCTGTGTTCTGGCTTTCAAAAGCAGGGTTTTTCTCTACACATGAGTATTGCACTGGCACTGCTTCCCTGAGGAGCTGTAAAAAGGCATGTTCAGGTTAACAAATGGAGGGAGAGAGGGAAAGGTAGTCAATTAGAATAACTGCCCTCAACTAGCTCTGCAATGACTGCAAGCTCTGAGCTAACAGGTCACTGGCAGAGTGAGACAGCTTGCAGCAGTTCCTCTGGGGCAGATCTCTGTCAGTCCTTGCTCCATCAGCCCCTTTCAGGTCAGCAGGAGAGCTGATGGAAGAGCAGAAGGACTGCAGCCCTTCCCTGTTTACATTTTTTTCTCCTGTGTAGAACAAACCTACAAGCTCCAGCTGCAGCCCTGGTGCTTGTTATCACTCCTGTGTGCAGAGTAGACTTCTGCCCAGTAGCCTTGAGGCAAGGATTCAGGAAAGCACTGCAACATGTGGCCAGCAATCCCTGCTTGTGCCAGCACTGGAGCAGAGCAATAACATCCAGTGTCTCTGGAATTCCTTGGGAAACTTTAGCCCATCCAAGTTAAGCTCTCACTTAAGCAGAATACAGATGGTTCCCTGAACTGTAAAATATATAGTCTGGTTATAGAGCCATGAAGGAAGGTAGGTGTGAAGCTGCTTTTGTGTGTAGTGACAGAGCCATCTGAGGTTCTTCCATGTGTACATTGCTATTACTCCTGCATCTGGGAATTGAGCTGCATGTATGCTTACACTTGGGCATCACTACTATGTTGGGATTGCTAGTAACCCCAACCCAGATGTGCCAGACTTCCAAATGGCCTGATCTTTCTATCAGAAATTAAGGGGTTTGCTTAAAATTGGGCTTTGGGGGAAGTTAAAACTAAAAGGACATCAAACCCTGTTTGTGAGGGAGTTTCAGGGACAGGGAGACTTCCAGGAGAGTCGATTTGCTTCTGCCTACAATGTGTACAAGATTCCCCACGACAGCTCCGATGAGCTAGTGAGCTGATTGCTGATCAATGAGCTGAATGCAAGTAAGGATGTGTGAGACTCTGCTTATTAAATGGCTTTTTGCAGTTGATCTCCAGAGATGTACTCTGTACACACACCAGCATCAGGATGCATAAACAACCAACTGATTTCTAATTACCTGGCTAATTGCTGTGCTCTCCTGCCCTCTGACAAACTTGCTGGAAGAGAAGACTTGGAGATCTGAATAGGTCTTGCTACGGGCACAAATCCAGCCCTTTGGTGATCCATGAGTCACAAAACACACCTCACAGCCACTAGCACTTCCCTTGGAGGACCAAACACTGAAAAGAAGCAAAGAGAAATACACCTGCAGCCTGTGGTATGCTGGCATCACTGCCAGAGCTGTAACTGCAGCTCAAGCTTCAAGCTAGTCAGCTCTGGTAGGACAACTGCAGCAGCCAGGCCTGACCAACCACTTGTGTAAGACACAGAGACACTGCAAGAGAGAAGAGTAATCAGCTCCTCACACACCACATGCTGCTCCAACACCCTTGTTAATAACACCCTCACAGGCATCTGAGCATCAACACAGCTCTGCAAACCACCAAATGCTACAGAGAACACAGGCAACCCAAGGCAAGAGTGACAGCAGGTGTTACCCAGCAGTGCTGCTCTCTCCCATGGTCTTCCAAGCTGGCTTCTCAAATAATTATTTGTTGAAAGAGACTTTTTTTCCCTGACTTGGGGAGTTATCAGCAGCTTTGTGGACAGAGAAGCTGTCTGGCAGCAGAGAGTTGATGTGCAGTCTGCACACAGCCAGTTCAAGAAGCACACTGCTCCTCACTTTGACAGCAGGAAGCTCAGGAAGGCGCTTGCTTGCTTGCCCTCTGGCTATCTCCTTCCCAAATCAAGGCATGTCAAGGACATGAGAGTACACTCAGATTTCCCCCTCACTGATTGCTCTTTGGAGGACACCAAACTGAAGGAGCCCAACTATTTGCTGCTGCTCATGCCACCAGCAGCTGAGTGTTGGGAAAGTGTCACAGTACCATGAGAGGTGACAGAGCTGAAGGGACCTGCCTTTTCCAGGAGCATGTCCTTGCAAGGGCACACAGTTCTCCTAGGTTTGAGGCTGGTGTGGTACACACAGTCCCTCACTTTCATAACCCCAGCACTTTTCCCTGGTTTCAGAGATGGGGAAGAGGAGGACAGATGATGACAAAGGTCCATGCTAGCTGCAGTGAGGTAGAGCATCCATCAGAACAACCCTGCTGGAGAGAGCAAGCAGAGCAGAATCATGTCAGGGAGTGCATCTCCTAACCCTTGCAAGGCATGAACATCCCTATCAGCTGAAGTGAAGCAGATGATGCTGAAGGAAGCAGGTTGAGTGGATGGCAGGGGCAGCAAAGCAGGGCATTGCCATCCCACCCTCCTGTGCAAGATCTGGTTCCAGAGCCTGATTTGGATGGACACAGGTCATGCTGTTTAAAGCTAGTCCAGGGAAGGTGCTTAGTACTTGAGAACTATTCCCACCTCCCAGCCCCTGATGAGGATCTAAGGATGCCCCTGGACCCCTCACCTCTCACCCACACATCATTCCTGTCTCATATTTTAGTTCTGAACACCAAAACCTGCAAAAGGCTTGAGTATTTGATTCCATGCTTTCAAAGCAACAGCTGGAAGAATCATCTCAGGCAAAAGCCACATCATTCCCTCCTTTATTCTGTGACTTGCTCCTGGCTACACTTGAAGGCAGAAGTAGCTTTTGATAATCCATACTCATCCATACTCTCATACTCAGTTTGCAAATCCTCCTCTGGGGAGCAATTGCCTTTTGTGGTGGGTTGCTCCATCACTCACCATAAACAGGGCCCTGATTTCCTAGAAGTTATAACTGGAGTAATAAATAATAATAATAAGAACAGCAATAACACAGCTAAGGTGGAAACCAGCCCCTTACCAAATGAATGGACCTTTGGAATGATAAGTAGCTCTGAGAACATGATTACTTCTTCCACCCAAGGGCTATAATTGATCATCAAGCAACAAGCCACACACCCAAAATGCCTCTCTTTGATCAAGCAGCAGGAAAATGATAATCCTTCATCAGCCACAGAGCCACAAGAATGTGTTTGACAGGGACATTTGTATCCCAGCCATTCCTATCCATGAATGAGCTTGCTTCTACCTGCACAATAAGCACTTACCCTGTTAAGGGAACTGCAACAGATTTTCCCCCAGACACAAACTCTCCAAGCAGTTAAGAGCCAAACAAATGGCATTTGCCAGAGCTCACATCTCCAGCAGCTCAGCTTTCACCCAGTGCAGTGTGATGCAGAGTTGAGTGTGTACCTCACCCTGACACCACTGGCCAGGTGACACCTCAGTGAATGGACAGCATCACTTGTGTTCCCCATCACAGACTAGTTTGGATTGGCAGGGACCTTTCCAGGTCATCTTGTCCAACCTCCCTGCTACCAGCAAGAACATTTTCAACTAGATCCAGTTGCTCACAGCCCCAAACAACAGAAGCTTGAATGTTTCCAGGGATGGAGCATCCACCACCTCTCTGGCCAACTTGGGCCAGTGTCTCACCACCTTCATTGTAATAAAATTCTTCTTTATATCCAGTCTAAATCTCCTTCTTTTAGTTTAAAATCATTACCTCTTGTCCTGTCACAACAGGCTCTGCTAAAATGATTCTCTTTCTCATAGAATCCTAGACTGGTTTGGGTTGGAAGGGACCTCTGGAGCTCATCTAGTCCAACCCTCCTGCAGTGGGCAGGGACATCCCCAACTAGATCAGCTTGCCCAGAGCCCTGGCAAGCTTCACCTGCAATGCCTCCAGGGATGGGAACTCAACCACCTCCCTGGGCAACCTGCTCCAGTGTTCCACCACCCTTGTGGGGAGGAACTTCTTTCTAATATCCAGTTTAAATCTACTCCTCTCCAATTTAAAACCATTGCCCCTTGTCCTCTAAGTACTAGAAGGCTGCAGTAAAGTCTCCCCGGAGCCTTCTCTTCTCCAGGTAGAACAACCTAAACGCTCTCAGCCGTTCATCATCACAGAGGTGTCCATCCCTCTGATCATTTTTAAGCCCTCCTCTAGATCTATCTCCTCCCTATGTTGAGAACTAGAGCTAGATACTAGTGGGGGACTGCCCGAGCTACAACAACTCACAAAACCCAAAGCAAAGCTTTCCCTCCGGTGCCAGCACAGCAAAGAAAGCAACCCCCGGGGGACCGGGGTGCGACTCCCCCGCCGCAGCGGTGGAGCCCGCCCCGGGGCGGCAGCGGGAGGAGCCAGGGGGGCCGGGAGGAGGCGAGAGGCAGGAGAAGGAGGAGGAGGAGGCGAAGGGGCGAGTAGAAGGCATAGGGGCGAGCAGGAGGCGAAGGGGCCCGCCGGCCATGGTGCCCGCGCTGCTGCCTCTCCTGCTGCTGCCGCCGCTGCTGCCCGAAGCGCTGGCAAGCCGCTGCCCTCACCGCTGCGCCTGCAGCCAGGGAGCCCTGCGCTGCCCTCCGCCGCCACAGGGGGCGCTGCCCGCTCCCGCCCGCGCGTAAGTTCCCGCGGAGCGCCGGGAGGGAAATTGCCATTACCTCGATCCGTGCGAAGGGAAGGGAAAAAAGGAGATGAGACCTCAGCGACGGGCTTGTTCCGCGGGATGGGAGGGAATAGCGGTGCCTGCCCCATCGCTCCCGCGCGGGAGTTGCGTGGAGCAGCGCTGGGGTCCCGCCGAGGGGAAGGAGGTTTGGGCTTGTACCTGGGGCTGAAGTTTTCACCTGGGAGTTGAAAGCTTGGCGAGGAGCTGGAGGCAGAGTTTGTCTCGCTGGGAAGAAGATGCAGCAGGTGATGCGAGGTGAAGTGGTGGAGGCATTGTCCCTCGAGGTGCTTGGAAAACCTGGAGATGAGGTGCTGAGGGATGTGGTGCAGTGACAGGTTGGTGGTTGGGCTTGATCATCTTCGACGTCTCTCGCAGCCTTCATGATTCTGTGCTTATTTGAGGTCTCTCACTCTTTGGGGATGTTTCCCTCAGTGGGCAAAATGTCCCACTCTCCAAAGCCACGTGTGACATGCCACCAACCCCAGTGACAGAGAGAAGGAGTACACTTGCCTGAGTTTTGTGTCCTCTCACTTGGCAGGAGGCAAAAGCTGCCTTTCCCCTTCCAAAACCAGCACCTTGTAGGGGTGGAGTGAGCTGGAAAGAAACCTGATTCATTAAAAAGCTTAAACTTTGGTGTTAAACTTTGTCAGTTTTGGGGATTTGTTTGTTTTCTCTTTCACAAATCTTTGACTTCTTACACCCTCTTCTCCCAAAGCTTATGCAATTGAGCAGCTCCTTTATTAAGGCACCCAAATCCTCCTTGCCTCTTTTCAAGGTCCAACTCACTGACAAGTTTAGTGACTAATCTTTTTTCCCCTTCTTGAGCTACTCTGTAGGGTGGGCAGCATCTCTTTCTGCCTGATGCCCCTCTTGGAATTTGGATGCAATGTTAACAAGAGGGAATCACAGGCATTTAGTTGACTAGACTAACTACTTGATGTCCTTAGGTATTGCAGTGGTGTTGTGTTGTTGACAGGCTCAATCACAGCACTGAGCATGGAGTCAAAATATGGGCTGAGGCAGCCAGCAGATAACCAAGGGATCCTCCAAACAGCAACTGTGCTATCTGGGCATGAATCGAGTTGTTTTGTTTTGGGTTTTTTTTACTTATTGTGCTCTTTTTGGTAACAAAGCCTGTGTTTTCCCTTTTTGTTTGTAAATTTAACATGCTCTTGAAATTCCCCAGGGATGATGCTATCCCCATGTCTCCTCTTCCCTTTCTGCACAGCTCAAGAATTGAGAGGAGGAAGAAATACCAATTTATATGACTCTAGAGCCATGGGAATCATTCCTCCAAAGTCACTTTTTAGACAAATCTCTGTGCTGGATTTCTTTCCTCCCTATTTTCTCTGTGTTATCTTAGTGTCAAGGAAAGCAGGGCTGGGGGATGCTCTCCCCTCTTCCTAGTTATTGCAACAGGAATGTTTCATCCCTGGTGTTCCTGCCACCCACAGAGCAGGGAGTGGGTCCCACACTGCTCCCTGCAGCAGCACAAACACCTGGGGAGGTTAGGGTTTTTTGCAGGGATTGAGCATAGGATCATGGACATCACAGCCAAAAGAGCTTAGCAGAAGATCTACACTTCAGTGGGGCTTTTTGCTTTCTTTTTATTTGGCCTACTCTTTTCTTTTCCTTTTTCCATCTATTACCTCAAGAATAAAACTACATCCCAAGCTCCCTGATCAGGTTAAGACAGATAATTTGTGGCTGTTGCCAGTTAGGCTTTAGCCAGCTCAACAGGCAAAAATAAGAGGAGACTGTTTCCCTCCAACCTTTAATACAACAATTAATCTCAATGATTGTACACAAAGTCTAGCTATTAGAATCATGAAGGTTGGAAGAGACCTCTAGGATCATCAAATCCAACCATCTCCTTATCACTACCATACCACTAAACCAAGGCCCTAAAATTAGGCTGGAACTTGACTAGAAGAGAATAATTCAACCAAGATTCTGCTCAATGCTCCTACAGAGATCATATTTACATTTAAAGGTTAAAATATCCATGCATTTTCAGACAGGTCCAGTTCCTTCTACTTCCAGGCCATAACCAACCTGATTCATATTGAATCTGGAAGTACACTCCTAAATTTCCATGTCTGTATTTTGGGGAGTTTAACAGGAAGCTTACCTCCATCATGCATGAAGAGAGAAGGACAGGATTTGGTCCATCTAGGTGCTGTTCCTATCTCTCCTGGATGTTCATGGATAGTCTTACAGCCTGGCCATTTCCAACCTTCCTGCCTGGAATGATGGAGCTTGATTAATAGAACCACTAAGGCCTGCTGGATGCCAGGAAGGTGACTCCCCACTCCTTTCTGTCCATCTTTTCTCCAAGGAGAAGTGCTGTAGTTATCTGGAGTCCCAGGAGAGGCACACAAGCATTAAATATGAAAGAAACATGCCAGTTTCTCTTCCTTTCACTAACAACTCTCTTCCCAAACTTGTCTTAAAGATGTGTCCCTCCTTCCCTGGCTAGTAGCATGGGCAAGGGAGATGTCTAAAAAGCTTTGTAGCCTTGTAAAACCCAATTTGTTTGGGTTTTTTTTTCCTCCTTCTCCAAAGCTTCCTCAGCTCTGAGAGATGAATAACTAGTCACATTGGAGCTTCACCCCCTGAGTGCTATCAGAAAGAAATCAATATCTCATTCCTGCCACTAGCTGCTTGAGTTTCATTGTGTGCTCTCCAAGACATCAGTCATGCTCAATAGCAACACAGGAGATAAGGCCTCAGTTTACTTGGCACTTGGGAAAGGATTGAGGCTGCAAGAAGCAGTTCAGAACTCTATTAACTGCAGTGCTTATCCAGACACAAAGGCTGGGTTGTGCTTAGCAAGCTGAAGGATCCTCCTCAGAGTGCAGGAGACATCCCTGGGACACAGGGAGATACAAAGCACAGAGGTCAAGGGGAGAAGACCAGAGGTGGAAACACTCACCTGTTTGGGGAATTGAAGGTGTCTTGATTGATGTGGACCTCTCTCTGCATGCTCCACCAGATTAAGAATAGGAATTGCCCTTTTTCCTTTCTTCTTGCTGGTTTGGGAAGATGCTTAATGGAACAAGGTAATAGCAATGCAGATGAGTTCCCAGCTCCAGCTCTCCTGGTGAACTCAGGAGAGGTAGAAACAACCAGAACACAATGCAGTTGAAAGAGAGAATGGATGAAGTGCTGTCATGCATGTTCCAAGTGCTGGCTCATCCCACTTGGCTGAGGTGGCTGGAAGCTCACAGCCCCATTGCCAAAGACTTTCTGTCTGCAGGCAGAGGGAGGGAGTTCCTCAGGGATCTCAAATCACCCCACTGCTCACCAGCACATCTCAGGGAGGTAGGAGCTTCTCTGGCTCAAGAATTGGATCTCAATCAAAGGCAAAACCTGGCTTTATTTTTTTTGTACTGTCAGGCACATTCCTAGTCCTTTTGTAAATGTTAATCTTTTAGTGCAGAGAGTTTCAGAGAAGCTATGTTTTCTTTTTGCAGTTCTGATGAGGTTCCTCTTGCTAGGCTTTTATGCAGCAGGAATTTCTCACCTTCTACTTTTTACTTCTTCCTGAAGTTATATTTTCCTCCTGGCTCAGAGAATTGAGCCCTACTACAGGATTCTTCCTACCCTTCAGGCCCCACGGGAACAAATCCATTTCTCAAGACACAGGACTTAGTTTCATTTCTCCTTGAAGCAAAACCTCACCCACAACACAACATGCCAACATCCATCTAGAGCCAGGTAGGACCCATCCACCATGGCATCAAACCCAGATACATCTCCTTACATCCCTACGAAGGCAGGGAAGCATTGGGATTCCCACTTTACAAGCCAAGGTGCAAGGAAACTCAATGATTTGCTCCCCCAAAAATCATACAGACTCTTTGGAACATAGCTAGCAAATGACTGCCAGGCTCCTTAAGACATCTAGATGTCTAAGCCCAAGATGTACATGTATTGCCATTATATTGTGGGGGCATGACAGATGCTTATCAATTGTTATCTATATATGTATTTATCTACATATGTATTGTTTTATACATAAACACCTTTTAAATTGCCTTCATTGTGCCAGCAAAGAAGCAAAAAGCAGGTTCTATCCATAGCACAGAAACACTGCAGCCAAAACAACCTTGAGGGGGGAGGTTTAAGGATGGGAAACAAATGCCTCTGACTAGATATTTCTAATTATAAAGCAAAATGGAGCAATTATCTGTTTGGACACAGATGAAATAGGGTCAGTATTTTCCTGTGGCCATTCTTGGGGAGAATGTGCAACCTTACCAGAGATACTGCTGGGAAGAGAAGAGGATCCAGGGAATGCAAAAGTAACTGTTTTCTAGAGAAAGCTTGACAGGAAAGGCATTTTTTTTCCTGAGGAATTAACTTTAAACAGCCTGTGTAGCTTCCTTTGTGAAGGTAGTAGCCCACTTGCACCAAGCTATTAATTTCCTCCCCGTGTGCTGATTAGTATTGATTTGCTGGTGATTAGTCTCCAGTTGAGGAACTGACCCAATATCCTTGGAATGCCATTTAGCTGAGATCAATAGTAAATGGATCAAGCCCCAGAGGGAGAGAGAACTGCAGGCAAAAATCAAGTGGCATTAGGCTTTGTGGCTTGCTGGGTACTGGAATGGTGCAATCTGGAAAGAAAGAAACTCCCATCCATGGCTTCTAATCCTTGCCTCCCTTTCTTCTGTTTTGCAGCTCATTTACTCATCTCCCTGTAAAAGTAATCCCATCCCATGCATTTGAAGGACTTAGAGATGCTTTCATCATGTAAGTTGACAACATTTTCCATAGGCTTTTCCTTCATTCTTTGCTAGGAAAAATCTGTCCTAAACCTCCATCCCAAATAGCATCTTAGTACCATAATGTGAAAATGCCTCACTAAAACATACTATTGGTGGAAAAAAACCCACAACCTACTAGGAAAAGATAAACATAGTATTTCTTCTCTCATAAGCAGTAGATCAAATTCTCTGAAGAGAGATGATTTTCAACTGATCACAGCATGAATTACGAACTGGGCACAGCTCAATAACAGATGAAGAAGTGCTTTGGATTGGCAGAGGAGAGAGATTTCTGTCACAAACCACTATCACTCCCATGAGAGCTATGGCATTCTGGGATTATACATTTATGGAGGAGCCAAATAACATTTTTTTGGGGGGGGGCATTTCACACCAACTTGGCAGGGAGCAGTAGGACTGAACCCTTGCTTGGATCTTTCCATTTAGCAGTGCTGGCATTCTGTACTCCAGGCCTGTGTTGCTTCCCCTCCCTTGGTGTTGTACCTAGTTTAGATCAAGGGTTTGGGGCTCTGTTCTTTATTCCTGTTTATTTTACCTGCATTGAGTGCTCCCTAAAGGATAAAGCTGATGACACACAAGTGCAGTGCAGGACAGGGGAATGACCTCTCCAGGAACCTAAGCAGCAGCACAAAGAATGCTACTTCTTTTTCAAGGTGCACTTGTTATACTTCACCTAGGAAGGTAGTTCAGGTATTAAAAGATATATTCAGGTATTAAAAGATGAGATATTACATGATTTCTTTAGAAGGAAACCCTTTTGTGGTGCATTCTTGAAGGCAAAGACTTGAAGGATGAAGGTAATGCCAATGCCTGAAGAGATTCAACTGGACTAATTCAGCTTTTAGCACTCATTGCTTAACCAATTTTTGCCCAAATTATAAACTTCTGTGTTCCTGGAGCTCTAGCAAGGAGAAAATAAGCCCACTGCAATAAAACAGGAGAGTACAATCCAATAATGCTATACTCTTGCAGCTCAATGATTAATGAGAGCTCCCCATTTTCAGATGTTAGACCAACTTACCAAGTTTCTCCTACCTCTATGACTTGAGGCTAAACTTCCCTAACCTGGATGTAAATAGTATTTACACTGTTCTGTTCATTGACTTTTTTCCCCTGCCTTAAAGAGACTTTAATTGATTTCTTTGTGTCCTTTTAATCTATCTCCACAAATTAACAGCACAGAAAATCAATGTATTTGGCTGAAGTAAATCTAGAGAGCACTTCATAATTTGCTCCAACCTTTGAAAAATACATATCTTTAAGTCATACATCTCTAAACCATCCACTCGGCAACTCAGCCCCATCTGCAAATCAGATGAGCAATGTATTCTCACCTATGGGAAATGGTAAGCCAGTGGCAGACAGGAGGGAAACCAGGAAATCATGTTTAGAGCCAGAAGTCTTCAAGTTCTGTGGGCAGGCACTGATTCCTCCTAGCTCGTGAGTCTCTGAGGATCTGGTGAGCAGCAGGCCACTGGTTCTTTCATTGAGGAGTAACTAGTACACTACTAGAAATAACAATCTCACTGAATTCTGATTGTGGAAAAGGAAATCTATTTACTTCCAGGAGTCTCTTGACTGGAACCCCATAAATCTTCATCTAGCAGGCAATTAGCAAGCATCCAAGAAGTGGATTTTTTTTCCCCCCTCTAAATTCAGCAGTGTTTATTCTTAAGTACATGTGTGGAGCATCAGTACAATAACATTGCCCAGTGCCTACAAAAGCTGTCTTGATGGGTAGGGTAATGAGGAGAAAGAGACACTTGCTGCCACTTTAGATGCATGGAATGAAAATGGCATTTAAATGCAAGTAGACTGAATGGCTATTTGTGTATTTCTGCAGTTGGGGATTAGCTGACCAGCATCCTGACTTAATAACAGCACCATGAACATCATCTAAAGCTTGCCCATGCAGATCGATTCACTAAGCAGGACTAATGAGCAGAGCAAAAGGCTCACAGGCTTGGGCTCACTCCTGTTTACATCATTTCTGCCTTTTAGTTGTTGCCTTATCTACAATTTACTGGGAAAACAGAGAGATTGGCTGTTCTGGCAATAGTTATTCCAAAGGCTTGGCATTCCCTTTTGCCAAGGCTGCTCTCACTCAAGCCCTTCCTGGCAAGAGCTCTCAGAACTGATGGGAAGGAAGGAGATGCTGAAGATTTTATGTTGAAAAGAAGGAAATACAAAGTGGAAAGGTGATTGCTAGTATCTTATCTGTTTATGTGTTGCTTTGTGTCTACCTTTTTCATCCCAGTGAAATCTCTCAGAGTGACTCCCTGGAGAGGATCCAAGCAAGTGCCTTCGACAGTCTCCCCACTTTGGCTGAAATGTAAGCATCACTTCAATAAACCCCCCCCAAAAAAAAAATTGCACCTGTCTCATGATTTAGGATCATCAAGGAGTAAACAGTGTGCTTGGACCAAGTTTTTCCCTCTGTGACTTCAGGTGGCTTTGGATTAGATCTGTGCTGAGCAGCATTTCCTCTGCCAAGTGCTGTATGAAACAGGGAGCCCTCTCAAAAGTCNCATAAGCAAGAGACACAGATTTGTCCACCTCTGACTGACATATCTCATGATTGTAATACTAAAATATTTGTGCTCTCCTTCCAGATTAATCCTCAACACAAAAAACCTGTTGCACATTGAAGATGGAGCATTCAGAAACCTTCCAAGGCTAAAATACTTGTAAGAAAGAATTCTGCTTCTTTTCTCTTTGCTTTCTTTTCTCTCTCTAAAGGACTAGAGAAATGTCAGAAAGGAATAGAAGGGAAAAAAGTTGGTTTTCATGCCTCATGGCACACTACATGCATCACTGACAACACCTTTACTGTGCAGTTAACCAAGAGGGAGGCCTTTCAAGAAGCAAGAAAACCAAGCAACCAGGGCAACAATAGACAAAACAGCAGTCAAATTAGTTCTGCTAAGTGCTTATTTCTAGACTGAAGCTTTCAGATTGACAAGAGGTAACTAAAAATCTCTTCTTTGCAAGAGAGTGAACATCTATTGTTTCTCCAGGCCACTGCTGGAGGATGCTACTACAAACACTATTGGAGCCTAATGAAGAATGAATCTATGTATATCACTCACCTTTTCGTGCACTGTGACGCTCTTACCTGTTGAGTTGGCTTCTTGGTGCCTCCACTTTCCTTCTGTAACTAGGAATTCTGCTTTTCTCTAGGAGCATCTGTAACACTGGAATAAGACAATTCCCAGACCTGACACAGATCTTCTCCTTAGAAGCTCATTTTATACTGTAAGTCCAGACCCAGCTGTGAGTCTCAGTCGTTTACATCTTACTCTTGGATCACTGACCAAACAAAAAATACCCACACAACCTATTTTCTTCCTTTTTTTCCCCCCCTCCCCTTTCCAAAGGGAGCTCTGTGACAACCTCCGTATGACAACTATACCCCAAAATGCTTTCCAGGGGATGAGCAATGAATCACTGACACTGTGAGTAAAACCAATCCTAGCTCCAGTTCCTTCTGTAAGGATAAAGAGGTTGACTTGATCAAGATCTTGAAATTAAGCCCCAAACAAGAGATGTTTGTGGTGTGAGTTCCCTTTGCAGTGCTTGAAACAGATGAGTGCTCCTCAAGCTGGAGAACAAGGTGGTATCCAAGAGCTAATTTCATAGAGGGAAATGAATCCAAATCCTCATCTTCCAGGCAGTGTTGTCTTTAAAAAAATACCATCCACAGAGCAAAGTCTCTCTTCTTCCCTCAGGGATGCAGTTTCTTGCAGTAGTGCTTTCAGGGAGCAAGCAGGCTGATGACCCTAGTGATCTAACACTGCTGAGCTTAGCTTCAGCTGCTCTGGAGAGAAGAAATTGTTGGCTCAGTTGGCACTGATTCCCTGAAGTCTCCACAGCCCAGGCTTCCCTTTTAGCAAGCTGGGGATGCACCTGGGAGGCTGAGGGAGATGCCCCACCTCAGGGTCACAAAGAGAAAGCTGAGGTGGCAGCATCACACATCCTTTGGGATATGATCCTTTACCTCACATCTCCCAACCCCCCTGCATGATACTCCAAGAGTATTTGCACCTGCAAAGGAGCTGAGCACCCAAGAACTGCATAGATCCTTCCTTAGGCTGAGGTGCCAGCATCGCACTCATTTTGAGATAGATTTTATGTGTTAATCAATAAACTCTGCAGAGGAACTGAGCATAAATGGGGCTGAAGAAGCCACCAAGGGAAAAGGGAGCATTAGGGCATCTTACCAGCCTTTCTCCTACCAACAGACTCTCAAAACAACTTCAGATTCTGTTAAAGGAGCACAGAAAAGGAACATAAGCTGGAAAAAAGGTGCTTAAGGTTTTTAGTCTATGAAATGAGAAGGAATTTAAGTCAGGAAACAGCCAAGGAATACTTTTCTCCCCTCCTTTTGTGACAAGGAGCTCAGCACCAGAAGAAGAGAATTCTGAGCATCTTTCCTAGGTGTAGAGCTCCATCTTCCCTCCACCCCATGTGGTTATCTGTAATTAGCTGAAGAAATTCCTGTTCTAAAAGAGCTCCTTTAAGTCATTCCACCAGTTGGTGTTTCCTGGGGATGGGGAAAATCAATCCTACACATCACTGTGGCTTTTAAGGAGATCACTAATTGCAGCATGAATGATTTAGAGGATGAGAGAGAGAGAGAGAGAATCCCTTCCCCTATCAAAAAGCTGCACTTCAGGTGCAACAAAGCCTTGAGGTTCATCTAGCTCCAGGATAGGAAATACAGCATCCAGGGATAGCACCAAGTGTCCCAGGGCAGCACAAGGGGACAGCAAGGTTTCCACAGCACCAACCAAGCCTGGCAGCAGTACTCTGGAGGAGCTGACAGCTCTCAGACTGCTGCTGGGTGATGGACAACTCACCCCTGCCTCTCTCCTAAGCTGTCTCTTAGCCTGCTAGAGGATTTGTCTGTCCACAGAGGATCTGCAATCCAGCAGAACCCTTGCTTCCCATCTGACACTTGACACATGCTGACACCACAACAATCCCAGCCTTCTGGCTCCGGGTTGTTGTCTGTGTGCCAGGAGCTTACCTGGACCTGATGTCTTGTGTCTGGATCTCAGCCCAAGGCAAGGCACAGGTAAGCCCCTGAGAGAGGGGAGGATCTGTGTGGAAGCAGTTCTCTTCAACAGCTAAACAGGAAGGTGCTGAGGGAATTAAACTGCCATTTTAGCTACATTTTATCTTACCCTAAGTCACACAACAGTCACCTTTGTTCTAATCCCTCTCACCATTAGAATGAAGACAGCATTAAGATTTGAAACCTGGAGTACACAACAAAAGCTTCTCTTGTCTCTTTTTACACCTTTTTTGATCTGCAGCAAACTGTATAAAAATGGATTTGAAGACATCCACAGCCATGCCTTCAATGGGACAAAGCTGAACCAACTGTGAGTAGGTTTCCCCTCCTCAGTGGGTTGGTTTCTGAGCAGTAAATAAGAGTTCAAAGGGAGTCAAAGGCTCTTCCTTCAGTGGAACTGGGTCTTGCCTCTTTGGGCAAAGCTTTTGCTGCCTGGTTTGAGTGAGAAGAAACTGGAAATGCTCAGAATTCAGTGTAGATGACAATGGATCTGGTGGCATCAGGGGAGGGAACAGTCCCATGAGGAGCACAAGCACCCTCAGGCCAGGTGTTATCCCACTGTGGGGGGGAAAAGGGACGGAAATACTCAGGAAGAAACCACCAAAAAAAGGGTTCTTGTAAACTACAGCTGTAAAAGGAGTTCATGTTTGATTCCACAGAATCCTGAAGGACAATAAGAACCTCAGGTGGATACACAATGATGCCCTGAGAGGAGCTACAGGGCCAGATGTCCTGTAAGTAGTGCTTTTCCTGTGCCTTAGCTTCTGGCATGGCCAGCTAACTTGTCTTTGGTTAGAAGTATGGTTTTACTCTCTAGTATGGCAGAATTTGCTTATCAAAGGGAATTAGCTGATGGCATGCTATAAGGCACTGCTGAACACATTATCATCATTCTCATGCTTTATTGCTCGAGAGCTTAGTGGATGTAACTCCATGGAGTAAAATACAGTGGGTAGTTCTGGAAGTAGCACCACACATGCCATTTTATTCCTTTTTTCAGTGCTTTATAGCATTCTGAGTATCACTTCCACAACTGTAGCCTGTTTTTCCCCTGTTTTAATGGCCTGACACTGACAATCCTTAGTCATACTGATGGCCTTAGTCATGTTGATGGCCTTTCCTCAGGCAAACAGCCCCTCTGAAGTTACTCTAAGCCCAACTGCTTGGCTTGGCAACAAGGACAAGTTCTTTTCAGTATAATAAACACCTAGAACATACTCAGGGCCATGGTTTAGTGGCATGTTAATGATAGGTATGGTTGAACTTGATGATCTTAGAGATCTCTTCCAACCTTTGTGATTCTGTGCTCCCTTCAGAGCCAAGCAGAGAGCCAGGGGGTTGTCCTCCCTGAGAGCTGCCTTTAGAGTCCCATTCATCCATTTTTCTCTCCCTTTCTCTTGCCCTCAAGAGCTCTCCCTTAACATCCATTCTGATATGTATGAAAAGAAAAGAGAATGCTGTCTTTATTTCACAGGGATATTTCTTCAACAGCACTGGAATCTCTGCCCAGCTATGGGCTTGAGGCCATTCAGGTCTTAAATGCAACATCCTCTTACTCTCTGAAGAGGCTCCCACCCCTGGCTAAGTTCAGCAGCCTCCTGGAAGCTGTTCTGACTTATCCCAGCCACTGCTGTGCTTTCCGGAACCTCCGCACTGACAAGTGAGTCCCAAGGCAGCACATCAGTGCCTTGCAATCCTTCAGAAAGTTGCACAGTGGCAATTCTGCTTTATTCAGCTCAGCACAGGGAAGCTGAGCTCCAGAGCAAGGCCTCACACAAAACAACAGAGCTCTGCTAAAGCCAGGAAAATTACCTCCCATTGATTTCAGAACAGAAGTGGATCTCAGCCTGTGCCCCAGGAGCTGCCAGCAGGATTCTAAGTTAGCTTAAAGCTTATATTTCTCTTCGTATCTCAACTCAAAAGCCTACTAGCACACAGAAGATAGAATCATGTTATTGATGGAGATCTAAGGTTGCTTGAAAGTGATATTTTTTCTTAGCATCTCAATTCCAAAGCCTCCTGGCCCATGGCAGCTAGATCTCCATCAGTAGCCTGTTGCCCTACAGAAGAACCTCCTGTAGCCTTTCAGCTCTGTAGCTTATTTAATGCAGGGGATATCATGACATAGGCAAAAAGGCAGGTTTTCATTTACCCACCTAGCTGAGACAAGCCTACAGAAAGAGGTAACTCTTCAGTCATTTCGGATAACAATAGAGAGTAGCCTTCTCCCCACAATTAGTAAGAATGGCAGAGAGAAAGCTTTGCAGCTGCTAATTCAGGGCAGGCTTTCAGCATCTTTGTGTCAAAGAAGTCAACCCTCAGTTGGCTTTAGGGAGGCAAAGCAGCTCTCAGTGAGTTTAGTTAAAGCTGTGAGGATGTCTCACTCCTCACCTGGCTACAGCCATCAGGATTGTGTTGCAAGGGCAGGAGCAGAACCCAAGTCTTTAGGGTAAAGTCAGGGCTGATGCTATGCTTTCTCCTCCTACCCCATTTTACCAAGTGGTCCCTGCTTCTGCAAGAGCAAAGATTCTCCAAGGCAAGGGTGTCCATTGCTAGCAAACTCTGGTTTGGTCTTGGTTCAACTAGACTTTGGCAGGGTTCAGAGCTCTGCCTGTCTGAACAGCCCTGGCAGCTGCAAACACCTCTCCACCAAGCAGCATCCCCTACCTTACCAGAACAAGCAATGAGAGGCAGATCTGTGGCTGATGACAGCAGAGGACCACAGAGACTCAGACTTCCCAAAACCTTCCCAGCTTCCTCTAGTTTACCTGTGAATTTCTCACCACTTGAAGGGAAGATGAGAAGCTGGCTAAAATCCAGACTGAAACTCAACTTGCTTTTTATCCTTCTTCCAGACAAAATTCCTTGCTGTCCCTTTTTGACAACTTCTCCAAAGAGTGTGAAAGCACCATGAGGAAAGCAACTGCTGAAATCCTGTAAGTAGCTGTGTGCAGGCAGATGCTGGCAGCAGCAAACACAAACCTTCCACTCCTACTCTTCAGGGGTTTGTTTTTTTCCTAGCACAGCATGTCTTCTGCTGCCAATTCACTCACCCTTCCAAGCTGCACAGTGGCAATTTTACTAGCATTAACCCAAGATTTGTGATTTTAATTGTTCAAAAAGGAAAGGGGAGGGGAAAAAAACCCAACAATTTCCTGAGCTTTACTCCCTCCAGTTTCTCTTTTGAATTCTGGAAAGACTTTCCAAACAGTGATTAAATATTGAAGAGCTTTAATGGGCTACATGGAGACTTTTTATGCCTGGAGATAATTGCAGTTGTTTGTGGGATTCAAAGAAGTGCTACTGGTAATATTATTTTGCCTAGAGGAAGGCTAATTAGAAGCCTGTGTGTGTCAGCAGTATTTCCATGGTAGAAAGAGAGTCCCTGAGTTCAAAGTGTGCTGACCTCATGCAGTTGGTTTACCTCTTCTAAATATGTCATTCCTATCATCAGAGTTGTGTTTGACAAGGCTAGTGGGACAATGAGGAGAGCTAACATCCCAAGTGTTGTGTTGGCCATGCTGGATGAAGGATTTGCTGCCCTTCATCCCTTCTACAGTTAAATGGGAGACACTGGGTCTCCTCATCAGCCCTGATGGAGAGGGTCAGAACATGGTCAAGTCTAGAAAAAACAAGGTTATGGTCACAAAATTCCAACAGAAAAGTGATTGATTCATTGGGATGCTGTCTCCTCCACTTGCCATTTGGTTTTTAGTCAAATGTTGTAAAGCAACACCTGCCTTGATTCTCTTCTCCCTGCTGCTCATTTGCTGCCTGCCTGCAGCTCCTCTGAGTGCCTCACTTCGTCCTGTCCGCTTCTAACTGCCAAACTAAAGCGCTTTAGGACTGCAAAAAGGCAAAGTTCAGGCAGTTAACAAGACCAAGAATGTATTACCCATCTCATGGGGGGCTTTGGGGAGAAACAAGGTGTTAAACACAGAGCATTAGGTCATGGTACAAAGGCAAGTGAGGTCATGCCCCAGTGAGGAATATGACCACACAAATCACCAGTGCCTAGGCCAGAAGCATCCTCCCTGCTTCAGATTAGCATTAAACATTCATTCATTAACATGCATTAAACAGTCTGGCTTTCTCTGCCTCTGGAAGTCCCAATCCTACCAATTCCCTGAGCAGCTATTCTAGGAAGCAAATGGAAGGAAGGTCAGGGGCTGAAGGGCTGCAAGTTGCAAAGTTCGGAAAGCACAGCAGGAATTGGCTGAAAATCCCAAGTTCTTACTAAAGAAAACAAAACAAACCCAAGAGCAAAGCAGCCTGCACATGGCCACTCAGAAGAATCACAATAGTTTTCCTTCAAGGGGTCAAACATATTCCAAGCAAGACACTAAGGAGTTTATGTTATGGGAGAAGAGTTAAGATAATAGGATTGAGAAGTTATTTGCCCAGCAAAGCATCTCAGCTTCATTTGCCAGTGAAGACCCTGCTCCAGAAAGACAGTTTCATGAGCATGCTTCATAGGTGTGGAAGTTATCCCATACCTCAGTAGGATGCTTTCCAGGTCTCCCACTGCAGGTTGAGTGTTTGTCCAGCAAAACACTCATGGTCAGGATGGCTGGGGAGTTGTGCAATGGGTACCTGTTCTGGCAGGCAAGCTGAAGAGGCAGTGTTTGCTTTGAAAATGCTGCCCCTTTGGTAGGCTTATCCCCACACTGTTGATGACCTAGAGGTTAGAGAGATCTATAATCAGGCATTGAGCCTAAACCTAATCTATACCTAGCCATCAACATTCTGTAGTTAACCATGCACTTCCACCTCTTGCTTTACAATACATCAAATTGCTCAGCATTTCTCAAGTCATTTGTAGTCCTGTTGCTAAGTGCATGCCCTAAGAGAGCTAAGGGTGCAGAGTTAGGTTATTTAATCCTTATTTTATCCTTACTTCAGGGTCATTTTTATCCTTAGGTTTAGTTTGCTTTCTGTAACTGATAGGTCTGATAAATGTATATACACCCAACCTATAATCCATCCACTTGTGTGTTGCTGCAGTTTGACCTGCAGTCTCCCAGCAGCATGAGAAGAATGCTTGCAGATCAAGTCCTTACCAGTAAGTTATATGACAAAGCATTCCTGTGGATGTGCTCATGACCTCTGCTGCTCTCCAAGGCTGCTCTTCAAACCAAAAACATCCCCTACAAGGTTTCCTCATCTGTAAACACCCTGTAGAAACACACAGAGGAAAGATGTTTGAAAACAACTGTTATCTGTTGTACTTTCCAGAAGAGTGTGAGCAGCATGTAACAATTGTCTTCTGTTTGGGGTGGGGGGGGTGTTGGTTTTTGCTAGTTACAGAGATGATTCTTCCAACACATCCCTGTGGTCAGCAGAGAAGAACATGTACCCATTTGGAACAGAGGAGGAAACCTTTCCTTACAGCTACTCAACCATTTTCGATGAGAGCGAACTGACCGCCTTCAATTTCGAGTATGACTTCTGCCAGCCCAAAACACTCACCTGCACTCCAGAACCAGATGCATTTAACCCCTGTGAAGACATCCTGGGCTACAGCTTTCTGAGAGTCCTCATCTGGTTCATAAACATCCTGGCCATAGTTGGCAATTTCACCGTGTTCCTGGTTCTCCTCAGCAGCCAGTACAAGCTGACCGTGCCTCGCTTCCTCATGTGCAACCTCTCCTTCGCTGACTTCTGCATGGGCCTCTACCTCCTGCTCATTGCTTCTGTGGATGCCCAGACCAGTGGGCAATACTACAACCATGCCATAGACTGGCAGACAGGCAGAGGTTGCAGTGCTGCAGGCTTCTTCACAGTGTTTGCCAGCGAGCTGTCTGTCTACACGCTGACAGTGATCACCCTGGAGAGGTGGCACACCATCACCTACGCCATGCAGCTGGACCGCAAGCTGCGCCTCAGGCACGCCGTCCTCATCATGCTGGCTGGTTGGATCTTCTCCATCTTCATAGCTGTGCTGCCACTCCTAGGGGTCAGCAGTTACATGAAGGTCAGCATCTGTTTACCCATGGATATTGAAACAGGCCTTTCCCAAGCTTACATCCTGCTGATCTTAGTGCTGAACGTGGCTGCTTTCATTGTCATTTGCGCCTGTTATGTGAAGATTTACGTAGCTGTTCAGAATCCAGAGCTGGTAGCTGCTAATAAAGATACTAAAGTTGCCAAGAGAATGGCAATATTGATCTTCACAGATTTTACCTGCATGGCCCCCATCTCCTTTTTTGCCATATCTGCTGCCTTTAAAGTCCCTCTCATCACAGTGACAAACTCCAAGATCTTGCTGGTTCTCTTTTACCCTGTCAACTCCTGTGCAAACCCATTCCTCTATGCAATTTTCACCAAGGCCTTTAGAAGGGATTTCTTTCTGCTGCTGAGCAAGCTTGGCTGCTGTAAGAGCAGAGCAGAGCTCTACAGGATGAACTATTTCTCTGCTCCCACCTCCAACTGCAAGAATGGCAGCTCAGCCCCAGCCCCCAGCAAAGCCTCACGAGCGCTGCTGTTCCTCTCTGTGTTGGAGAAGCCCTATCCTGCAGGACAAGACAAGACGAGACATCCTACAATGAAAACTAAACCAGAGTGCCAAAATTAAACCAGTGATGCTTTGCAAGGCCAGGTGTAATTATTCTAGTGACTAGATTCTTTTTATCTTGACCAATTCCCAGTAAATAAAAATGGCAATCGATAGTTCTTATGCAACGTAACCATTCTGAGGTTTGAAGTGGTGTCTTCCCCTTTTCTTCTAGGCATGGAAGGTGATTGTCAGGCAAAACTCTTCTTTGGAGAGGTGGGAGAGGAACCAGAGGAGCCCAGGAGTAGTCAAGGAGTTCTTGCAATGCTCTACTTAGGGATGTGGTTTAGTGGTGTGGTAGTGATAGGTATGGTTGGACTTGATCTTAGCAGTCTCTTCCAACCTTCATGATTCTGTGCTTGTTGTCTGGCTCCTTTTTCTCCATACCTGCTTCCCTGGAGCATTTAAAGCCTGTCTGCTACCTTCTATCCCTTCTTTTCCCATTCCAATCAGCCCTGCTGGCATTGTTGGGTTAAAGAAATGGGCACTAAGCTAGATGCCTCCATTTCATCAAGAGAAACTTCCAATTACACAGCCACCTACACTCACTTCAAAAGTGTTCCAGCAGTAGGTTGTAAAGATGCCACCAAGGAGAAAAATTGCCCTTCTGGACTTTGCTACTAGCCATTTTGCAGTTTGCATTAGATCTCAGTCTGAGCTGGGAGCTCATTTACTTAGACAAATGAACCCATGCACACAGATCTGGAAATCAGAAGAGAAGCAATAGCAATAAAACCCCACCTGCTGCACACAGGACTGGATTTTATGTACTAGACATGCACACACACACAAATCACCTACCAGGATAGCTGTGTCCTGCACAGGCAAGTAACTGCTACCTTCTTTGATCTCCAGGGAGAGTCCCATGAACTCTTTTTGATCTGCTCTCTCCCCAGCATCATCAGTGCCAGTGACATTTGGCATGCACTGCAGACTCTCCGAGGTCAGCTCCATTCCTAGCTGCCAAACCAGAGTAGTTACTTTTTAGTGACTGTTTTCTCATAAAAATCTATCTTTTCTTTCACTGTGCACTGCCTGATGCTAAGGAGATCCAGATTTGTGACTGAGTTCCTAAGGTAAATAAGAACTGAGCCTTCCTTGGCAGCATATTTACTCTATCCCCAGCAAATAAGCTGTCTCACTTGCCCTGAGCCAACACCAGAGTGTATTGAAGCTGCAGAATCAGATCTGTGCAGTTCTTATCTGTATCCTTTGGGCCAAGCAACCTGTACTGGCTGACAAGCTGCAAACTAAACTGAATGCCAGGCAAGATCCCTGCAGACAGGCTGAGAGAGTTGGGATTGTTCAGGCTGGAGAAGACAAGGTTCCAAGGAGACCTTCTTGTGGCCTTCCAGGATCTGCAGGGGCTCCAAGAGGGATGGGGAAGGACTTGTTAGGATGTCAGGCAGGGATAGGACTAGGGGGAATGGACATAAGCTTGAGGAGGGGAAATTGAGGTTGGCTGTTAGGCAGAAGTTGTTCCCCAGGAGGGTGGTGAGCCCCTGGCCCAGGTTGCCCAGAGAGGTGGCGGCAGCTCCATCCATCCCTGGCAGTGTTGCAGGCCAGGCTGGCTGGGAGCAAGCTGCTCTAGTGCCAGGTGTCCCTGCCCATAGCAGGCACAGGGGTTGGCACTAGAGGAGCTTTCAGGTCCCTTCCAACCCTGACAAGTCTAGGATTCTAAGTACTTACATTTTAGTAAGCCAAATATGGCAGCCTGAGCTCTCCACATGGCACTTTATGGTTCACAGAAGGTAAAGCAAACCCATTTGGGCTTTGTAGCCAAAGTTTTGGTACCTTAGGTCACATTCTGTAGGTGATCCTCCCTGTAGATGAAGATCAGTCCTCAGCAGAGCAGTGTAGTTGTGTCTGACCTGGGCTTGCTCCAGAACAGTCCCAGCCTAATGGTTCTTGATGGCCACCAAATACGCAGACTGATACATAAGAAAACCTCTCACATTCTCCTCTTCAACCAAGTCCTTTGCTTTCAGCTCTGTGACAGCAAGAGAATAAAAAGATCTGTGTTCCAAAGCATCCCTCTTGTTGCCAACACATTGCACTGCAAATTCAATTTGCCTCATGTTAAAGTCAGTCATTCTTTGTGCTAGTGACTGCTGTATCATTAGCTTATAATTGTGTTAATTAGAAAGAACATCTCTGACCCTCTTTTACCTTCTAGCTTAATGGCATCATTTCAATCAGTAGAAAAACTGTGTGTGTAAGCACAGCTGCACACACACAGGCAGTTTGCACATGTGGGGAATGAAGCAGGACCAAGAACAGAAAAGAGTGAAAGATTAAAAGTGCCATATGATGCACATCTTCACACACACCAGCTCCTGCACTTAGCAGAGGAGCAAACAGGACTCCTAGAGGATATTTAACTAGCATAGAAACTGAAGACACTGGTGAAAAAAAGACCTACCTGGCTTCAGGATTCTCTGTCACCTCTCTCAAAACTGATTTTTGAGACTCTCTTCTCTGGACAGCACATGGAAGAGTCCTGCACCTGATGTAGGATACAGCAAGAACTGATTTACATCCAAGAGCTTGCAAAATACCCTTCCAAACACACCACATCATATTATCCAGGCAACTCCCTGCAAGAGAAATGAGTTAGAAACAGCAAGAGCTGAGAGTAACCTAGCAAAGCAGTATGAGAGCTGTTGAGATTTCTCTTTGTGGATCTGCTGTAAGCTGAGTGAAAGCTATGATTTATCAAGTAATTGCTGGTTACAATAAGAACAAACAAAAGAAACCCACACACACAAACACCCCAGGTAATTTCTATACTTCAACTGTTTTTCCATACACAAAAGCAAGCAAATCAGTAAAAGCAGGACTTTCATCTTTAGATTCATGCTACAGCTTCTCACACAAGTTACATTGGTTCTGCTCTCTCCTTCTTTCTGGTGGACTTACCTTCTTTCTGGTGTCAAGCTCTTGAGAGCAGGATCTTTGATGGCCAGAACTGGTATCACACACACCTCTTCCCATCACAGCTGCAGCAATGTTTGCTAAACTGGAAGGAGCAGCAATCAAAAGCATGAAATACATCAACTCTTCAGATCAAAAGCACTCTGATCTGATCACTGCTCAAGCCATAAGCTCCAGCAGTTAGCTAGCTGAGCTTACATTTTAATAAGGAACTTTTTCCTGGGTAAAAAAATCCTCATTTCAGATGTATTTAGTTGGAAATGATTGTATTCCCTGTTGCCCAGGGAGGTGCTGGAGTCACTATCTCTGGAGGGGGTTAAGAAACATTGAGATGCTCTCCTTAGGGCCATGGGTTAGTGGCATGGGGGTGACAGGGATGGTTGGACTGGATGAGCTTAGAGGTCTCTGCCAACCTTCCTGATTCTGTGAAATGCCTCAGTAAATGCTCCAAGTCTTTGCTCACTCCAGAGCACTGGAAATAAAATGTAAGGCAATTCTTGTAGGCTTAGAGGAAAGAAAATGGAAGTCAAGCTTACTGCAGGAGTCCAGCTAGCCCAGACATTTGTCTGGAGTGGGAAAAGCACTTCCAAGGACTATCTGCAGTGTAGTTTAGAGAATCTCTTTTCCTTCTCAAGGCCTCTGCATCCTCCCAGGGATTAGAGATAAAATGTCTCACGATGTCTTCTTCCAGCAGAAGTAAAAGCAGCAGCCAGGAGAGGGCTGCCATACACTTGTGTGTAGCTCTGCCCTTCTAGGAGCATTATCCTGTTCCAAGTCAGCCTGGATGAGGCTTTACCATTTCTTTTCCAATACAAGAGCTAGCCAGGGAAAAGCTGCAGCTCTGAAGGGCTAGAGCCCAGCCCTGTAGGCCCAGAATTTCTTTTAGCTGTGTAGTTCTAGAGGAACAAACAAAAAGCTAACATTGAGGACTCCTAGGACTGCAGTTCTCATGGCAGGTGAGCTCCTGTCACACACATTTGTGTTAGCAAAATTGGTATTTAGAGAACACAAACCCAACTCTTAGAAGTGTGTCCGAGATGACATTTTATTCTTAGGCACCATTTGTATCATTCACAGCTTGCTGCTCTACAGTCCTAGAATGCAGTCGATCTGTACAGAAGCAAAACTGAAATGCCTTTTGCCTTGACAGTGAAAATAAATCACATTTGAATGTTGAATCACACTCTTCACTGCATCTCAGTAGACAAAGAGGACAGAAGAAACAATAATAATTCTCATATGCTGAGAGCTGAAGGATCTTCTTCCAGCCACAGTTTCTGACTTAAACCTAAAGTGCCTGCCTTTAAGCTTCAAGTCAGAAACCAAACAAAGCAGCAACAACAACAAAGGAATGAAGGAAAGGGGAGAAAGTACAGTCACAGGTTTCAGACTTGCACAGCTGTTGCTCTTCTCCCAGTATCACCAACAAGTGTGTCATTTTGTATTTCAAGGCATCCTTTAGCTCTTATTTAACAAAGTGGCAAGAAAAGCAACAGAACTGAAATGTACTTTAGTCACTTAGCATTCCATGACCTTCCTGAATGACTAACAGATCTGACACTTTCCATCTTTAAAGCTATTCATTCCAGTGCTGCTTCTAAGGGAGGAAAGTAATGAAATAATCAGAAAGAACAGCAAAGAGAACAGCTAACAACACAATAGTCTAGTTTGCATGTATCAACAACACTGGCCTGGCATATTTTTATCACAGCTTTGTTGTTTTGAGGAGGTTTTCAAGGCAAAACAGTAGCAAGTTTACTTGTTTCACAGAAAGTTCCAAAGGGAATAAAGCCTCAGTCTTGAAGAGGTTTCACCACTCTGCATCTCCAATGGCTTTGGCAAAAAGATGTTCTTTCCCCTCAAAGGACATCACTCCATTTATTAAAAAGAACTTCCATTTGTTCTTACTTCGATGTATCTGATGGGAAAAAAACAACAGAGAAATAGATCAATGACCCCTTAAAAAAAAAACACAAAACAGAGATTAGATTTGCTTGTGCTTAAAAGCAGCATGGCTTAACTGAAATGGAGGGGTTTCCTTCTCCAATACACATTGCAAAGCAGTATTGCATGCACACAGACATTAGGATAAGGCTAAGAGGAGGAAAACTTCACTGCAATGCAAAACAGAAGAGAAAAGGAGCCTCAGGGAGAGCTTCTCTCTCTACAAGTACCTGAAAGGAGGCTGGAGCAAGCTGGGGATTGGTCTCTTCTCCCAAGTAACAAGCAAATAGGATAAGAGCAAACAGCCTCAAGTTGCACCAGGGGAGATTTAGGTTGGATATTAGGAAAAAATTCTGTCCTGCTTGACAGGGTTGTCAAGCCCTGGCCCAGGCTGCTCAGGGCAGTGAGGGAGTCCCCACCCCTGGAGAGGTGCTGAGTTACCTCAGTGATGCTGAGGTACATGGTTTAGTAGTGACCTGGCAGTTCTGCTTAACTGTTTAACTTGAGGATCTTCTCCTTGAACACACACAAAATTATCACGAGCCACATTTGAAAGACTAAAAACCAAGGCATATTAAGCCAACTAGAGACACTTTCCCCTATTCCTTTCAAAATGAAGCATGCACTTCCTTTTGTCAACTTTTAAACTACTGATTTATAAGTGTCCAAAAACATATCAGAGGTAGAAGAGTTAGTTTGATCTTCAACAGTTCAAAATAAGGTTGAATTTTAAACATGAAAATGAAGGAGCACAAAATGGCCTTAAACTCTTTTGGTTTTCAGACCCAAAAACAATTCCCGTAGGAAAATCTCTCAGTGAGCACTTCAAAGACAAAAAGAAAAGGTACACAAAGGCAAAGGGAAGTACACACACATTTCTTTTTACATATGTTAGAGTCTGAATTTAAGGCTAAAATTGCATAGAGCTGTTGAGATTAAAGTTAAGGGACTAGATAAGCTTTTGCAGCTTTACAAAGCTTAGTTTTGCAAGGCAGACCATTATGAAGCTGTTTATTATCTTAATTTCAGACAATAACAGGTAAGGCTTTCAGACTGTTGGCTAAACAACAGCCTTTTAATCAATTATTACAGCATTAGATTATCTCTAAAGGGTAATCTTAAATGTATCTTTAAAAAGATAGCAGATTAGACATGGATTTGCTGAAGATATGATTTAAAAGGCTTAAGGAACAAAAGAGAAAGCTATATACTGTACCCTGTCATACTGACAAAGTATCACATTGTCAGTGTCAAACAAGTCTGGGGTGTCCTGTTCACTGACATCATCATCAGAATTCAAGGGGTCCTAGGGATTAAAATTGTATTTTACTCCTTTTTTCAGAACAGCATTGAATAACTGACATGAAACACACCAAAACCAGTAAAGACTACCACTGCAAAAAATCCATCCAAGACCTAAAGGCTGCACAAAACTCATTTAGAAGCATCTTTCCCTGCTTATGTTCTCAAAAAGAGCCTAAAAACCCACAAAGGTCAAAAAGCAAACTGACAAAGCTGACCTCAGGAGCTGGAATAGCAATCACCTAGGATTTACTTGAAGTCCTGAGTTGATTCTCTAGAATGCAGAATTCCCCATCTTTAAAAGGCTTTTCAGAGGAAATATATACAGATTTGTATCACCTTGTTCTCTTCTGTCTAATCCCTTGTCCTTCAAAGGGAAAGAAACCTGGCTTTGCATCCCAGTCTTCCTTCAATCAAAAGCAGAACTCCACTGCACTGAGGCCAGGGTTTTACCATACAGCTTTAATTCTGGTAATTAAGCATTTTAATTCAGCCAATTAAAAAAAAAAGGCTTCTCAGCATCTCTTTCATTTGTCCATGCTCATTATGAGCTCTCAAGTCATTCCTCCTGTCTCTAGAGGTATGGAACTTAACTATGCATTCCCTGCATTAAACTTCCCAGGAATTGTTCTGGGTCCAACACTTGAACAGCCAAGATAGATAAACTATTATAATGTGCTTCACAAAGCATAAAAAGTAAAATACCTCCTCAGCTACATCTCTTTGGAGCTCTTCATGATTACCACCACTGCTGCTAGACTCTGTGCTAGAAGCACTGTCACATTCTTCATCACCCTCTGGAACTTTTAGATCCTCTGATTCATTCCTGCCACCAACAAATAAATTCTCTTTCCTATCCCTGTGTGATCTTTCTTCCTTGGGAGAAACACCACCAGTACCATCTAGTTGAATTATGCCTTCAGTGTCACTGCAGCTCCCCTTCTGTGCTTGTGAAGGAGATTCCATCTGCTCAGGAGGTGCCAGCTGACAGGAATAAAAGATAGCAGAGACAGCTTGTGAATCAACATCACACAGAGCTTTCATTCTTCAGTACAAAGCCTGAGATTGCTGTTTAATAAAGCAACAAGACTGGGGCATTAAAATAAGAGTTTCAAGTTCTGGTCTACTTGTAAACCCTGAGTAGATTTGCAAATCTTATTCTTCTATCTAACCTTCAATGGAATCCAGGCCAAATATTCCTCAGCTAGGCAGGAAAGGCATTTTCTTCCTTAAAACACTATTGTAAACAAACAACTTAAGACAATTATTTGGGTTGTTAATTTCTACTGCAAAGAGAACTCCAAAGGAAAGAAGCTATTCTCCTGCCTCCAAAACCAGTACTTTTTCTTTTGAAACAGAACTCAAATTCTTATCATTTCTGACTTTTCATCCTCAATATGACATGGAAGTTCTCAAAGGGTTACTCATGGCTGCTCAGTTGCAAGAAAGAAAATTATTAGCCCCCCAAATAGTCAATAATTTGAAGAGCACATTATATCCATCATCCAGGATACTTTTAGCACTTTAGATTGACATTGTAGTAGGAGGTGTCCCTGCCCATGGCAGGGAGGATGGAACTAGATGAGTTTCAAGTCCCTTCCAACCCTGATTATTCTAGGATTCTCCTCAATACCAGTATTTATTATTAGTGACAAATTCTTCATGCAAAAACAAGCAGCTACTGCTATTGAACAAATGAGCTCAAGAATGAACTTTATGATAACCCAATTATCATCATTTTCATTTACTTGTCACTTACAGATGTAACACCTCTAATGTATTCAGACTACCATCTCCAAATGATGTATTTTCACCAGCTGGAAAAGAAAAGCTCTTACCTTCTCCGAGGAAGCAATGCTGTCCTGATATTCCTGAACAGCATTATCATCCAGTCCTTTCTCCATGATAATCTGGTCAATGAGCACCTCAGACACCTGCTGCTGTTGCACTGCCTCCTGAGACTCACTATCTGACAGCCCCTCCACATCCAGCAGCTCACTGCTCAAGCTGTCTGCCAAGGCTTCAGCAGCAGAGGATTCTGGAGTAAACACAGCTGTGTGCTGGGATTTTTCTGTGGACTCAGCATGCTGATTCAACACTCCATCTGCTGCAAGTTGCTGCTGACTCACAGAAGGCTGCTGGACCAAGGGAGGCTTGGCAGAGTTTTCCAGGTGGGTTTTTTCCATCATATTGGCTTGAAACACCATGGTCTGTTGGGCAGTAGCCTCCTGGGCTTGCAGTGTTTGAGCAGCTGCCTGGGCAGTTCTGGCAGGGTTGGCTTGCAGAACTGAAGGCTGCCCAAGGGGCTGAAAGAGCTGCTGAACAGGCTGTAGGATAGTTGCATCTCCTGAGCCTTGGGTAACCATAACAGGCACATTTACCTTGAAAAAACGACCTACAAAGAGAAGAGTTCAACACTGCTTCAGCAGCTTACACCACAGGGTCAGCCAGGCTACATCTGTTCCCAGGGCACTGCAGAAACTAAGGAATAGAAGATGAAACAATCACCTATTCCAGGACCTTTAGGGATCTCCAAATACTGCATTCTTAAAGCTCTTAGCAGGGTTAGAATTAAGATGCCAGAGCTAACTAAGCTCCCAATTTCATTTAATGATTCCTTTTCCACACGTATGCTTACAAGGAGTCACTGCAAGCAGCCTGTAGGTCTGTAAACCTTAGGAATTAGACTTGAAATAGATATCTAGTGAGATTAGCTCTTATCAAAGAACAGCTGTTTGAGGAAGGAGTCAATCTATGACTGGAATAAGCCTTCCACTCATCACACCATCAAGTACAAGCAGTTTTATCAGAACATGAGCAAAAATGTTAATGGATGCTTGGATTTTATTTGAATAAGAAATCAGTTTGATTCTGAAGCACCAGGATGTCTTCACCTTCTGAAAAGATGGAAGATATCTCCTCTTCTATGAGGAGCAACCTGTGTCTGGACTGACAAATAAGCACATTTGCAAGTAGGGGTGAAACAAAAATGGCCTCACCTGGCAGCCCATGTTCCATGGCACACAACTGACACTAACTAATCAATGGAATTACTTCCCCCCATGCAGCAACTAAGGTACAAAGGAAGAGGAGGAGAACTAGCTCTTCCCACTTCACCTTTGTTTTATCTACTCTACCCAGGACCATCTTTCCATATCCACACACAGTCAATGCACTCTAACACTTTACACCTCCTCTTTAACCTTACCAGATGTTGTCTGCAGTGTCACTCCAGCTGGTACATGGATAGGATAAGTAAGACTTGAGGGGAGAGTCAGAGTTGCACCCTAGGGACAGAAGAGCTTTAGTAACAAATAATGTATGCTTTATCTCCTGGGGCCCTAAATGTCACATCTACCCTAACCAGGGGAAACACAAATGAGAGCCTCCCAGCCTCCTGGAAAGGTATTTTGCCACTCAGAGCCACTTTTATCCAAGTTTATGCATCACTCCACACAGCAAAGACTCCTTGCCTAGGCCTAAGAAGTCACTTCACATTCCTTTTTTTCTTCCTCTTGGAAAGCAAAGAGCTGGATATACAAATTTCAGTCAGGAAACTTGCATGTTACACAAACATCATCCCAATAGCTCTAACAACACTCATTTTCTTCTTCTTCTGGATGATTTCTATACCTCACAGATAATGCTGCTCCCGGCGTCACTACTATTAGTAGTTCCCAATTATGTCTTTTTTTAATTATTGGGTGATGAAATAAAGGAAAAGCTCTGTAGATGTGCATTTCCACTGCAATCCCATCCTATGAGCTAAATACATGCAGCCAACACACTTCTGGCTGCACTGCTTGTGAAATTAACTAGTAGATCCCCCCATTCTTTTTCCCTGCTCAAACAAAAGCAGCAGAGCTATAGTTCTTCCTCTGCAGTCTTAATTTTTATGGTTTTCATTAAAAGAAAGCAATGTTGTTACTACTAGTCTCTCTCTCAGCAGGAATCTCACTCCCTTACCTACTACACAATATTGGACTGATGAAAGTGTCAGGAGAAATGTTCCTTTTTCAGTCCCTCTACAGAGAAAATATTTCATCCCTGCCTCCCTTTAAGCCTATTAACAACTGACCAACTTAATAATAATAATGGAAATCAAATGTCACTGTAGCTCCATACCTGGTCTGCCCCTGGGAAATGCTGAAAGCCAGTTGGGATCACTAAGGAAGCTAGACAAGAAGAAACAAGGGAAACCTCATGAAATATAAAGCCTCCAATAGCAAACAAACCCAAAAGCATATTCCCTTTAAGCACACAAAATAAATAAAACATTTCTGTCTCCAAAACCAGCCCATTCAGCTATAAAGACTGTAAAAAAAAACAGATGAGGCTTGCCTGCCCAACCTTGAAGTGCACTGTGACACATATTTTTCATTACATCAGGTGGGTTTTGTCCTTTATAAGGAAAAAATCCTAATGGCCTTTCCCTCTGAAATAAGAGTCAGCTGAGCTTTACACTCAAGCCTAGCATTACCCCAGTGCTCAAAGGCTGGGTGAAAGTGAAATGCTACTCTGCAATGAGAATACTGGATTTAGGAAAACTAACTGAAAGACAAGCCAAGGAACTCCCCCAAAACACCTACTCTGTTTTGTTTGAGCAAGGGATTACATTTTAACAAGTGCAGAAGCAGGTTGAACTCCAACAGGAGAGCAGAGCTGCATGGTACAAGCATGCCAGAGAACCTCTGCACACATCAGGCCACACATTCAAAGGGTTAAGGGAAAGCTTAACCCTGCTGGTAAACTTGCAACTGCAAGGCTACACTTCTGGGATGCAAAGAAGGCGGCAAAAATTCTCTTCACATTTTGCTCCTGGAAGTAAGCAGCAGATCAACAGCATGCAGACACAGCTACATTAGCTTCTCAAAGTTTAATTCATCCTGTTTAGCCAAATTCTGCTTTTAAATAAGTACTATTCTCCATTATGCATAAGCATCACAAACCAAGTTTATTGCAGCATCTTATAGAATCCTAGACTTGTCAGGGTTGGAAGGGACCTGAAAGCTCCTCTAGCTCCAACCCCTGTGCCTGCCATGGGCAGGGACACCTGGCACTAGAGCAGCTTGCTCCCAGCCCCAGCCAGCCTGGCCTGCAACACTGCCAGGGATGGATGGAGCTGCCACCACCTCTCTGGGCAACCTGGGCCAGGGGCTCGGCACCCTCCTGGGGAAAAACTTCTGCCTAATATCCAACCTCAATCTCCCCTCCTCAAGCTTGGATCCATTCCCCCTAGTCCTAGCACTCCCTGACATCCTAACAAGTCCTTCCCCATCCCTCTTGTAGCCCCTGCAGATCCTGGAAGGCCACAAGAAGGTCTCCTTGGAACCTTGTCTTCTCCAGCCTGAACAATCCCAACTCTCTCAGCCTGTCCTCATAGAAGAGGTGCTCCAGCTTCTGAGCATCTTCATGTCCCTTCTCTGGACACGCTCCAGTACGTCCAGATCCTTCCTGTACCTTCAGATCCTTCAAAAAGATTCTGGAATCCCTGAGCTACTCTTAAACTGCATTAGTTGTGTTCCCCAGCAGCTGACCTGCTGAAGCCTGCAGAATGTGGGGCAGGTTGGGTGGCAGCTGCAGGGTGACCTTTGGAGAACGGTGGCTGTGTCTGAAGAAGTCTTCTGTTGCTTTAGATTGCATCACCTTGGTTTCCCAACGCTGCAGAAAGATTAAAGTCAACAGGTATCAGCTTGAAAAAGAAACCACACCTGAAATGATCACCAGGTACTCCTAATTTGGCCAAGAGTATCCATTCTATCCAATAAACATGGTTACAATTCCTAATGTATGTGGCTTCCAGCAGCCCAACAAATCATATTTGTCACTCTAAGTTAAGGCAGAAGTTTGCCTGTTTGGGAGGGCAAAGAAATGGACAGGTAGATCATCTCAAAAGAAACAAATAAATACCCAACTTCTATCAATGCAAGGGAACCCAACAAACCTGCTGCAAGTCCTTCAGAACCTTCTCCTCTAAACCTTCTTCTTCAAAGAGTTCCTGTACACCTTCTATCACATCTTCAATAATGCACTTGTAAAGTTTAAGCTACATTATAAAAGAACAAACAAATAAATCAAGTTAAGAGGAACATGAAGAATCCGAGAATTGTCAGGGTTGGAAGGGACCTGAAAGCTCCTCTAGTGCCAACACCCCTGCCATGGGCAGGGACACCTGGCACTAGAGCAGCTTGCTCCCAGCCCCAGCCAGCCTGGCCTACAACACTGCCAGGGATGGATGGGGCTGCCACCACCTCTCTGGGCATCCTGGGCCAGTGGCTCACCACCCTCACAGGGAACAACTTCCTCCTAACATCCAACCTCAATCTCCCCTCCTCAAGCTTGGATCCATTCCCCCTAGTCCTATCCGTACCTGACATCCTAACAAGTCCTTCCCCAGCCCTCTTGTAGCACCCTGCAGATCCTGAAAATGAAGGAGAAATGACAGCAGAAGGTTTAATTGCACTGCATAAACTACTGTTACTAACTGAACAGCAGGAACAGTGCAATAACCTGAACAGTCTGTCAAGTGCAAAGGTGTGCAAGTCCACTCCTTCTTTCTAATCTGACATCCCTGGAAAAATCCTGAATTCCAGCCAGTGTCTGCAAGCTACAGAAATGCTTCAGAAAGCTCTAGAAACACAATAACAAATGTTGTGCTGTGTGTTCAAACAAGCATGTCTGAAATGTTAGTTTAAAGCTGACATTTACCACTTAGGATCATTCTAGTGTCATCACTCCTAATTTAAAGGCTAACTAACAATACAAGCTACTGAAAATGAGATGTGCCAATTCTATCAGGAGAATAATGTAAGTAACAAGAAACAGCAGGGTTTTTTGTTCTTTGTGGGAATAGTCTGATGCTGTCTAATACTTTAGCTATGGAAATCTGAACACTATAGTTATTAAATACATAACATTCATCTTATATTACAACAGGACTCCAACACAACATTTTATTCCTTCTTCTGCCCATGTCACTGGTTAAATCCTAATCCTCCACTCAGACCTGGATATCAGACAAACCTAAGCTTCAAGATTCACCCACTGAGATGCAAATGTAAGATACTAAGCTTCTAGCAACTTAAAGCTTATTAATCTTGACTATCATTACCACCAGAATAGCCTACGGAAGGTGAAAAATGAAGCTGAGATTTTTAGGAAGCCTTAGAAGTTAAGATTCTGGATATTAATTTACATCCTAGAAATCCTCCAGCACATTTCAGGATACTACAAGGATAAGAAGGCAGAGGGAAAGAAATCTACTCTTGCACCACTACTCTAAAAGATGTTGAGTAGCTCATGTGTTAAATATTTCACCTTCATTGCTAATCCCGAAGAGAAACTGACTTTAAACCTTTTAACAGACCTATTCCTCTCCCCAGGACTGCCAAGCTACAGCAAGGACCAATATTTATAATGCTATCTAAAAGCTGCACATAACAACTGTAAAATTCCAACACTACATGCTTCCAAATGAGAGCTGAATAGTTGCAGCGCAGGCATCACTGTCCTCCAGGTCCATCCCTTTACACACACACACACACACACACACACACACACACACTCCTCTGCCAGAGCCAGGCTGTCCACATCAGGAATTGCCTGCCTCACAACCTCCAGTTTCTTTGCATATAGTGAGGTGGCAGAGAAGGGTTTATCAACACCCCACTCCAGCAAAACCAAAAACCAGTCCTAAAGTGAAGCCTGGCATCACTTGTCCTCTCAAAGACCACCTTAAGTCCCCCACAGAGGGGAAACCCAGAGGGCAGAACAGGCCTAGCCCAGATGGGAGAAGAAGCCACCTCCACCCTTCTCCTCAGCAGCATCTCCCCACCCCTTGAAGCTACCCAGTGGCTCACCCCTATCCCCGAGACGAGGCTTTTTTGCCCACAAAACGCTCTTTGGAACAACTTCCCCCCCTCAAAATAACGCCTTTTAGAAGCCTTCCCAAACCGGCAAACTCCTTGTGGCCACCTCCCACTGGGCGGGCGCACGAAGCTGATCGCCCTAATCGTCGCCTGCCTTCTATCCCGGTCCTATCCCCTTTCTCCAACACAGAGGAGGCAACTAGACCCCACCAGGTCGTTCTGCGACCCTTCACAGTCCCCGGCCTCGCCGCTACCCGCTCACCACAGGGTTAGCATGAGCCATGGCGCCTGCCTCTAACAGCCCTCTAGTGCTCCCGCGCGCCTTAAGGCTCTTCCCGCCTTCGGCCCCGCCCAGCCCTCCGCCTCCCTCGCGAGCCCTGAAAAGCGCCCGGGGCAAGCCCCAGCGCCAGCTTTTTCTCGTCCGGCTCCTAACAAGTGAGACAAGCGCCTTGAGACTAAAGGAAGGAGCTACAGACTCAATATAAGGAAGGTTTTTCACCCTAAGGTTGGTGAGGCATTAGCCCAGGTTGCTCAGAGAGTTGGTGGATGTCCCATCTCTGGAACCATTCCAGGGGAGGTTGTTTGGGGCTGGGAGCAACCTGCTCTAGTTGGAGATGTCACTGCTGGCAGCAAGGGCTTGGACTAGATGACCTGGAAAGGTCCTTTTTAACCCACACCAGTCTGTGATGCTGGGAGGGTAATGGAGCACAGAGAAACAGGCTGCTCAGAGAGGTTGTGGAGTCTCCTGCTCTGGAGGCTTTCAAGCCTGTGTGGATGTGATCCTGTACAAGCTAGTCTAGGTGACCCTGCTGCAGCAAGAGGGTTGGACTAGAGGATCCCCAGAGGTCCCTTCCACCCTCCACCATTCTGTGAGCCACCTCTGCCCAAAGCACAAAGCCTCATTGTGCAGCTCAGACCCTAACTCCAGCTTAGGAAGAGAGCCCTTGCCTGGAAAACCTCCTAGTGTGAAAAGATACCCAGCAAAGCTGGCTACAAAGGCATATTCTTTTGCTCTAATAAACTCTGAAGTCATTATTGACTCATAAACAGGGAGAAGAGCTGAAGCTACCAGATAGGTAGCAGCAATCTGGTACAACTCCTCCAATAATTGCTTACATGTGCAGCAATCTGTTCATATGTTAATACAGAGACTTACCAATTTAACAGTTACTCATCTGGAAAAAGGTTCATTAATTTCATGTTTGTAGGAGAATAGAGCCTTTATACACCTGCTGTCTTTACAAGGATTGGTGTTGCCCTGATGCTTCTGAGAACCTAGCAACATCATCATCTCATTTTTCCCTTCTTTTTTTTTCCATTTGGAGGTAGTTACAGTGCTATTTGGCTTGAGGAGACTCTCACCAGTTAAGTTTTCATTTTTAAGGCTGGCTTACACAGCCTGAAAAAAAAAAAGAAAAGATTTTAATGAAAACACTGACAAACCCTTAATTACAGAGCTAGAATAACACCTACAACCACAAGGGAAAAAAAAACAACCCAGCAGCCACATCGATAATAATATTGTAAGTTGCATTTTCACAAGTGAGACAAATGCAATTTGCTATTGAAGTCATTTTGCTCTGCAGCAAAATCTGTTTAATGACACTGTCTGGAGCTTGAATTAAACAGCATCTGAATATTCAGCTGTTCTGTATGCCCTGCATTATCAGGAAAAAAAAGCAAACCATGTTGCTTTGCTTATAGAATCAGTTCATGAATAAAATGTTGGTTGTTTGCTTTTTAAAGTACAGGGCTCATTTGAAAAAGGTTTGGGATATGGCATAGAAAAATTATCATTCTTCTTCTCCTGTCTGGTTGTGTTAGCAAAGAGAGGAGGAAGAAGTGGCAGCCTTGCTTGGGGAGCTGGATGCCAAAGGACTGCTCAGTTGTCTCAGGCAGTGGTTGGGTTACTTTGGCTGTGTCCACATGAAAACCTGCAGGCCAAAGCAAGTGATCTTCATCTGCATTTCAGGGGCACAGTGTGTCTTTGGATTTGCACATCCCACCAGCCCATTACATACTCTTTGGATTGCCAGGGAATTCCAAAGCTCCTGCCACCAAGGTCAAGATGTCAAGAGACAGCAGACTAAGCCTACTGATAGCAAACAGCTAAAGGGGAAATGAAAACTAGGGACTAGGAATACAACTTCCCAAGCTGCACAGGGAGGATGCAGAGAGTGCTTCCTCCTACCCAAGGCACTTCCATTTTCATCTGAGGTCTAGCAATTTCTTTACACCCAAACACTGCAAGCAGTGTCCATTGAATAGCATGAGAAAGCTTGCTATACACTGAAAAGATTCAATCTTCTCTAGGCAAGGAAAAAAAAAGCTAAAATACCTGTGAAATTCATTATTCAGACTGACTGGCTATCTTGGATATTATTGATCTTAACCCAGTGTCAGCGTCCTGCACTATAAAGTGCAACTCTGTAGTGATTCTTTCCATGCTTATGGATTTTGGGAAGAGAAGAAACTGAGGCCCAGACACACCAAATAAAGAGGATCCAGATTTCCTCAGTCTTGCTTCAGCTTCCAGTGCAGCTCTCCCTCTTGCAGTGTCTTTAACAGCTCACCAGAGCTTTAGCAGCCAAGGTAGTGAACAGGTAAACATGCTGCTCAAAGCCTCCTCTGCTTTGTCAGGGTTTTTCCTCAGCTGCTTACAGAATCCCACAAAATCCCAGACTGGTAGGGGTTGGAAAGAGATGATCACCTAGTCCAACCTCCCTGCCAGAGCAGGAGAACCTAGAGCAGGTAAAAGAGGTGCTTAAGGGCACCTCAACCATTCCTTTACTTGACAGGTTTTAATTCACAATGATTTATCCTCCTCTTGGGACATGATGTCTGGAGCAGATTTATTTTTGGATGATAAACCTTTATTCCTTATGAAAAGAATAATAAAAAAAAAAGCCCATTTTCTAATTGCTTCCCTCTGGAAAGTGAGAGGCCTCAGCAAACTCAGCTGCTTGGGCATGAATGCCCTCTCCTGTTTCAAGGCAGCACTGCTGCTGGAGAGGCTGCAAAACTGCAGAGCTTCAGACTTCTTTCTCAAGGCATATTTTACCAATCTTGCCCTCCTTTCCAAGCAAAACTCATTCTGAGGAGGAGCTGCTTGCAGAATCCAGGCAGAAGTAAAAATTCATCACTCTGAGGAGGAGCTGCTTGCAGAATCCAGGCAGTCAGTCCTCATGGATTTGACACTCTCATTTCATTTTAAAGACACTCTCTAGCATGCTCCTTTTTGTTTTTCAGCTGCTAACTCCTAGGTACAGAGCACTCCAGTCTCAGCAGCAATTTTATTAACAGCATGGTTTTCTTCCAAGCTCCATCATTTCCATGGGATTTCTGAGAGGGATGACACTGGGACCTGGGATTTGTTCCTCTTGTCATTTATCATGTGTGACTCCTGTTTCTTCAAGGGCCTCTCCTTTCTTATCAGGCTTAAAGCACTTTATCAGAGGAATGGTACAAAGAGCTGGCCCTTAATTCAGTTTAATGACAAATTGTCAGGACATTGGGGGGCAGAAGAAGGGCTCTGACTTGTAATGAACATACTGAATAGTTGTGGATATCTCAGCTCCTTGATAAGCCCTGAGACCTCTGTAGGATGAGCAAGCCTAATTAAGGATTAAACAAGCCTTTGCTCTCCTAAATAGTCACCCTGAGACATAAAGCTTATGTGGAGAGAAAGCCTCAAATGGAAGCAGCAGCCAGCAGCTACTTCTCTCTCCTCATCCTGCTTTTTTCAGTGTTCATCTCCTGTTCCCTCACCTCCTTTGCTGCCTTTTTTCCCTAGATGTGAGCTACAGATGCTTCCAGCACTCTCTTTTCCCAGAGAGAACCCAACCTCCTACCTTGTTTCTTGCTATCTCCTCTTTTGTCTTTGCCTTCACAGCTCTCTAAGTTGGTTCCTTGCCCTCTTTTTTTATCATCTCCAGCAATGGTTGAAATTCTACTTCCTCTTTTCTTCTCTGGAATTGCCACTTATTGGTCAAGGCCAATTTGTGCTCTTCTACACCTGCATTTGGTCATTTGGAGAGGAAGAAAGTGAGTTTTGCAACACCAACCAGAGCATTAAAATCATTCAGCAAATATCTTGGAGAGACTAAGCACAGCTTAGGAGTCAAGTTCTCCTTTTTACTGTCTAATAGATAGCAATTTAACCCTACTAAAGAAATGGAAGTTATTCTCTATTAACCTGAAAAGGACAATAGAATTCTGGACTGTACCTTCCCACAAGCAGAAATCCCTAACCATGCTGGGGTTTTGGGGCTGGCAGAGCAGAAATACATAGAGCTGATGCTTTTTTCTTTGCTTTCTATCAGTCAGGCTTCAGCAGGGAATGTGAACATCACTTACAGCATGTTTTGATTGTTATTGTCAAAAATTACAGGTTGTTTTTACTAAGGGAAAGCAGAGGGCTGGAAAATAGCACATGCTAGGTATAGCACATACCAGTAAACTCTCCTGAAATCAATGGTTTCATGTTTTTCCTTGTATTCTAGCAATTCACCAGCTTATTTTGTCAGGTACCTGAAATCACTGATACTTTCAAACAATGCAAACTGGTTAAGCTCTGGAAGGAGACCTCACTGCCACCTGCTTTCCATCTGCAGGTGCTTAGTGAAGCTAGGAGCCCAAGGAGAATGGATGTTAACTGTATTTCCCAGGAGAGCTGCCTGCTTTGCTCCAGAGCCAGCAGCAGAGGACAAGTGCTAAAGGTTATTTGATACTTGAAGGCCATTCTTTGAATGCTCTGCCCTGTTCCCATCTTTCCCCACAGAGGTTTCACTGTTTCCCTAGTAACAGCTCATTTCCAGCACAGGCTGAAAGCCTCCATTCTACTTAAATAGCCCAGAAAGATCAGAGAAAAATCCTCAAAAGCAAAGGTATCCTTTGGCTTATTATTGTCATGCAAAGCAGGCAGGGAAAGGAATGATCATTCATGGAATACAGCACATTGTTCAGCTCTCTGCAGCAACTAACTTTAGCTAAGATGAGGAGTGATGCCTCCCACTCACACATGGAGGAGAAGTGATCTTTCTAATCAGCTGTGGTAGCAAATGATGCAAGATCGACCAGTTAATTACACTAAATTATCAAGCAAGCTGGATGAACTTCCAGTGAGGAGACAGAAAAGCTGCTGGTTTGAAAGACAACTTTATTTTTGTTGTAATCTACAACAATGTTATCACAGGATTATCAGCATCATCTGCTTCTCATCTTAAAACTGACAAAAAGACCCAAAGGAAATGGCCTTTTCCATGAAGAATAACAGCACTGCTTCAGAGTTATCCAAATCCTAGCTAAGTGCAGCAGTTAATTACTGTGTTTAGTCAACAACAAAAAAGACAAACTACATGTAAAATAGAGGTGTGGGCACCAATCCTGCAGCTAGGAAGTCTGTCAAGTAACATAAATGCAACTAAAAGCATGTTTTGGACAATTCATACAGAATCTGGGAGGGAGAAAAGAAAAAGCAAGGAGCCTAAGGCTGACAGCAGCTTGGCATCATGTTCAATGGACTGCATCATCCTTTCTCCACATCATCATTCCCAATCACTGCCAAGCTTCACCTCTGTTGTGCTCTTTTCTGCTTGGAATAAGCAAGCACTGCAAGTTGCTTACTCCCTAGCATCAAGACATCTTCTACAGTGGATTCTTTTATGCCTATTACCACTATTCCTTCCTTCTATTTGTTATCTGCCTCTCCTTTGTGCTTAAAGACTTTGATGCAGATCCCATTTTGTCAGTTTACAAGCTTTCCATTGACTTCAATGGGTGTTTGAATCCAAAGTTACACCATTTCCCTCCAGCCATACAATTAGGATGAGAAAGATGAAGGCAAAGATAATGTTTGTGGCTTTCAGCAAGTATACCACTTGGTAAATAAAGCAAACACACTAACCCCCTCAAAAAAAATAAAAATAGCTGTTCTCATTGATTTCTGGCTGTTCTCATTGATTTCTATTTAAATTAAAAGCATCCCAAACCCTGCTGGTTCTTTGTGAAGGAAACAACAGATAATATCTAACCACTGGCCTGTAAATAAGCAAATGTTGGCAGAGATTCTCAGCATCTTAGCAAAATATCAGCATCTGAAGTGACCCAAAGCAGCTGGAAGCAGTTCAGTGCCTGCAGGGTTAGCTGTGGGAAGTAGAGATCAGATAGGTAGGAAAGCTGCTTCCTCACACCATGCCAAGCTTCCTCATGGGTTATTTAAAGCTCCAGGCCTTCTGCTAGCTGGACACTGAGCATCCCTACAGCTTAGAGCAACTGTTCCTTGTCTCCATTCCCCTCCCAAAATTACTGCCTATAGCCCAGATTTCTCAAGGATCAAAGCCACTATGTTGATTCACTGTCACCTGCTGGAGCATCCATGGAAATGGCAGCAAATAAGTCTTAAACACTGGGAATATTTGCTCAGGAGGTTATACTCAAGGACATCAAGATAGCAAAGAAAGGGGAAGCCAAATGATTTCTGCTTGATGTTGGAATAGAATAGGAAGTTAGGATTTGATGGGGATAAAAAATAAGTCAGGAAACCCAAACTTTCTTTCATTCAACTGGTTTTAAAGATTCTGACAGGGAGGCACACAAACATGAGCAGGGTAATTACTCAGCCTCAGGCTGCACTAATTGTCAGCTTTAAACCAAAAGCCAATGCACTCAAGAGAGTAACTTCCTCTCAGTGTGGCAATACCTCTGGGGAATTCATTCCCTGTGATCCTGACCCCATTCCCATTCAAGTTAATAGTGAGTCTTGCAGGCCTCAGCTGGAAAGCCAAGAGCCTGCAACACAGGCTCTTGATGTTCCTGAATTCAGCAAGGATGAATGCTCCTCTGCACACAGACACACTAGCAGGAAAATGACTTGTAATGGGGCTCTTCCCCACTCAGGGCATGGTGGTGATAGGGAAATGCTTGGACTTGATCCTAGAGGTGTCTTCCAACCCTAATGATGCTGTGAGTCCATCACTTCAGCTCCTATCTTGAGGGGTCAGCACTATCTGGGGCTTCTGAAACACATCCTGACATACAGCAGACACTTGGCAGCAAAAACCAGCAGCCCTTGCCTCTGCAAAGAGCTTGAGAGATGCTATAGCTCTGGTACCTCCCTGGAGTGCAGAGCTCTGCCATGGTGCTAAGCACAAACACTTTGCCCTAGCACACCCTTAGTTCAGCTGAGGAGGAGATCAAGCAAAATGAAACAGGACTCAAATCAAAGATGACTTGAAGGTGCTGAGAGCTTCTCGAGTCACCACACGGGTGGAGGATGCAGCAGCTGAGGCACATTTGGCTCACTGCTCCCCTCAGATGCTTGCTTAGATTTATAATCATATCATCTGCTAATAAAAAGGGAGAGAGAGAGAAGCCAAAGTATCCTAATAGTCTATTTGGGGCTGCAGCAATGCAATAGCCATAAAAAACCTGCCCTCAGGACTTGCTAGAGAATCTATTACCCATTTCATTCTCAGCTTCCAAATGGGAGGGGGGGAAAGTTTATTGTGATAAACTAGGCTCATATTCTAGCCTTCTACTGCCTCAGCTTGGTAATTTTCTCAGTGCATAGCCCACATATTTCTGCTCTGGGGGAATAAAATTTATCTTGTGTTTTTACACAGTGTTCCTCTCAGCAGTTACAAGCTGTGGCCAAAGAGAAAGCCAGACTTACTGCACTGCTGTATTTTTTGTTCTCCACTCATTTCAGTTGGAAGGAAGGAGAAATTTAAGGAAAAGAGGGGAAAAAAAGTGTCAGGACCCCACCTTTGGAGCCAACAGCATGAAAACATCTCCCTTCCCATGCAGAGAAAGATTGTCTTCCAAAGCAACAGCTCCTGCAGCTTCCAAACCAGCAAGTGGAACTGGATGGCCACCCAGAGCAAGTGGCAGCACCCAGCATCCCTTCAGTGTGTGGAGAAAACCCTCCACTGGTGTCAGTGCTCCAAGCTTTATCCCCCTGAAATGAGCCTGGAGTGATTGATGCTTGCTGAGGATCTGCCTCATGTCTCACTTGCTGCAGGAGGGAGAAAGATGTGTCTAATGCTGCCCCAGAAATCTGCCATATGGCTTATTGCCCAAGAGATTCCTTGGAGGGAACCTATAAAGTGCTGCAGAGGAAACAGAGGAAAATATTATTGCAGGGAAACTTTTCCCATTGGACCAATTCAACCACCCAGTTTCCAACTCATTAATTGAGGCTCTTGTCAAGAAGAACATTAGCACTTGTTCTGTTCCCATCTATCAAGGGGAGCAGAAACATGAGAGCCTTCAGTTTTCCACCACCACTCCAAACATGTAATTGCTCCTGCTGGACCCTAAAGCAGATGTTGGGCTGCACACAAGCACTCTGGCAGCTTTGATTGCTGAATATTCTACCTCCAAATGCCAGCAATTCCATTCTGAGGAGTGCCATTAGGCTTCCAACTGGAGCATGAGCTCATTCCCAAAGCAGAGACACACAAAAGGAAAGAAGAATATATTACACTCAGGCAATTAAGTGCTCACATCCTTTCCAAACCTGCCTCAGCCCACTATTCCCAGGACAGGAAGCTCACCTGGATGCAGGCCAGATCAACAGACTGATTGGCAGAAGCAAACCCAAAAGCACTAAAAAAACAAAGGGGGAATTCAATGACCATTTTCACCCTAAGCTAGGTCACTGTGCTGCTCCTCCCAAGAGAATTTCCTACAGGATTTGATTCCTACTAATAGGATCACGGTGCCTCCTGTCTTCTTTTACTGCATCAGGCAGGTGCCAGCCTTATCTGGATCTTCTCCATCAAGTCTAATCCACTTCTTCTCTATTTCAACCTGTAGTCAGAAGACAAAACAAACCAAAAACAACAAAAGAAAAGGTAGAATTAGCAAAGAGTTGGGCACTGAAAGTGTGAACTGCAAGAAAAGCTTTGACACACAAGCAAACCATTTCCAGACCCAAAGAATATTCACTTTAGAAATACTTCCCAGGGAGTGGGGAGGCAGAAGAGGAGGAAAAGACTGCAAACACAGCCCTACAAATACCTGGCAGTTGTAAAAAGCTTTCTGAACCACATGTTTCTGGGGCTGCAGATCACTCTCAATGCCCAGGGACTTGACTTCTGCACCTGAGGCACAGCTCTCCTGAAGGACAAACTGGACAGTAGCAAAGGGATACCAGTCAGATGGAATTTGCTGGTCTGAGCCTAGCTCCAGTTTGTAAGAGAGGCTGTGGGGGTGATCAGAACCTGGAAAAAACAAAGCAAAGCAAAGCAGTCATCAGTCATTACCTCTTCTTGGCTTACAGGGCAACAAGGTTCATCTGCTAGCCAGAGAGCACAGGTCTATCTTTTATTAATGCAGAACTCTTGTTAGGCTAGAAGATTAGTACATCCATACTATTTTTGCTCCTTTGGGATAAGGTGACATCTTACTGATGTTTTGTCTGCAATTCTTGAAGTTTTACCCAAGATCTATCAGCTTCTGATTGAGAGAAAACTATTACAAACCTAGGGATTGGTTGCTAAATTCAGACTATTAGGGAAGAACCTCAGTTTTTCTATTAAAAATACATTTCTTACTCTTGTAGAAGACTAAAAACTGGAAGCTTATCCAAGCTTATCTGAAGCAGAGATGCTGCTCTGTGTCCCAGCAGCCTTTGCAGAGCTCTCTGCTGTAGAAGTGTTTGATTTCAAGCACTACAGCTCTCTTGTGTGTCCCATCATTGCTCACAGCATGTCTGTGGCAGCAAGATAAAGGCACAACTCAGAGAGTGCTGCTCAAACAAGATCTAGCCCAGCTGCCAGGGGAAAAGCTACTGGGACTCCCTTTCTAGCTTAGGGAAAACAACAGACCCCATTTGCTTCCCAAGAAAAGCATTCCTCAAGGAACTGTCATCTTCTAAAGCAGAGGCAGGAGGATTTCTCATCTAGTGCAGCATATTCTAAATGATTTTAATCCAGGGTTCACCTCCTTTAGGATTTCTTCTAGGTGGGGATGGTGAGGGAAAGCATTTCTCCTGAAAGGTATCTCCAAGATCAGGTAAAACCTGTGCCACTCTTTCTGCTCTGACTTCCTCCAGTGACAAGAAGCAATTTGGTGTCAGAAGGAAGGAGTGAACTGAAGATGGAGTGAACATACACTGAGCTTTATCCTCCTCATGGGGGGGGGAACAAAAATGCTGTAGAACTCCACAGCTACAGGCTCATGAGTATTTCATAAAGCACAAATAAATGGGAGAGGTTCCACGTCCATGGCTCCTGGGAGCCTTGGGCTGGATGAATCCCTCTGGGCCTCTCCCGCATCCAAGGAGAGGACCAAGGAGCAGTTCTGCAGTGGTGCTGGGGCCAGAAGGAGATGTCTGGGCAGGGATGGAGCCCACCTGGTCTCAAGTTTCCACCTAGGCAGTTGAGAAAAGGAGCAAAGCAGCAGCTGAAGGTTGCTGGGAAGAGAATCATTAATAATAAAGATCACAGAATCATGAAAGTTAGAAGAGACCTCTCTGATCATCAAGTCCAACCATCACCTCCCACCCTGGAGTCCAATACTCAGATGCCACAAGCTGCCCTGGCTTGTGCTGCTTCACCACTGCTTCCTCAGGGTGGCTCCATGATCCAGAAGAAAAGGAGAAACCATCAGCTGAAGAACTGTTGCTTCACACAGCAGCCCAAGGATGGAGCAAGAGACACCACAGGGCACAAATTTACACAGCAAGAGATTAAAACACTTCTTGTTTTTAGTGGACACTAATGTATTTTGATGTCTGTAAGAGGAGTCACAATAGAACTGTAGAGAACCTTTCCTTTCCCCTTTCTTTTCTGTGTTTTTGGGTTGTTTTTCCCCCCCCTCAAGAAGCCTTGAACAAAGGGTTTTTTAGGGAAGCAAAACCCTCAGCATATTTTCCTCCTTGCAGGAAATGTATTATGAAAGTTGACATACTTCTATTAGTTCTGAGTGCCTCCAGATTTTTTGGCATGCCATGGGACAAACTCTTGTTTTTAAACTCTCAACTGCACACAGAAAACTTGAAAGAGATGTTTCGAGCTGGAGCAGGCAGTATTAGTACCAAAATGCTTTTCCAAATGCATCAACATTTCAAGGATTGGAGAGCTCAGCCAGAGGAGTTCTTAAAATGTTAAAGACCTGAAGAGTCTTATCCCCTTCTTAAAAGCACAGACAATACTGACAATAACACATCTGCCTCCAGCAAATATGTTAGGAAGGTGTCCTTTAAAAATAAAGGAAAGGGGAGAGAGAGGAGAGAGAGGAGAGGACAGAGAGGACAGAGAGGACAGATAGATAGATAAAGCTATATTCTCTTTTTAATCACTCCCACCCCAAACTCCGGAAGCTGATGTACTCCAGCTTCTCTCAATCCCACCACACAGATAAAACTCTGGAAACTGATGTACTCCAGCTTTTATCAAAGCTAAAACCCCCACACTCGAAGCTGATGGAAGCACACAAGCACCCAACCAGTGAAGAGGTAAACCCAAGCCCCAGCATTTGACAGTGCAAACCATTTACTTGAGTTTTTCTCTGGCAGCCTCTCTATCCTCCACACAACAGCCCTGTAGGCACTCTCATATTTGGCTGTTCCAAGCGAGACTTGGATCACAGGCTCGGATTCAACCTGGTGTAAAGCCCCAAGGCAAGCTCTCCTGTTCATTTTGGCTTTGAGGGACTTCTGCTTGTGGAGGTTCATGGTCCAAAGGGTTTTGACCCACTGTGTGGGCACAGGGAAGAGGATCATCACGTTTTCACAGTATCTCACAGAGGGGGAACGTGTTGAAGACACATTTATAAAGGCCTGCAGCTCAACATAGGCCCCTTGGACCACCACTGCTGCCTTCACTGAGAAGGGAAGCTCTTGCCCATGGTATTGTGTCCTGAAACGCATCAGCTCCAGCCTACAGGCATCTGGGGGGGTGAACTTAATGATGCGTGACTGCTGGAATTCCTGAGCTTTGACACAGCTATGGAAGTGGCAATCAAGGATCTCAATCCACTTCTCCTCCTCCTCCCTCTCAAAGTAACGCTTGTCCCTCTTCTGGAGCTCGAGGTCGTTCAGGGTTAGAAAGCACTCGGTGCTTCCATTCACAAAACACAAGCAGTACACGTGGGTGATGACAGCACTTTCCACCAGTTTTCCTTCTGCTTTAGTGACCTTCCCCCAGAAGTTATCCACTATTTCCAGAGTCATTTCCTGCTCTTCATAATTCCTCTTTTGCCTAGGAGCAGCTGGAAGTTTCATGAGCTCCTCCTCGACCGTGACGAGGAACTCGGTGAAGTCGTCATAATCTGTGGTGCCCAGCTTCAGCATCTGCTCAACCTCCTGCTCATGGATCACTTCTACTTTGGGATGGAACCTCCTCTTCTCTGTGTAGGACACACACTCAATCTTCACTGTATGGATTTTTCCTGAGCCATTATAGCTCTCTAACTTGGGTTCAGACAGCTTACAGTGTGGCTGCAGCTGGAACTCCTTGAAAGGTTTCTCCAGACCCTTCTCATAATACATCTGCAGCACACCTCCAGCAAGGACACGAAGGTAAATAGGGCCCCACTGCCTAGAGGACATCATGTTCTTCTTCTCAGGAATCCTCAGCATGAAGGGCCACCCATCTGCTTTCTGGCTCCTGAAGAGACTATGTGGGACACTAGGGGACAACTTGTGCCACGCGTGACCACTGGAGACAGGTGCATTTCCTGTGGCCTCACAGCTATCAGCTTGCAGGTGTTCCAGCCTCTCACAGATGTAGCTGAAGGAGCCCTGGTTAAGGCTTTTCTGATCATGGCAAGTCTCTTTGTCTTTAGGATGACAGATGCTGGTGCTGAGGAGTGTTTTGTCCTTCCTGTGCGTGCTGACGTTAGCTGGTGAGGTGCTGAGGGAGCATCCTTCCTGCCAAAAAGGACTGGTAAAAGCACAGTCACTCTGGAAGTGTGGGAAGGGCCCTGGTGCTGAGGACAACTCTAACTCCTCACAGCTTCCTGGGGGATTAGAGCTTCCTTCCTCTGTTGATTTGGAGACCAAAGTCTTAAGTGGCTGATCAGTAGGTGAGGTGTTCAAAGGAAGGCTGCTTGGTTTCTGTGAGGTCAGAGATGAGCAAGTCCCAGGAGATGGAAGAAGGTTAATGTTTGATGGCCATTCAGGGATGGGATAAAGGATGTGAATGCCAGGTTTTGGGTTGCATGGACTTCCTGGGTACTCTCTGGTAGGTGTAGTAAGGGGAGAGTTGCTGGGGGGTCCAGGACTTAGGTAAAAGTCAACTACAGGAGAGGAGAGTGGAGTGCTGCCTGTAGAAGATGACCTACTGGAAGATTCATGCACACTGGACAGATTGAGTTTAAGGCCATTTGCTTTACAGCTGCCCTGATTATCAACTGGTTTCTGAGGTGACTGGAAGAGAGGTTCATCATCAAAGGTGACCCAATTTGCTGGATTTGTGGAACACATCTTGGAGGAGACACTTGAGGCACTTGTCCATGGATCATCAGCAAGCCATCTGCAAAGAAACAACAGACATGAGCAGGAGCAAACCCTCCTGAAAGACAAAACAAACCCAACCCTTACCAAATTCAAACCACCAGGAAGCTGACAATCTGCAAGGACTTCACAAACCCAATGTCCTTTGTCTATCATTTGGGATAGCTGTGTAGAAAGAGAGAAACTGCCTCAACATGACACAATATGGAGCAGATTGTGACCACTCAAACTGGCCTGCAACTCATCACCCCCTCCATGCTGGCTGGCTGAGGTGCATCCTCCCAGGAGCTGGCAGCTCCCAGGTGCCTTCAACACTTCATGTCAGTTCCTTCCAACCCTGACTTACTCACTTAAGAGACTGGACATGTTGGGAGGGGGCAGAAGGGAGGTGGAAAAGCATCAGACTTATAACCAAGAACATTAGCCCTGAGGTTAAACAACACATCCCTGCTGAAGGGTTGACTACAAGCATCCACCAGAGAGAAAATGCTGGAGAAACACAAGTGAAGGCCAAGGAACAACATATGCATCTGCTGAGCACTGAATTGGCTGGCAGCCTGGAAAAAGCACAGGTCTTTCAAACAATTAATAAACTGAACTTCATCAAACAAAGCATCTTTGTTACAGGGCTCAGCTAGATGTCCTCAGAGCAGGACTGCAACTAGTCAACCATTCATCTAGCCTTGGTGGCTTTAAATCATGCACTGCAATGTAAATCCTTAGGTATGTTATCCCCCCAGAGTTTTCCCTCCCTTCTGGTCCTGGCTGGTGAGGAAGAAATTCCTAATGGCTGAGGAGGAATTGAGAACAATTGAGGCCCCAGAGGGCACATGGAAGCATTGTTCATTAGATAGTTCTTCTTGCTATGTCAGAACATATTGATGTTTGCCTGAAAGCACAAGGAAGGCAGAGTTCAGCTAGACAAAGCCACCTGCATGTATGGGACTCTGTTCATTAAGGCTAGCTAACAATGACTTACAGCTATTCCCAGAGCCATAATTAGGCCATTTATTAAGTGCATGGCACTACAGCACAGATTCATGTCAACACACCAGCTCTTCTTCAGCTGGAGCACTGCAAGAGCAGTTCATTTATAGAGATGCCAAAGTCCAGCCAAGTGAAACCTCACAGAATCAGGAAGGTTGGGAGAGACCTCTAAGCTCAGCAAGTCCAACCACAACCTATCACCCCCATACCACTAACCCATGGCCCTAAGGAGAGCATCTAGGTGTTAAATTTTGAGCACCTCCAGGGATGGTTACTCTAACACCTCTCTGGGCAGCTATTCCAAGACTTAACAACCCTTGCAGGGAAGAAATTCCTCCTTATATCTAATCTAAACCTCCCCTGCTGCAACTTGAGGCCATTTCCTCTCATCCTCTCACTGTTAACCCAGAAGAGCCCTACCCCATCTCACTCCAACCTCCTGCCAGGGAGCTGTAGGGAGAGCTAAGGTCTCCCTTGAACCTTCTCTTCTCCAGACTAACCAACCCCAGTGCCCTTAGCAGCTCCTCCTAAGACTTGTCCTCCAGAGCCCTCCCTAGCCTCCTTGCCCTTCATGACTTTTCCCCTTTCCCCATCACTTTGGGGCCAGTTTGTAGCCCTTCAGAAAGCACCCTCAGCCATGGCACAGCTCTCTCAAGCTGTGGCTGAGCGAACCAGAGCTTGCAGAGGAGGAGGAAGCTCTGAGCCTTCATTAGCTTCTGAACTCCTGACCTTCTTCTCCAGTAAAAATATTTGCACTATGCTAGTTATTTTAGAAGCACTCTCCTCTGCACTTCCAGAGAAAAAGGAGCAAACAAGTTCCAAATGACTCTCACAACTCAGGCACACACAACTAGCAGTGTTTGCCTTCACCCACACAACCACTTCATCCAAATAAAAGTGCAGCAGGGGAAAGAAAAATCACAACTATTTAGCCTCAGACTTGCTCATCAGTTTTTTCCTCCCATCCCACACCTCCTCCTCCTCCTCTCTTTCTCTCATCTGCTCCTTCAGCAGCATGTATTGATTATTTCTAGATGGGCAAATCTGGAAGTTTTGAGACCTTTATTGATCTTAACAAGCCTCATTTGTTACCAACAGCTTGTATGATGCTAACTCAGAGCATGGCTTCTTCCTGCAACAACCAGGACCATGGGGCACAAGCACATTTTGCAGCCTGCTTCCCTTTCTTGTTAGAAATCAAGTTTTTTCAGCATCCTTTATGATTTCCAGATGTTGATACATTTTTCTCCCCCCCC
>VWZO01022662.1:151400-227478 GCA_013396975.1 Bucco capensis | reverse complement strand
CCCCCCCCCCCCCCAACCCCCATTCCTGTTCCTTTTAAATGGGATTATTATGGATTATTCAGCAGGGTGGGTTTTTTTCCTGTTAGAAAACAAAATGATGTTTGGAATTCAACCTGCCAAATATTTCACTTCAGTCAATAAATGTGAAGCAAATCCCTTTCCCAGATGGAGCTTTCCTCTGCAGCTACAATGGACCTGTCAGAGGCTGCAGCTTCCACCTTTTATTACCATTCCAGAGTTGAAATAAATTCAAATAAAGATACTGACACTAACAAAAACACAGGTACAAGAAGGAAATGTTGAAATAGATAGCAGTTCCCTTGCTCTTGCTCACTGCTCCCCAAAACTGAGTACTAGGAATGGAGGAAAACATCCAAATGGTTCTTTCAAAGCTGTTTGTATAATGTCATGCAAATATATATATATATAAGAGCTATATATATATATTAGAGCTATATATATATATTAGAGCTATATATATATTAAAATTATATATATATTAGAATATATATTAGAATATATATATTAGAATTTTATATATATATCAGAATTTTATATATATTAGAATTATATATATTAGAATTGTATATTCTCTTATGGGTAGAACTCTTCATTTAGTATTGGATTTACTCTACTCAGCTTCTTCTCTGGTGCTTTTACATCTGCACAACATTACAACACAGCAATCCTGTCTCTTAAGTTCTTTGTTGTTCTAAGAAGTCCTCCAAATACTTAAGAATTAGCACATTCTTCCTCAGCCTTCAGGAGAGAGGTGGTTTGCCTCCAAAAGCTTCCCCTGGGATTCCACATCAACAGAACCCAAAGTTTTGGGGTAAGAGGAAAAGGCTGTAAGAGGACAAGGAACCCAGATGCCCTCCAGCTCCATTAGCACATGTTCTGTGGCCATACCACTGAAAGAACAAGCACATGTGCTATCTCCTTCAGCCATGCCACAGGAAATACCATTTTTAGAACACTGAAACTGCTAATAAAAAGAAGCTGGCTAGAAAAAGCAACCCACAGTTGATCCTAAATGCATCACTTCCAATGAACCCAAAAGCTGCCCTTCAATTCATCCTCTTCTACCTGCACACAATCTTCCCATTTCTCACAGAAACTCAGTCTCTCAGCACTTAATCAACAGGAGCTGCAGCTTAATTGCTTCATTTTAATACCTCAGGGATGGAAGGAAGAGAAATCCTAGGCTGTTATGGAGAGATTTGATGGGCTGTGGCTATTACTGGGTCCTTTGTTGCTTTCAACAATCCCAGAGCAAATCTGCAGCAGCACTATTGCTCTAACTGTTGTGCCTTGCTAGGGGACACCAATATTATCCCTTCCTACAATGAAGCACTCATAATAACTTCCTATTCTCTCCAAGGTGCAATTGAAGGGATTGACTTTGGGACTTTTAATGCAGGTACAGCTTGGTCCTCAGCTCTGAGAGGATGGAGTGGCTTTGCCTCTCCTCCTGCACAGCACAGGAGCAGCAAGCAGCACCTGAAGCAGAACACTGAACATCTCTGACCAGTTAAAAGCCTCCAGCACATCCCTCTGCATTTAAACACTGAAGTCCTTGTGGAAAACATTGGAAGAGTATGGGCTCAGCTAATGGGGAATGGCAGGGAAACATCTCCCTCCTGCAGAGCCTCAAGTAAAGAAAACATTTAATAGGCAATGCTCACCTTCCAAAACACACAGAAAAGCATCAAGTTCTAGACCCTTACTGCCCCTCGAGCTCCAGCATGGCTTCCAAACTGCTAAGCTATAGCACCTCTAAAGAAATTCTCTTTGTAACACCACAGCACCTCTCTTACATGTGCATGCTGGGGTTTGTTGGGCAAATATCAGTAGTTTTACCTACACACAGTGTGACCCAAAAGCTAAATAATCCCTTCCAAACAAGCTGAGCTTTTCACATGAGTTACATGACCACCCTTCCAGGATGACTCTGGAGCCCATCCACTCCCATACATCAACTCTGTCTCCAGGAACAACATCATTCCTTGCACATAAGCTAGAGATTGCCTGCAAAGCTCTGCAGCCTGGGGGAAGCTGTCCCATCACCATACCATATGTGTTGTTCCCATTCCTTGTACAAATACATAGACAATTCTTGCAGGAGTTTGCCATCAAGTGTACTAATCCCCCAGGAGATGCACCAATTCTCTGCAGTTTCAGCCATAAAGCACATATGGCATCTAAAATCCTTCAAATGTTTGTGGTAGCCAAGGAAAAGATGGAGGATTTATCTCTCTCTTTTACAGGCATGTTCTTTGGATCACCATTTTATGACTTCACTATGCAAAAAGCCTTCAAGCATACCTTCTACTCCAGAAAATACTCCTTGATTTATGGTGATTTGCCTCAAATTTGGAGGCTCCAGATGGTTGCACTTTGATTTAACTCTGCTCTGCCTCTCCTAGGCACACAGAAGAAGTTCTCCAGCCCATAGCTCTGGAATAAACATGAGCTAACAGGCACAACTGACAGGAAATAGGAATTCCTTGGCTTTCACTTGTAGTTGGGACGTATATACATGGATTCAGGCTCCCACTGCATCACTCATTGAGAGAGCAAGGAACTGGTGTCATAGCCAAAAATAGACACTGCCATCCAAGTGGAATGTAGACTAATATTTACATTGCTCACCCTCCAGGGCACAGGCACAGCTGGGAGAAGTTTGGAGCTCACAGCTACATCTGTTTAATTTGGAATTCCTTCCTCTTGGCCTAGAGTGCTGGAGGAATTCAAGCTCACAGCCCCAGAGCCAAGGCAGGTGTAACTCCTGCAAACACCTCTCACTGCTCCTTGTCTCTGCCTAGAGTCAGAAGGCACTTTACAAACCAGCTGGTTGGGACCTGTCACAGTGTCTCCTCACCACAAGGACAACTACCAGTGGCCACAGCACTCATGTTCTCTGCATGCCAGGAGAGCATCCAGCATTTTGGGATGGATCACAGAATCATTAAGGGTGGAAGAGACCTCTAAGCTCATCCAGTCCAACCATACCTATCACCCCCAGGACACTAAACCACGGTCCCAAGGACCACATTTAGGTGTTTTTTGAGCACCTCCCTGGGCAGCCTGGGCCAAGACTCAACAACCCTTGCAGGGAAGAAATTCCTCCTGACATCCAATTTAAACCTCTGATGGTGCAACTTGAGGCCATTTCCTCTGTATTCTCCTCCTTCCCTCACAGATACATCCCAAGGTGTGATTCCTGACACAAAACAGTCCCATGCTGCTGTGGATTAAGAAAACTCCTTTCTGTTATGAAGTGCTCCTTGCTAGCTCTGTGAACATTTCATAGCTGGAGACTGGCTTTTGATCTGCATGTGTGTGCTGTTGCACTTCAGTTCTTCCTGGTATTTAGCTAGACCAGTATGAACTCACCATGCCCATGCATGTTTCTCTCCACACCTCTCTACAGGACTTTTCTTCCTCCCACAAAGGAAAGCTCCCAGTTAGAAGAGGGATGGAGAGGGGAAGAGGCAGAGGTTGCTGGGCTGCTGAGAAGCACCAGTGTAGCCCTGAAAGGTGTTTCTATTCCCTCTTCCCATTCAGTTTACTCAGCCAGTCCTGCTTTATCCTCTGGGAATTGCACTCCTCTTCAACATCACCATAGTGACTGCCTAACTCCCACTCCCTAGGCAGACTCCTCAGGGAGCCAATGGACACTGGCAGCAGAGTCTCCTCTAAGCTGTTTATTGACACTAGCTGACATTTTGCTGTACAGAAGGGTTAGGGTGTTTTTTTTAATTTACAAGAAAATAAAAAAAGGCCAACAAACCCTCAGCAGAGTGCCCTGGCCTATGGCCAGAGCCAGAAAAACAAATCTATTTTTATTTACAGGGCTTCTGCAGGTCACTAAGTGACTGGAATCTTACAGCATCTACTGAAGCAATTCTTCCCTCTCTTTAGGAAACATGTTTGTATTAGGAAGGCACAACCAGCCCAAAGCCCTCCCTCTGAGCAGAGGCAGAGATGTGTTAACATGCTTCCCATGGCTGCCTGTCCTACTTCTGCAACATAAACAGCTTTTTTTTTTTTTTTTTTGAAGGATTAAGCATCCTTCTGGATGGTTCAAAAGCTTTGGCACACAGATCCCATCATAATATTCCAGTGGGCATGGCAAGAAACAAACTGAACCTCTGCTAGTGTTTGCAGTGTCCAAGGGATGAAATTCCCCACAGAATACACAAGGCAAAAGGACACTTGAAAAACTCTTTTCTTGCCACTTATCTCTGTGGGGAATAGAAACATTCTATTTGGCATATTCACTGAACAACCTCATATATTCCCCTGCTGGTTGGGGGCTTTTATCCACCTTTAAAACTACCTCATGCTTTAGTGCCCAACAAACAAGCAGTAGTGTTCTGCCAAAGAAGATTTGCAGAGCTCTCCTCACCTGAAAAGTAATGTCTGGCAGCTATTTAATAACATTTTCTGACAGACCAACTGGATGCTCCCTTTTCCCTGCCTTAAAGCCTTATGAGAATATCAGCACTAATGAGAAGGAAAGTCACAATTAAATTCCTCCTTGTTTACTTGGAGAGGAGTGTTTTTACTAGCTAGTGATGACAGTCACGTCAGAAAGAATAACTCATAATGCAGTCACCCAAAAAAGCCTCCTCTCCAAAAGCTTTTGAAAAGAAATCTGTGGGTAGCCTGGCTTTCTGGAGCAAAAGGCTTCACCTCTTATTAAGACCAATCAAAAGCAGAAGAAAAGCAGTGGTGGAAGAGAGGAATCCTGTTTACCAAACTAAGGAGTAAAACACTGTCCCTGATAGTGCATCTCCATTTCACTGAGTGCATTTCAGGCTGCAGTTAACACACAGAGGAAAAACTTCAAAGCTGACATTAAATTGCTATTTAGAGAGCTGGATTAGGGCAGCAAGATCAAAAAGCTAAGCCACTAAAGTTAGAATCATTTTTGAAGTGAGAGAAAGCAACATCCTTCATCTGTGCAGAAGGAGATGGAGACAAGGAGAAGAATCAAATCTGGGCATGAAACAATTCTGCCTTGGGGCAGAATTTCTCAGGCAGTGCTAAGCTTTCCTCTCCATGTGGCTATGCACAGAGAGAGTCAAGAAAGCAGCAAACCTTCTTTCATAAAGCAGGCAACTCAAGGTTTTTTGTCTTCAGCTACCTCTTTTTCTTCTCTTCCAGATGCAGCAGAGTCTCAGCATCCACACAGGGCAAAGTGAGTTAACAGCAAAATGAAGAGTTCATATTTAAGAGCCTCAGGCTCCAAAACTTCTCTTCCCTCCTCCCTAGACAATTTCCACTCTCCCCAAAAAAAGCCAAGTGCTGTTTGCAGAGAAATCAGTGCAGGTTTCTAGTGTACTCCACCTCAGAGAAAGAAAAGCATTGGGGAAGGTTAAGTGCAGACTTCTGTAACTTCACTTTTGCTGGGCTCCCATCAAATATCTCAGTCAGCATTCTCCTCACCCACTGCAGAAGTGCTCTTCTTTGCCACAAGTATCAGAACACCTCCATCTCTAAAGAATCCTCCCTGAAAAGTTTCCCTTCAGGGAGTACTTGTTGAAAGGCAGAAAGTTATAGAACTTTCTGTGTTCCTTCTCATCTCCAGGATGCTTCCAACAACTTCTCTAGAGTTTGCACTACAGGTGCATATGCTAAGTGCAGTCAAATTAGCCTCATGCAGACATCCTCCTGTATCTGCTCCTGCTGTTCTCTTAAAGTCCTGTGCCCCACTGGATGCCCAGGAGAGATTCCTGCAGCAGTGACTTCACACATCCTGAGCCTACGTGCAGAGCTCAGCCACCAGAAAAGATGAGAAAGGCTCCAGGAATTCATTTCATTTCAAGCAGTGAATAAAAACACCCCACTTTTTGATTAGTGCCCTCCCTAACAAGGCAAAAGTGATGGGAACTTGATTCTGTCACCCAAATCCCACTGATTGCTGCAAGGGTTCAAAGCTCTGGGTACTTCCCACAAAGGCATCACCATCTCACTGCTTCTGCTTGGGAAAAGAGGGGGAAGAGGGGGGAAAGCAAAGATAAAAGGAAAACAGAAAAGGAAAAAGGGAAGTTAAAAAGGATAAAAAGAAAAAGTGAAAGAAATAAAAAGAGAAAATAAAGAAGAAAAAGTACAAGAAAAGAGAAAAACCAAGAGCAATTTAAGAAAAGGTAAAGAAGCTAAAGGCAAAGCGGCAGGAGGCCAGGCTCTTGTGTTCCCAGTCGCTGCCCTCGCAGAGGCAGCAGCCCCCTCCGCCGGCCCAACCTCGAGCCACGACTCCTGTCTGCGCCTCAACTCCCGACAAAACAACCCCGTCGGTTATAGCAGCTCCTGCCGGTGAGCCCCGGCCCCGCTCCCCGAGCCCCCTGGGCAGCCAGCCCCGCCGCTTACCGCCAGCCCGCGCCTGGCTGCCGCCATGGGTCCGCCCGCCGCGGGAGAGGCGGCGGCAGGCACCGGCCCGGCAAGGGCGGGAAGGCGGGACCAGGCCACACTCCGCCCCGGCTCCCTCCTCGGGGGGAGCATTCCTGCTCCAGCCTTCCGGATTTCCTTCCCCGAAAGGGCAAACATGCCAAAAGAAGCGAGTCAAATGAAAAGGGAAAGGTTTCTTGGTGTCCAAATTGTTCGTGTCCCAGGAAAGGGCTATCCAAAAGAAAACGGGGGGAAAAACAACCCCCAAAAGTAGCTGTGCCCTAGAATTGCTTTGGCTGGAAGACACCTCCAAGATGATCAAGTTCAACAGTTAACCCAGTACTGCAAGTACTGTCCCTCAGCATCACATCTAGGTGTCTCTTTAACCCCTCCAGGGCTGGTGACTTCAGCAGTGCCCTGGGCAGCCTGGGGCAATGCTTTACAATCATTTGGGTCAAGTTTTCCTTATCTCCAACCCAAACCTCCCCTGGCACAACTTGAGGTCATTTCCTCTCATCCTCTCACTGTTAGCCCTGGAGAAGTGAGCTATCCCACCTCAATCCATCCTCCTGTCAGGGAGTTGTAGAGAGAGCTAAGGTCTGCCCTGAGCCTCCTCTTCTCCACACTAACCAAGCCCAGTGCCCTCAGCTGCTCCTCAGCACACTTGTGCTCTAGAGCCTTCACCAGCTTCATTGCACTTCTCTGGACACACTCCAGCACCTCCTGAGAAGAAGGAAACTGAAAGCTTTAGTAGGAGGGCAAACAAGGATGAAGAATCATTTGGGAGTAGGTTCCTNGGGTTGCACTAGATGAGCTTTCTAGGGCCCTTCCAACCCCTAACATTCTGTGATCCTGTGAATTAGAACTAAAAGCAGTACAAAGAAAGTATCATCTGTATTGTTCTCTCTGTCATTTCACACACCAGTTTAAAACTAACATTCTTCTAGACAGTTTGCCACCCAAATCAGGCCCAGTAAGACTCAGCTGTTTATTTAGCAGCTCAGCTGCATGACCTCAGAGTGGTTGTTGCCCTCTGCAAGAAGCTGAGTGCTTCTGAATAAGCATTGATGTGGCTAAAGCTGCCTATACACACACAGACAAGGAGAACTGCCCTCAGGCAACTTTCCATGGGGTGGATTGCACAGCCCAAATCAGACCTTGCTTTATAGAAAGGTTCCCCAAAGGTCTTCTCTGGAACCAAACTAGCAGTTCAGCAGGCACAACTGTAGTTAAAGCAAGTTTCTAACTCTCAGGCATTAGGGCAAACAAAGCCTCTTCTAGAAGAAACGTGGTTTTAATTCACTGCTGAGTAACTCTGCAAGTAGTAAGAGAAGCAGAAAGTGCAGAATAAGACAGAACAAGCATTCCTAACAGAGTGGCATCTAGCCTTTGTGGGAGGGAGGGAGGAAGCAAGCAGAGCTCTGGTAGCAATTAGCATTTTTTCCTGCACTAAGCTTCATTTTTATGCTGACCCTGCTGTTGCTGAGATAGTGCCCTTCATTTGCTTTACATATGTATTGTGTTCAACACCACCAGGCTGGCCCAGCTTACAGGCCCCAAAAGTTGAATAGATCATTGGATTTCTCTTTTAAGCAAGAAAAGTGACATTTGTCCTTATTTACTTGCTCAAGCAAGCCAGTAANGAAAAAAATCTGCAAGAAGCTACATGCCACAAGAGTCCAGCTTCCAGCTCAATTCCTAAAGGAATCCATAGTGCTTAAAGTGACTAGAAATGACCTGGAATCTTTAATTTTGGGGGTTTACGTTTTCTCAGGACCAAGCTGTGTTATGGGAGACCATAAATAGAGTCTTCAACCTCATCAGTTCACAACATTTTGGGCTTACAGGGTGAATTCACCAAGATCCTGAAAGGAGTGGACAAGAGGAGACTGAGAGGAGACCTCAGCAATGCTTAGAAATATGTGAAGGGTGAGTGTGAGGAGGAGAGAGCCAGGCTCTGCTCCATGGCATCCAATGGTAGGACAAGAGGGAATGGGAGCAAGTTGGACCACAGGAGGTTTAGTATTAAGCTGAGGAGGAACTTGTTTGCAGTTCAGGTGCCAGAGCACTGGCCCAGGCTGCCCAGGAGGCTGTGGAGTCTCCTTGTCTGGAGCCATTGCAGAGCTGCCTGGACACATTGCTGTGTGAGCTGGTCTAGGTGCTCCTGCTCTGGCAGGGGGGTTGCACTAGATGAGCTTTCTAGGGCCCTTCCAACCCCTGACATTCTGNTGATGTGGCTAAAGCTGCCTATACACACACAGACAAGGAGAACTGCCCTCAGGCAACTTTCCATGGGGTGGATTGCACAGCCCAAATCAGACCTTGCTTTATAGAAAGGTTCCCCAAAGGTCTTCTCTGGAACCAAACTAGCAGTTCAGCAGGCACAACTGTAGTTAAAGCAAGTTTCTAACTCTCAGGCATTAGGGCAAACAAAGCCTCTTCTAGAAGAAACGTGGTTTTAATTCACTGCTGAGTAACTCTGCAAGTAGTAAGAGAAGCAGAAAGTGCAGAATAAGACAGAACAAGCATTCCTAACAGAGTGGCATCTAGCCTTTGTGGGAGGGAGGGAGGAAGCAAGCAGAGCTCTGGTAGCAATTAGCATTTTTTCCTGCACTAAGCTTCATTTTTATGCTGACCCTGCTGTTGCTGAGATAGTGCCCTTCATTTGCTTTACATATGTATTGTGTTCAACACCACCAGGCTGGCCCAGCTTACAGGCCCCAAAAGTTGAATAGATCATTGGATTTCTCTTTTAAGCAAGAAAAGTGACATTTGTCCTTATTTACTTGCTCAAGCAAGCCAGTAAATAACTTCTCTAGGTCACCTGATAGGTGATGTGTGGATACAAAGTTCATTTCCTCTCCTGTTTGCTAGTTTGGATGTTTGGGCAAACTTATTTCAACAAAGGTTGGGAAATCTCAGATGGCTTTTGAGATCTATCCAAGTGTTAGTAGAGGTTTAAAACCAAGTTCAGCAAGAGTGTGTGTAGCTCCAGTTATTAAAGTTATGAATAGGAAACAGTGCTGTTATCTGAGCTGCTCACTTCTCATGTCTATGAGATATTATTCATGAAGTGCCCAACAAGAAATGAATTCAGCACTCTAAATATGCTCTAAAAATCTTGTGTTAGATGGAATTGCTCATTCAAATTAGAGCTAGCATTGGGATTTTTCTTTAACCTGAGTTGTTCCTCAAGTTTTCCTACTTTCCAAGAGTTTGTCATTAGTTTTCCTGCACATTTTTGAACAGCAATTCAAGCAGGAGTACAATTGCTCTGCCCAAATCTTGTGCTTTCCATCATAATCTGCACAAACCACTTCAGACAAATATTAGGACAGACTGCTGGAGAACTCTGTCTCACAGATGAATTCTTCACTGCAGTGTTAGAGACATTTTTAACAGCATAGCACTGCTCAGTAACAAGTGAGGTACTTAAAGAGCATCTGAGCTACTCAGAAGCTGATTCAGGAGCACTTGGTTAGTGGCTAAACACAAGCTAGTTAGGCATTTCCACCTGGTCTAGTTTCTAATGGCAGAGTTAAATGTCATAAATACACTCTGCCCCATCACAGCATTACTACAACTACTATAAAGTATCATTTTCATGCTTTCTGCAAGGTTCTGCTGTTGTGTGTTGATAGTTGAGGATTATCTGGCACTTACTTGACAACATTTCCTTAGGTGATCAAAACTGACTCTTCCTGAGCTGATTGGGAAATGTTTCCTGCTGAGTGGAGACACAAATACATTTCCAAATAGACACTGCAAGGCAAAAATGCATTGGAATTGTACATAAGCCTTTCAGTAAAGAAATCCCTCTTTATATCTTAGCTTCCAATCCTAACTGACCCAGTGCTATGTGCTTCAATAAAATGGTCAGAGAGGAAGCAAACACTTCCCAACCCTCAGGAGTATCATCCCAGCAAGCAGAGTGTGCTCAGCTCCTCTCCTGTGCCAGGACCACATCCATTTGGTCATTAAAGTGAGCAATCTGCCTCAGGACAGTTGCAGTGTCACAAATGAATGCAGCGAGGTGCTTGGAGCAGAGCAGGAGGTGAGGAATGTTAGTGTGGACTCAGGGCACACTGCAGCAGGAGGTAGAGAAGCACAGGCACTGCTGGGAGTAGCACAACTCACCTCAGCACTTCAGCTCTCCTCCCCAGGCAGAGCTGGCACCATCTCCTCCCACTCTGCAACCTGAGGAGAACTAGAGTGAAGGAAAAAAGCCAAGCTGGTGGTGTGTAGTTGATTTTATTACATACTAATAATACATCTTGCCACAGTTGCTATCAGAGTAAACTTGGATGAGACAAAAGAATACCAATTATGGAACAGATTCAGTGTAAAAAAAAAACAAATGCTGAGAAAACTCACAGTTAAACTTAACTTAAAAAAAAGGAATTTTGTAGGAGAGGCTTCAAGTTCACCAATTTCCCAAAACACTGACCAATTCCATGTGCATCCCCCCCTCTCAGTGAATCCATCAGGCCTTAAATCCATGAAGGCTTCTTGCAAATTCAGTGTTTAAGTCAGAGAGCTATTCTACACACATCTTGTTTCCCTCTTTGGGGGCAAAGTACAACCACAATTTCCTCTAGCTTTCCAGAGCTATTTCAACCCAGGATCTATACATACATGTGTAAACAAAAGAGCTAAGGGCTTCAAGCAACCTCCCAGAAGGATCCCAATTCAGCTCTTTGTGCTCTTCCAAACCCAAAGTGCCAAACACAAGCAGCAAATAAAGTTTTCACTGTTGCAGTCTAAAAAAGAAAACAATGATCCCATGGACTTGGGAGGATTTAGAGAAGTCATTTCAAGCCACAATTCCAAAGGGTTGAGAACAGGAGTTAATACATTGACAGGAACTGCACAGCTTGCATGGCAAAAAAAAAAAGGTCTCCAACCTCATTTTGAAGCTGTTAAGAAGTCATGAACACACTGACAGTTTCACACACAACTACTGCACTGCTCCAGATTTGTTACTAATGCATCAGCCTACTGCAAAAAGATCCAAAACCTCAAGTCCTGACATGAAATTGAAACCTGGCCTTAAAAAGTGCCCAGTAAAAACTGAAGAGACAACTCTACCAATTATCCACAGAGTGTCTATTTCCTGCCAACAGGAAGTGTTCTCTGCTTGATCTGTTACAAGTTCTAACTATTGGAAAGCCATTTACAGCACCAAATCAGTTTCTTTAGACCCAATAAGTACCCTTTAGTTCCTGGAATACAGAGGAATTGGACACTGAACCTTCACTAGCTGCATCCTGGGCAGCAGCAGCAGCTTCCAGAGGGAGTTGGGCAGCTGGAAGCTATCGATTTTTGGTCTTCTTAGAGTTTCCCTGTAACAAGAGATCAGAAAATAGGATTTGGGTCAGAAAAATCTGAATAAGTAAGAGAGAAAAGCTGCCATCTGATCACTGATGGCCCAAGCATATTTCATACCTGCTCAACAGTGCCTTACATCAATTGAAACCTCTGGAAAATGACAGTTGAATTCTATTCTAAGACACCCAACTGCATTAAAGGGCTGTGAAAGCAAATCTAATCAAATCCTAACTCACTCTTCAAGTGATAGTTTAGTGAGAAACCTTATAGGCTAATTGGAGCCAGTTAAAATCAATCCCCCAACTCTATCCCTCTGTTTACAAAACAAAATTAACTTGGTCTATAGAGAATATTCCTGGCTTAGAGAATCAGTTGTCCTGCAGCTGACCACCTCACATTTCACTTGCAGCACATGTGCAGCTTANCACTGACCACAACTCTCTGGGCTCTGTCCTTCAGTCAGTTCCCAATCCATCTCCCAGCACTGTCTCCCAATCCACACTTCTGAAGTTTGGCAATGAGGATACCATGGGAGACAGTATGGAAAGCTTTGCTAAAGTCAAGAAAAAACACATCCACTGCCTTTCCCAGAATTCCACAGCATTTAACTGTGCATTATATTTAAGTGGCAACACTTTCATTCCTCCACATGAGAGACAGACAAGCCAGAAAATGGCAATCAAACAGAGGAAAAAGAGGAGCTGCCAAACCCAGAGGATGCTGCAAGCAAGAGAGGAGTGAAGAAAGGACACTCCTACCAAGAACTTCAACTAGAAACACCCAGGATCACTAGGTGCAGTGGCAAATAGCAGCCAGTGCCTGCTTACCTTACTAGTGAGCTTGAGGGTATCAATCTCTTCCCTTTGTTTAGTTAAGGTTTCATTCATGCTGCACAGATGATCACTCATCATACTCAACTGATCCTCATAACTTCTCTTGGTTGTCATCAATTCATCCTAAAAATAAGCAGAAACCTTTGCTCAATGTTAATGCCAAGTGGCCAAGGAGCCAACTTTATCTCCACTAGACTTTTGATGCTCAGTGTGTGCAAGGAAGCTAAATCATTTTATCCAAGTCACTAACTCTTCTTAATGCCTAAGAGATGCTTAATGCCTAAGAGATGCTCTCTGCTGGATCTGGAAGGCATTGGCTGCAGCAAGCAAGAGTTAGTGGAGTGGAAGATCCTGAGGGAAGCAAGATGAAGAGCAGAATTACAGCAACCCCAGAATTAAGGAGAGTAGATTTTGGCTTTTTCAAGGTCTGCTTGGCAAGATCCCAGGTAAAACTATCCTGGAAATGGAAGGGCTCCAGGGAAGCTGAATGATCAGCTTAGGAAGTGAAGCAATTGTGGCAGAAGGCCAGCATGGCTCTACAGGAAACATCAATTCAGCTTGCTCTGAACTCTCTCTGCTCTGCCCAAAAAGAGAGAGGAGCAGATTCCCTTCAGAGGACCCTTCCAGCCTCAATCATTTGATGCTTGTGTCATGCAGCCCATCAAAGACACAAATTGTGTTCCTGCCATCTTTTCTTAGGAAGTCTAATATGTTAACTGGAGATGAACAACTCATGCTGAGCTGGATATTGGTTGTGGAATTTGTTATAGGAACAAATTAAGAGAGCATTTTGTGTCTATCATTGTATTCACTGGCTCTATGGAGCATTAAAATGCCTTCCTCAGGTGTGTGGAGGGGGAAGGCCAAAGGGCCAGGACATTCAAGAGTGTTGTTTTACAGCCTCTTCAAGATAACCCCCAAGCTCTTGTTGCTTAATATTAAGCTATCCCCACCCCAAAACCCCCACCCTGGCATTTCTAACACTTTCAGTCCCAGCTGCTAGAAAAAGAGTAAAACTTTGGCTGAAATCAATCACCTTTTGAGACAAACACCCTCTCCCCATTTTCACTAGACATCTAACACAGGCTTCACCACTCCAATCTTTTCCTTAAAAGCATGTTCCACTTCCACTTTACACCTGGGATTGGAAGTGTATTAAGCAAATCTCCTCTCTACACACCATGAAAGAGTTTTTACATCATATTAACAAGGACCTAGTAAAGGCATCACCATGCAGTTGGCATTTTTCTCCTCCTTAGCCATGATCTGAAATGCATCTACTCCCTCCTGGAACATTGTACTTGCCTGTAATCTACTGATGTTTTGACTAGCTCCTTTCAGCTCTTCCAGGAGGGATTCCTTGGACTTCTCTGCTAAAGATAATCTCTTGGCAAGTGCTCGACACTGTCAATGAGAACAGGAGAGGAGAGGGAGGGGGGAAGGGTGGCAAGTTAGTTCCAGAGTCTTGCTTTATGCCATCTTGAACAGATTTATTTGGATGTTGCTTTTTTTTTGTGTGTAATCCTTAGGTTTCAAGAAACTCAAAGCTTGGACCCATTTTTTAAGCACAGAGGTAATGTAAGATTCACATGAGATTTGTTTCATTTGACAAGATGACCCTGGTGCCAATCCTCTCCTTATCACAGCTGTCACATCATTAGGAGATGTTTCATAGTAAAAAAGCAACACTCTCACTTCACATCCTGCTCAAAGAGCAGAGCAATGGTTCCTCCACACTGTAGCATTTACTCCTCAAAGGGATCAGAGGATTTGCTCTGTCAGCCTGGAGCTTTAGCATATTCCACACCACTTCATCACCCAAGCTGACATGGCCCCAACTTTCAAACACAAATTACCTCATGATTGGAAATGAAAACAAGAAAAGCACAGATAGAGTGACTCATTTGGTTAACTCCTCAAGTGAAGCAGAACTTCAGCCCAAGAAACACTTGGAGAAGAGAGCTCTTTCCATCACTTCATGATCCACTCAGATATTTCTGAACGACATCACCATCACTAAGATGAAAGTAAAACTAGCTTAGGAACTCAAGGCAGCTGCTTCAGCTTAGAGGAACAAGCCTAGAGGGGATTCACAGTGTAACTCTTAAACCCTTTAGTGCTAGGCTGCTCTTGGGTGGATTGTTATTTTTAAGTGTATTCCATTTTTATATTCACTTTTGATATTTCATTTTTATATTCACACTCTTGTTCAGCATGATGCTCCAAAGGGCCAGGGCAGGATTTGATGACCAGGATGGGATCTCCATTAGATATCATACTGATGGAAGCCTATTTAACCTAAGGGGTTTGCAGGCCCATACTAAGAGCATAAAGCATCTTGTCCAGGAGCTGCTTTATGCTGCTGACACTGCCCTTGTTGCCCAGACAGCAGTAGCTCTGCAGTGTTTAACGTCCTGCTTTGCAGCCACTGCTCAGNAGATGCAAGGACTCCCTGAACCAACAGCTCAGCCTTGGCCATATTGCTGCCCTGAACTGCTCTCCTCTGGCCTCCACTCAGCAGCTCTGCACACACACTAGTTTGAATGCCGCCCATGGTTTGGAGCAGGCATGCAGGATCACTCTGGAGGAGAAAAGACAGCGGAGAAAGAATCGTGTCTTGCAGCTTCTACCTCCTGAGGAGTCCTTGTGCTGTGCCTTTTGCAACTGCTCTGGTCTGTCCCAAATTGGCCTTTGCAGCCAGCAGCGCTTGGAAAAAGCACTTGGGAAAAGCGTGGAGGAAGCCCTCCCTGGAGCTGCGTTCCCAAAGCCTGCCCATGGTGGTGATGATGATGATGATCATCATTTTTATATCTACTAGACTCCAGCCAATAAACATCTGCCAGGAAGAGATTTTGATGTTCCCTCTATTTAACTCACTATTGTAACCCTTCCAATGGAGATGGAGTTGTTTCCAGCACTCACCTCAGCATGGAAGTGAACTGATTTGCTGTCAGCAAGCTGCAGGTGAGCTGTCAGCTCTGCTATCCTTGCCATATAGTGAGTTTTGATCAGGTCTTCACGAGACTCAGCATCAGGAACCTGGCCAAAGCAAACCATTTCAGCACATAGTTATGTTCTGGAGACCAAATGCTTGCATCACAACATTGTCTTCTATGCTAACTCCTCTTCTTCCCTTCTGATGCATAGGTGCTGCACCCAAAAAGCATTAAATTGCCCAAGCAACAGACAAGTGACAGCAGGTCACTCTGCTATTTGTCTCTCTAATGAGGACTCCTCATGTTAGACTTCCTTAAAGGACAAAAAGATGTAAGAAGAGAGCTTGATTTAACCTAGCAAGTCAAAAAAATAACTGGCTTTTCCCCAACAAGGAAGAATTCCTTCACAGAACTAAATCCCCAAAGCTCACAAGAACTAGAGCTAGATTTCTTCATGCTCCAGAAATCAGTGACTTCTTGGCAGCTTGAGTCTTTCCTCAAGAGCTGAGGATTGAGGCTTAGTTAGGGTTAGAGAAGTCCAAACAGACCAAGACTTTCCTCATATTTCAGAGGACAGATCTAGACCAGAGCTTACAGGAAGAGAAGAGAACAAGCACAGAGACTCAGGCCATCAGACTACAATATTCTTTGTAATGAGACCTTTGGAGTAAGTTGAACAGACTCAGAATTCAAGTATTTATCATATAATAATAATGTTTAAAAGAGATACCTGTTCCTTATCAGTAGTTACAGTCAACATTCCAATCTAGAAGAAGGAGGAAAATACACTTATCAATGAGGATAACCATAGCTGGAAGTCATTTCAGTTTCAGTCAGAGAAGAACTAACTAAAAAAATCTTGCAACAGTTAAAACTAAGTCCAAATGTAAGTACTGTAACATAAACAAGGGTAATAATACACATGAATCCCTTGGAAAGAATTAATGCTGATTCCAACTGTCCCAACACATCCTTTGCCTTATGGTGTACCCCAAGAAAAAAGCCCTCAAAGCACCAAGATGCTTGTGTGATTATTCCACTGCTTGCTTATTCTCAGAACTCATTCTGAGCTCTAAGTTCACTGAAATATTACCAAATTGGGGATTTCAAACCAACTCCCTAGTCATTTTTATCCAGGGAAGAGAAACAACAATGAGAGAATAATTCTTTTCAGTGCTGAGTTGGTTATTTCTTACAGGTGACATCTGTTAATATTACTTCAGAAGTGCTAATTCAGAGGAAAGGCTACATGACTGATTACTAAGGCTAGTAATTAACAAGGAAAAAGCTATTTCCCAACATAGAAAAGGAAGGACAGAATGCATGCCATATGCCAAAGCACTTGTGGAACTGTATGCACCTCTGAAGGTTATGGCAAACTGAGCACTGGCAGCTTCAACAGCTTCAAGGTAAAGTTAAGCTCAACTGAAAAATACTTAACAACACTATAACCCATTTAAAAATTACCCACTCCTGCTTGCTTGAACACACCAAGAGATGACAAATGTGTGGGAAACTCAGAGTCAACCTCAGCTAAACACTAGCTGCAAGAGTCAGAAACATCTGGAAGCTGAGCAGCTGCTAGTTCTCCCTCCAACAAAACCACAACAGTATGGCCAGGAGACTGAAAACAGTCACTAAAGAATCCAACAAGTCCCCAACCCTGCAGCAGAGAGTGAATGCATTTCACAGTATCCCAGCATGTCAGANAGATCTCTTTTTTGCACAGCCAGAAAGCTCTCCTTAGCAGTGTGCCTCTGCTCCAAGAGCACCACACTCCTGCCCAAGTGGCTTTTCCTCTCCTGAGGGAAGGTCACTTACCAGACTAGTGCTCTGAACAGGTTCCCTCAGACTCTTGTCTGTGCTTTCCTTCTTCTGTTCAGCTACATTTGGCAAAAGAGAATGCTCCTGGGTAGTTTCAGTGAAATATCCACTCAGGGAGTTCTTCAGTTTTTGGTTTTCTTTCTCTAGCTTTATTTTAGCTAACTGAGCCTCCAGCATCCAGTGTTCTTTCTCTTGTTCAAGCTTTGCAATCTTCTCCAAGCTCTGCTGGACCTTCAGGAGGGAAAGGTTCCAGTCCCAGTGAGTGAATACAAGGGGAACACAAAAACCACTACAGAAAACCTCCTCAAGTCTCTTTCTTCAAGCAAAGTTCCATGAGTGACACAAACACTCCAGCTCATAAAGGAGCTGGAGTATCAATCAATTTGTCTCATTCCTGGGAGAGAAGCAAACTGTGTAGGCTTTTTCAATAGCATTTAACCTTTCTCTGCTTCACAGAAAAATAACATGCACACTGCAAGAATGATAAACTAACCTATTCTAACTTGAAAGGAAAAGCATTATTCTTAACCAGTGCTAATAAATCCTGTATTGTTCAAAAAAAAGCATTCAAAATTACATAGAACTTTAGCAATTAATACTTCAGGATGCTTTATTCTTCCCTTTATTTGGCATTTATTGGATTGCCTGAGTTCTTGTAGTTAGAAATGAAGACATAACAGTAGAAATGAATACTTCAGGATGCTATATTCTTCTCTATTTTGCATTAAATTCAATTATTAGATTGCCTGAGTTGCTATATTTATAAATGAAGAGATAACAGAAGTTAATACTTTAGTATGCTCTATTCTCTTTATTTTGCATTTATTGGAATTATTAGATTGCCTGAGTTCTGTATTTAAAAATGAAGACATCTAGGGCAAAATCCTCTCTCCTCACCACATGTACAGGAGACCAAGTCATAAGACAACTCAGCTTGACATGGATAGGTTTTACTTTCAAACCTCTCCAAGTAAGACATCTACAGTCTAATTTGAAGCCTCAGTACATGCAGATATATGTCTAAATGGTCATATAGGTGATTTAAATGTATGTCAGATACCTGTTGGGCAAGGCCTTCTCTGCTCTCTGTGGAGCTCAGCAGAACTCTGCGGTTGGCCAAAGCTTCCTCATAAGGCACTGAGTCTGCACAAGGCTGCAGAAGGAACAAAGAGACCTTAAAACATGCTTATCTAGCTCAGAATATGTATTCTACATTGATTTTCTTATTGTCCTCCTTATTTACTTCAAGGAACAAGAAACATCTTTCAGGTATTTGCCAGCCAGGAGGAAAAAAAAACAGTTTGTTGTCACAAAAAAAAATCTGCCCCAAAAGGAACATCAAAGTGCTCAGGAAACTCCAAATATTAATGATCAAATCATTTTTAAGGTCTACTTTACAGACCTGGCAGTAAAGTGATTTAACAGCAACAGCATGGCTTCATTGGAATGGAGGCAAGAGGGAGTGCTTTGGTTCAGAACATTTTCACCAGCACATCTCCTTTGCAGCTGTCTTTTTCCCCCCCTGTTGCTGTTCACTGTTTTCCAGTGAATATGACATCATTCCCTCTAGATTCCTGGTGAACATGGCAGGAAATTCAAACAAGCAGCCTCCCTCTTCTCCTTGGAGTCTTGGCACAGAAATAATGAGTGGAAATGGATAATGGCACAACTGGCACAAACCCTCAGCTTGGGAGAGCAACTCTGCTCTCTACTCGAAGAGCTCCACTTCCTCAGCCAAACATTCTCATTCAGGCAATCTCATTCATTCCAAAGACTGAAAACCCTTAGTTTGTGTATTCTTTTTGGCCTAAACAACTGAGCTTTCTCTGTGGGAGCATGAACAAACCTTCTTCAAGGACTTCATGTAAGCAACTGCCTTCTTCTTGTAGTGCAGCATGCACTCAGCTGCCCGAGGGCTGATGAACTCTGCTCCTCCTCCTCCTCCTCTGGGGCCAGAGCTCAAGGAAGCAGTGAAGGAATCCAAGTTGTTGCTAAAGAAGGAGGCAATCTACACACAGTGAGAAAAGTCACTCTTTAATCAAGTTCAGAGAGTCAGGAAGGTTGGAAGAGACCTCTAAGATCATCAAGTCCAACCAGAAAGATTCCTCAGAGCAATTACTCTTGGAAGAAAAAGAGAAGTATTTAGTGAAGTTGGACTACAGCTACAGGCTCTTCCACACAACACAGACTTGACCAACACAAAGCATCCTCTCCATCTACTTTGATCACCCTTTCAGCTGATTTTAACTGAAAATAAGAACCACCCTGACACTAGAGATGACTGCAGAGGCACACACAAGATTTTCTAATCATTCCACTCAGCTTCTGTTTGCTTTTTGGGGTAGAAACCTGCACAAGTTAGTGCAAAGCAATCCATTACCTTGCCTGCTCCATTTGTTAAAGCCACCAGAGAGGATAAAATGCAGTCATTTGTAGTTATGAGTTTCTGGGTGGCAGTGGGAAGATCTTGTTCTAAAGCAGCTTTCTGACTGTAGTGCTTGGAAAGATCTAGAAGAGGAAGAAAAACATTGATGTCCAATGACAATTTTTGACCCTAGTTCAGCAACACTTTTCAAATTCAGCTTATAACCTCAGGTTTCAAATAGTTCTCCCCTGTTTAAGTTGTGTAAAAGTTCAGTTTAGACACTTTTAGTCCTTCAGGATGCTGCCTGTGATCCTAAGGAGAGGAAGTAGCCATGCTACTGCTGTTATTACTAAAAGAAACCAAAAACTCCCCCTCAATTTTACATAGAATTAGAAATGTGTTATATTTAAATGGCTGATTAGTAGTAAAACTTCACCTGTACAGGTTATTTTCTCCCTGGGAACAGCTATATGGTATAGAAATTCTTGGATACACAAAAACATCAGTGTTTTAACCAAACAGCACACAATATATCCATGTTCTGCTGAAAATAAAATAAAAATAGGAAGAACACAGACTTCTTTGTAAGCTTTGGTTATATATTCCTGTTGAAAAGAGTCATCAGCCTAAAAATGGTAAGGAAAAACCTCACTTTGAAGGAAGCTACTAGGTCAGCAGGGGAAAATATGGCCATTTAATGGCATTTTGTTCTGTATTCTGCTGTAGTTTGTACATTTAGTGTTTTATCTTGGTTGGGAAAGGCCAAGAACTCCAGATTTATCCCCTGTGACACACTCAGCACTGTTACAGAGAGGATGCATCTGTGCTTTGTTAAGCAGAAAGCAGCAGAGCAGAACCACAACAATCATCCTCTCCTCTCACCTTTTAAAATGTCATGGAACCCATGCAGACTTGCAGCAATGTTGGTAAAGACCAAGCTGTAATTTGTCCTTAGAAGTCCTTCTGCTTTTGTACCTGCACAGCAGAAGAGAAACAAAACCAGGACTCAAAAGTTAGCTTGGAATAGGATCCAATTCCCACCTCCTAGATATATTCACATGGAGCAGGAGAATCAGAACACATCTATTGACTTCACTTTCCCCTTCAGTATCAAACACACCAAGTTTTACCTGAGGAGATAGGTAAAAGACACTCAATTTGCCTAAAATTCATTCAGATCTTGCTAGTAAGGGCTCAAACCACATGCAGAAAGATTTCCATGCTCCCTGCTGGGGGAAGGAGCAGCTGGCTCCTTCTCAAGAGTGAAGACAAATAACCTGAAGCTAGAGAGTAACTATTCCCTCTTATTATTTCTAGGATGCACTTTCTCTACACAAAGATTTTTAGTCATCACCATCAGAGTTGTAGTTTAATAAGAACAGGAGGAGATGGAACTGATCATAAGGAATAAAATGGAGTCTATTAGTCTCTTGACTAAGAGCTGACAACAAATAGGCTGTTAATCATACTATAAACACCTACAGCCCCTTCTCCTTTACAGTTAACCATCTCAAAGGTGCTACATGGTGATTTCCATCTCCATGGCCATCCAGAAGTGTGGAGCATTGCAGAACCACTCTACAGCCTGGAGCAGAGAATCATTCAGGTTGGAAGAGACCTCTAAGATCATCAAGTCCAACCATCCCTAGCACTAACATCAGGCAGAGCACACTGCAAAACATCCTTGCCTCAGAGTTTGGAGTAGATCTGAAGAATAGCAGCATTAATCTTGTTTTCCTCTAGCACAAAAGTAGCATTTTTTTTCTCTGTGTATATGGTTAAAAAACCCAAACAACAAACCACAGTACAAACAAAACCAAACCAAACCCCAAAGCAACACTGGTCCAAAAGTCAAATGAGTACCTTCCAGTTGCAATATAAGCAACTGAGCCCAAAGTTAGCACTTACTTGGTAAAGCAAGAAGACTAATGTATGTGTGCAGCTTCTCAAAGACTGCAGTCAACCTCTTCATGTCTCTGTGCAGCTCCATATTTCTAGCTCTTAATGCAGCTGTGCAAAGAGAAGACTCACACTCTTCTTCCAAACTAGGAATACATGAATTATGTTTTGTTTTTGTTTTTTTTAAAGAAGGGAGCAATTATCTTCCAACAAGTTCAGCACTTTTTGGAGGAGATCATTAGTGTTCTTTGCACCCACTGCACTACAATTGTGCTTGAGAAAGGTTAATATGTCACAGGAATGTGGCAATAGATAAATTGCTGTAGGCATGGAATAACCTCACTCCACAAGCTAGGTTTAGCCTCATGACAAGGAATTCATTGTCTCAGTTTACTTTCTCCTTCTAATTTACCTTGTGCTTCCTAAAGAGGAGAAAGCAGCATAAACCAAGCTTTTCCTTCTTCTTCCTGAATCCATACCCTCTTTTTAACTAATCTTTTGCACTAATAATTCACCTCCCTTTGACCCACTAGAGGAACAAAGAGATTTTCACTGCATCTCCCTTTCATTACATTGCTTTATTTACTCAAGAAATCAACACTTGCAGTGCATCATACCTGAACAGTAGCAATGCTACTCAAGAACATGAAGAACTATTCAATATCTGTGTAGTTTTCACTAAAGCCTCACCCAAAAGAGGGGGGAAAGGCTTTAAAAATACATGGTTTTTAGCTGAAAAAAAATATGCATAACCTAAAGGCTCAAAAGCCAGCACCCAAAAATAGTTCTGCTTAAACCCAAAGTGTTCAAGGGTGACTTAATATTTGAGTTGACACTTAGTGCCCCTTGACTTTGAGCTCTCACAGGTACCTTTTTAATTGGTAAGGAAGAATTTTTCTTAAGAAGCATAAGTAGGAAGCTAAATGTTCTGAGAAGGTTTTCAATTTCACAGCTGTTTCCTGGAAGGAAAAACATCCACATAAGTATTCTGGCTCTGTGAATAAATGGGTGGGGTTTTTGTTTCTTGGTTGTAGCACTGCAATCTTACCAGGAGAGTGACAGTGTCCTCTGTGATGCTCTCAAACAAGTGCAGCATTCCTTCCTCCAGAGGACGAACATAGGAAGCATTCTCATGAAGGTACTGGGAGAACTGAGCACACAGAAGGGTTAAAAATGCTGCTTGCTGAAAGCTCCCAAAAACTGCTGCCATTTCACAGTTAAATGGCTTCTTTAGCAAAGCATTTATCATGCTAAATGAGCCTCAGGACATCAAGAAGAAGATAGAACAGTCAAGTGATGTAGAGCAACACAAACCCAAAGCAGTTTCATTCCCCCCAAAAAAAGTGAAGAGTACAATGCAAAGTCCTAGGTGATTTTAACTGCCAAACCCCTGGCTTTGGAAGTTCCAACATTCCTGCTCAACTCCATTCAATTAGAGGCTAGATCCATGCAGCAAGAAGCCATCTGGATAAACTCTGCTCCTTTTCTCCCAGCTGCTGTTAGCCTCTCAGCCTTTGTCCTGGGCAGCAGCACAGCTAAGTAGTGAAGAACTAAACCAAGTTCCAACTTAAGACATTTGACTTGATGATCTTAGAGCTTCTGGGGTTTTAATCTTTACCAAAGCAAAGGATGGAGCAGTTAACTCCTTACTTTCAAGAGCTAGGACAAGTTTGGCCACTGATGAAACTTGAGCCTCATAAAACTGCCTAACAAAATGACTAAGTAAATTTTAGGGGTAATTTAGATGTCAACCTGAGAACAAAGGTGTTTACTCTTACACTCAAAAGTAACAGCACCTGGAGATACCACAGTGTGACCAAAATATTTCTTCCCCACATAGCCCCAAAATCATCTTGGTTTTTATTTAACCCCACAAGAAGATACCTTCACCTTTCATTATTTATACCACAACAGCAGCTAAAGATCCCAGGCAAATAGGGGACAAGAAAGTGTCATTATTTCTTGCCCTCTTACAGTGTTAAGAAGAAAGAGATGCCAAGCTCTCAGCCATGCATGCTCAAATCTGGAAGGAATGAAGGGAAAACTCCTCAATGGAAGGAGGAAGAAATAATGCTTGATGCATAGAAAAAGAATGCAAGAATGCTTGATGGCATAGAAAAAGCCCAAAGATGCAGCTTAGCAGCTCTGAATAATACTCTCTGAAGAGTTTTCCCCTGGAGTTGCACAGAAAGCCAGGTCAGGTTTCTTGGAAGAAGAAGATGCTTTACTGACTTGAAGCTTCAGAACACTTACAGCAAAGCTCTTCACATAAATAGGCCAAAAAATCAGATGATAAAGTTGGGTTTTAATAAGGGAACAGAGTCCAAGTTCTCTCTTTCTTAAGCCTAGCTTACAGCCAGTTTACTTCACACTCTGAACACTTGTATCTCAACATCTCCCCCAGCCCAGAGCATTAACTAAACACAAGCAGTGTAGAACACACACTGATTTTAGCACTTAGAAAGCCAAACCTTGATTTAACTCATCCCATTGCTCCTGTAGCAGAGAGCCTGGGAAAAAGGATTCTCTGCAGCTCCATTGAGAGAATTCACCCATCAGCACAGCCTTTTCCACGCAGGCAGGATGTTCCTCTCAGGAACAGCCTCTCAGCAGCCCAGGAGAGGTTTGCAGATTCACTCAAAGTCTCCCTAATTGAACAGCTGCCATCTGGGAGCTTTACCTTGTGGTTTAATGGTGAGATAGTGTCTGTGGCAGAATCAATGGGGAAGATCTGCACCTTCTGCTCAGTGTAGGTGTGGAAATTCAGGAGAGCTGTCACCAGCTCTTGAATGAAAGCCAGTGCCTGGCCAGCAAGGTCTCTCAACTTGAGCTGGAAAATCAGAAAATGATTATATTTAACACCCACTTATTGAAACATGGGAAAAACATCTGCTTGCACACAAAAATTGCCTGTCAGTGATTGCTTTCTTGTTCCTAGTTCAGCCTAAAATACATCCTAACAATTCTCTTTCAGTTCAGCTGTAAAGTTGATGCATCAAGTACAATGCCACAGGGAAGAATGTGTTTTTCTATAGCAAAAAAAAGTCCATTTTCAGTTCATCCAACAGGTGCTGCTTTGCCTCTGCTGCCATTCCCAAAGTACAGGCCACAAGGACACTTCAGAAATCATCTTGGAAATGAAGATTTCTACAGATCAACAGACTAATTGCTGACAGCAGCTCAGTTCTTGCAGTGTGGTGAGAGGGAGACATTTCTAAGTAAGGAAAAAAATCACCTGAATTAGAAAAAACAAATCATGTTTTCTCCCAGAATCAAGGGATCTGCTTCTCTAACTAACACCACTCTGAGCTGCTGCTCAGGAATAATGATATATTAAATATCAGGAATAATAAGCTGTTCTGGGGCTTTAGTGCAGGAGAAAAGCATCCAAGAAATGAATCCAAAATGGAACACTCTGGAAAAGCAAAGGCAACAGAGACAAAACTCCCACTCTGCTGTGATTCAGGGGGGAGAGAATAAGGTGAAAGTGGCATTTCAGCCCCAAAAATTTAATGAGCCGTGGAGAGTTCTCAAAAATACATGGTTTGTTCCTCAAAAAGATGATGATTAGTGACAAGGAATATTAAGTTTTAAACTGCAAACACTCTTTGGAGCTCAACTGATGTGACTGAAGAAGTAAAAGGAATTTAAGATCCCAAAACTACCTGTATACAACAACAACCAAAAAAAAGACCTCTAGCTTTAATGAACTAAATTAAATGTTCCAAATTCAATCTAAATGAAATGTTCCAAGCTCTAACTTACTGCAGGTTGGTAGAGCAGAAGAATATTCCATTTAACTTGAATAAGAGACAAATATTAAAGCCTATTTGCCATTCTTTTGAGATGTCTGAGTGAATACCTACAGTGATCATCAATCAATGAGCTTAATGAAGGGAGATGAGCAGACAATTTGCCTCCTTGCCTTAAGAACAAGTCTGGGGAAGTGCAGAGGCTCTGTGGATAGAAATTCCCTTGCCATAGCATGATAAGGCTGAAATGAGTCACTGAAATGTCTGTTTGCATCCAGGGTTGTGTAGAAAGTCACCTCTCTGCATAAGAAGCCCCAAAAAGAGCTTACCTGGTACCTTCTGTTGTGTAATGGGACATTCAAAGCATTGTATTGATTAGATCCTACAAGGCAAAAAGGGAATTAATAAGAGCATAAGAAACATCTATTGGTAAATAGTGACTTTTTTGCTAAATATCCAATATTACATTTCCTGTAAGCAATATTAACTAAAAACACCCAAACAATGGCTTCAAATTAAGCCTAAACATCCTCCCTCAGGAACTGGGACTAGGTGGAGAAAAAGCATTTCCAAACTTGCCTCATCTAGCAGGTCAAACTCACCCTGAATTTGAGAGGTAAGGGCAGACTCCTCTTGCCCAAAAGGAGAGTCTTCATCACTAACAAGCATGAAAATCAAGTCCCTTAAGGAATTCTGGATGATCTTCAAAGCCCAGGGACTCTCAAATAGGATGAGTGTAGTTTTGGAATGGCTTGAATGTTTGAATCAAAAGCCCCTGGGTTTGTTGATAATTTAGAAGAAGATGTACTCTCCACATATTTAGTTTGACTCTGAGATATCTGAAGAAATCTTTGTTGAGTTACCAGGCAAAAAAATGAAGGAGCACTGCCAATTGACAATATTCTTTCAACACTAAGCAAGAAAAGGGCCAAATTACTCCAAAGCTTTAATTTTTCACTAGATACCTAAACATAAAACCTTACTGTTTCCAAATCACTGCACAAACTGATCAGTATTAGGAACACTTATTAAGTGCCAAGTGTCTGTTCAGCTGTCCCACAGCTCTTAGAGCTAACACATTTTCATTCATGAGGACTACTTTCTCCCCCCCTAAACAAGAAACCCAGAGCAAGGCAACACCTACTTGTGTCATTAAAAGGTACTTTTTCATTGATGATGCACAGAGATTCTTCCAGTCTGCTGCCCAAAGCTGCTTGAAGATTCTTTAACTGTTGCTGGCTAAATAACAAAGAGACAGACAATACATTGTAAACCTTTGACATTCAGAGCTCACCACAAGCATCCCTTGAGTGTTGAGGTCATGTCTCTTTCTACAAGTTACATAGAAATCACAAGAGGAATCATTTCTCCTCAGGTTTGTTAAGGCTTGGCTCAGGGAGGTGCTGGAGTCACCATCCCTGCAGGGCTTGAAGAAACATCTAGATGCTCTCCTTAGGGCCATGGGAGTGCTAGGGATGGTTGCACTTGATGAGCTTGGAGATCTCTTGCAACTTTCCTGATTCTGTGATTCCTTTTTGTCACATTTAGGATAGGACATTGTCTTTTGATGCCTAACAAATGCAGCAAAAGAATCCAGTTCCTCTTTTCCAGCAGTTCTGTCTAGAAAATAAAACCACTTACCACTCTTCAGTCCTAAGTCTGCAGTCCTTGGCTTCTCTTTCTAGTGTCTGGGACTTGATCTTTAAGCAAGGAGACAAGGCCACAATGTAAGTGCTGCCACAGCCAGGTTATTGCATTTCAAAGCAATCAAGAGGGGGGGGAAAAAAAGCCTGCTTACTTCTAATTTGGCTTTCTCATTCTGCAGCTTCTCAATGGTATCTGTGTATTTCCTTGTCAAACTGTCCACCACAGCTTGGTGTTGAGCAGCATCACTTTCCAGCACCTCCAGCCTAGTTCTTAGCTCAGCTTCTAAGCGTTTGTGCTGCTCATCTGCTTCAAAGAACTGACACAAGAAAAGCAAGAGCTCAGAAGGAAGCTTCATTTTACCACAGGATCTACTCCTAGGAGTTCCACCAAGTTCATGAGCTAAGCTATGGTAATAACAAGCACTAGTTCTCAAGAGAAATAAGACGGTTTTGTGGTAATATTTGAAGAGAAAAGAGTCAGGAACAAAATGCTTTGTGTTTAATTATTAGAGTATCAAGCATTCCTTAAATAATCAATTATTTATAGAAAGAATTATATTCATTTATTATATCCATTACATATTTATATATTATATATAGATTTATATATATACTACCTTGGATACGGCATATCCCATAATATCTAGGATATATTATATATAGATTTATATATCCAATATCATCTAGGGTACAGCATCCCCCATAATATCTAGGGTACAGCATCCCCCATAATATCTAGGATATATTATGTAAATTATAGATTTATTAATGGATTTATTTATATAAAGAATAAATGTCAATTACTAATGGATATCCAAACAACAACAACAAAAAAATCCAACTTGAGCCAGGAGGTTTCTCTCAACTAATTCCTGACTTCATTATGGTCATTTGCAGCAAATATTTTAAGCTTCAAGGAAATTCTGAAGCAGTCAGTGAACTAAAAAGAACTCTGCATCCAGTACCAATTCCATTGCCTATTTTCAGTCACTAAAAGTTCCAAACCTAAAGCAGAGCACAGTTATGGGAGTTATTCCAAATGCTGCCTTCATTTCAAGTCAAAACACTTTCTGATTTGCCCAGTGAACATCTTGATGAAGAAGTTAGTGGATCTAAGCTATTGTTTTGCATACAGCTAAGCTTCTAATGCCATCTGAAAACTAGTGGCTCACATCACAAAGCAAGAGTTTCACTCACAAGGATATGTAATCGTTCATTCTCCTCTATCTTCTTCTGGAGATCTTCACTGAAGACACTCTTCTGCTCTTGACTCAACTGAGATGAGGAGTCTGCACTTTTCTACAAGACACAAAACACACTCAGCATTTCCAAAGCTCTGGGAGTATCCCCAAGGAGATGAAATCACTTTCCATCCCTGCTTCCCAACAGAGGCACATGAGGATATATCATCTTCATCTTCCATTGCATGCTGCAAATAGCAGGAGCCTAAAAGCAGCACTGTCTCTATGCTCTGCTCCTAAAAGGATCACAGTATCCCAGGATGTCAGGGGTTGGAAGGGCCCTAGAAAGATCATCTAGTGCAACCCCCCTGCCAGAGCAGGATCACCTAGACCAGCTCACACAGCAATGTGTCCAGGCAGCTCTGCAATGGCTCCAGACAAGGAGACTCCACAGCCTCCTGGGCAGCCTGGGCCAGTGCTCTGGCACCAGCACTGCAAACAAGTTCCTCCTCAGCTTAATACTAAACCTCCTGTGCTCCAACTTGCTCCCATTCCCTCTTGTCCTACCATTGGATGCCATGGAGCAGAGCCTGGCTCTCTCCTCCTCACACTCACCCTTCCCATATTTCTAAGCATTGCTGAGGTCTCCTCTCAGTCTCCTCTTGTCCAGGCTGAAGAGACCCAGCTCTCTCAGCCTGTCCTCCTAGGGCACATGCTCCACTCCTTTCAGGATCTTGCTGGCCCTGTGCTGGACTCTCTCCAGCAGCTCCCTATCCTTCTGGAGCTGAGGGGCCCACAACTGGACACAGGATTCCAGGGGAGGCCTCCCCAGGGCAGAGGAGAGGGGAGAAGAACCTCTCTGGCTCTGCTGGCCACGCTCCTCTTAATGCATCCTAGGATGCCATTGGCCTCTTGGCCACAAGGGCACATTGCTGCCTCATGGGCATCCTCCTAGCCACCAGCACTCCTAGAGCTTTTTCCCCAGGGCTCTTCTCCAACACATCAGTTCCCAGTCTGGACTGATCCATGGGCTTGTTCTTTCCCAGATGCAGTACTTTACACTTCCCCTTGTTAAATTTCATTAAGTTTCTCCCTGCCCATGTCTCTAGCCTGTCCAGGTCACTCTGGATGGCAGCACAGCTCCTGGTGTGCCAGCCACTGCTCCAAGCTTGGGATCATCTGCAAACTTGCTGAGGGAACACTCTCCCCCTTCATCCAGATCATCGATGAATATATTGAACAGTCCTGGCCCCAGCACTGAGCCCTGACACAGATCATCTCTCTGAATCTTCAGCTAAGGAGTTTTAGCTGTGATTTACATGGTCCCACAATGGCAAGTCTCTGAAGTAAGGGTGGTGGGGAATTTCCTGCTTGTGTCTTCAATACCATGGGCACACTCAGTGAGGTTCTAGGACAGGAATTAAGAGGAGTTTGCTCATACCAGGAAGGGAGCAAAGGATGCTTGAGAAGTATCTGAGTCCAGACACACTACTCCTTGTAATTCTGAAGTTCCTACAGCAAGCATGGCTTATCTTAGACAGAACATATCATCCTAAGGTTGAGTTGGCAATCATTCCAGCAAGGAAAGATCACAATACTGGAATTATTCAGTCATTTGGATAACATCAGGAACACTAGCTACAAAATTAGATTCCATTGCATTTGACAAGATTCATGGCACAGCTGACTAGAAGAGCTACAATCCTAGGGTGAAGAGGTAACCATCAACCTCAAAACTACAAAGCCAAGAAGTGGGGGCAGGAAATGAGGGGGAGGAGTTTTCTCAGAGCAGCAGATTAATCACAGAGCTCCAAGAGCTTCCCCAACTCTTTGAATACTTAATTAGTAGCTGGAAAAGGAGAGAGCAATTCAGTCTCAGCTGGCACTAGCAGGAAGAGAACAGAGCTCCCTAGCATATATCACATATATCAGTACTTGGGGGGTGTTCTCACTAACATCAACCTCTGCCCAAACATCAACCCTTGACACACAGCAAGAAATCAGAGCTAAAACACTGACAGGTGAGGAGCAGACATCTCTAAGGAAGAAGTTTGGTTTGCCTTTGGCACATACCTTGTTCTTCTTGCCTCTAGCTTCACTCAGGGCAAGTTCATCCTGCAGCAGCTCCACTCTCTTGGCAAGCTGCTGGTTTCTAAAGGTCAGGCTGTCCATTTCCTGTTGCAGCTTCCTCAGGGATTGATCCTTCATCTTCAGCTGCTCCTGAATGGCCCAAAACTTTCATTTAACACTTCTTTTCACACATACAAGCACCACAACAAAAGAACACAAGTTGCTTTCTTCACTGTTTGAAAGGCAAAAAGTATTGCTTTGAAACTGAAAAGCAGATTTCACTTGAGTTGACCCCAGATCACACTCAGGTACTTAATTCTCTAAGGTAATCCTCAAGAAGCAAGCTTCCCCTTTTACAAACACCTAAAAGAACAACAAGGACTAGCTGCAGAGCAGAAATTCCTTTCTTAGTAAATCAAGTGCCTTCTTTATTCTTTTCTTCCCAACACTTTGAGTACAAAGTATTCCCATTCCCCTCTTTTGTCCCAGCTTATACCCAAGCAGTTATTTTTTTTGGGGGGGTTACCTTCAGAGAGGCAGAGTTTGCTTGCTCATCTACAACTCCTTTTTTCAGCACTTGGTTCTGAGCTCGAAGCTGAAAGAGAAGAGATGCTAAGAATTATGCCAGAGAAAGGAATAAATCCTAATTATGAATGAGGAGGTGCATAAAGCATCAGTTCCTCTCAGGAGAGCACCACATCTGCAGGCTTTTGCAAGTAAAGTCTCCAATTCATACCCTGAAATGCCCAGAAACATGGTATTTTACCATTTTGGTCAAATAGCAGTTATTTCTTAATGTTGGAAGATTACTTAATTAGTAATTTAAGCACTTAAAGACTTAAATACAGTTAAGGTTTGAAGAACAGGGAAGAAATAAAGGAAGTTATACTTTTTCCTGACTAATCAAGTTCTTGCTCTGTCTCTTCTCCCCAAAACTTGTTCTGACTCCTTCCAGAAGATAAACAAGGCTCACAATAAAGTCCAAATCTCTATCAATCCAAAAAGAGCTTAACTAGACCCTAATGAACACACAAAAAATGCTTATTCCTGGCAGCAGCAGAGAGAGCAGCCTGAAAAACAGCTCAGGAAAAGCAGAGGAAAAAAAGCCTTCTAAGACTCACTGAGAGTGAACAGGCAAGATTGATTTGTCAGGACTACTCTCTGTTTCTACCTGCACACAATAAATAGTCAATTGAACGATTGATCATTTGCACAAAAGGAAGAGCTATCTGCAAAGGGGAGCACACAATACCCTGGAGTTGTTGTCCAAGAAGTGGAACTAGTTCCCATAAAGAACTAATGAAACATCACAGGCTGAAAGCTGAAAGAAAGCTTTTTGGACACCACAATACTAAAAGAAAGAAGATCCAGAAGCTGGAACTTTGAGAAGCTATAGCCAAAAAGTCCACACTTCAAAGATTCATGCAGCCAAGTCCCTCAATTACATTTACTCCTCAAGGCACAGCAGAGCCACTGCACAAAGCAACAAGAAATACCAACTCTGTGACCTACAAAGCCCCAAAGTGAACTCACTTCTCCTCAAATTGTTTTGTGGAAGCACTAAAAAAGAAATATCTGTGAACAATCTAGATTCTGTAGGTGCTTTCTTTTAAAACAGCTCCAAGAAGAGTAATTGAAGATGCCTCCTTCAGCAATCTAGGGCAAGGTGTCAAATACAGTACCTTGTACTCTGGCAATAGGTTACACAAAACAAAGTGCTGGCTTGCCCAAACTTGAAGAATTATGCCAGGCAAGACCAACGTTCTTCTCTTCCTTTTAGTGAAGAGATAAGAATGAAGAGTTCTGTATTAAACAAAGCTCCATCACATAAGAAATGATCTTGGAAAGGAAATGTATGCTCTGCTCTGGTCCAGAATCACTTGCTCCATTGAGCAGCGTCAAGAGCAGGAAGCAAAGTCACCTGCAGGAGAACAGACATGAGGCAAGTGTGGAACAAAGTGTCCTCACTTCCATGTCACTGCAAACACTACTAACATCACTGACCTCCTACACCCACCACTCACAGCAAAATCGAGTGTCCATGGCTAAGATACAAGACCAAGACTTCAACAAATACACCCAAAAAGATAACTAAGCCTCGTGGCTCAATGGGAAGTGGAGCAGCAAGGAAAAGAACTATTACTTTCACTACCCTGGCATAGCTGAACCCGGGAGACTAGTCTAGATTATCTCCAGAGCTCCCTTCCAAGCCCTAACAGTCTTGTGACTCTGTATTGTCCTTCTGCACGCTTTGCAGACGAGGCCACTTCGCTCCTCACATCAGCCCCAGGCAACACAGTATCCCCCATCGCTACCTGCCCGCCTTTGCTTTCACCTCCTCCTCAGTCACAGCAAACCCTGGGCCCCAAAAATCAGCCTGACCACCTCTCGCTCCGCCTAGAGCACAGCGCCCAAGGCAGCCAGGCCGAGCGGGAGACCTCTGGGCCTCGCCGCTTCCCGCGGGCAGGGCAGGCTCAGCGCCGCGGACCGAGGGGCAAAGGCCCTCTCCCCTCAGAGAGGCTGGAAAGGGGCGGCGCCGGCAAGCGGGGGGGCGGTGGCGGCCGCTCGCGGAGCACCGGGGCCAGGCTCTAGCGCCTGATACCTTGGAGTACTCCTGCGCCAGCTTCTGGTACTTCCCCTGCAGCTCCGCGGCGGCCGCCATCTCCCCGCCACCGAGCCGCGGCTAACACCAACACCGGCCCCGCACGCCCGCCTAGGGAGAACGCACTTCCGGGTTCGGGGCGGCGGGGGCGCGATGACGTCAGCACGCCAGCCTCATGCCGAGAGGAGGGCGGGAAAGAGGAAGGGCGGGAAGGCGGAGTTTAAGTAGCCATCTTGACGCAACTTTCAAGATGGCGGTAGGGAGTAGGGAGGGGAGGCGGATCACGTGACAGCCGTGAGGCGCTCCCAGCCGCCTCTGTTGCCATAGTAACAGCCGCCGGTCTCTGCGCGGCCTTGAGGCTACGGAGCCCCTCCCCGCCCAAAAAGCCTCGGCGAGACGAGTAGGGGAAGCGTGGAGGGAGAGTCATGTCGACAGATTACAGGATCACCCAGGCATTGGAAGGGAGAACAGGCTGAGAGAGTTGAGATTATTCAGGCTGGAGAAGAGAGGCTGGAAGGAGACCTTCTTGTGATCTTCCAGGATATGATTCTATGATTCTATGATCTTCCAGGATCTGCAGGGGCTACAAGAGGGCTGGGGAAGGACTTGTTAGGCTGTCAGGCAGTGCTAGGACAAGGGGGAATGGATCCAAGCTTGAGGAGGGGAGATTTAGATTGGATGTTAGGCAGAAGTTGTTCCCCAGGAGGGTGATGAGCCCCTGGCCCAGGTTGCCCAGAGAGGTGGTGGCAGCCCATCTATCCCTGGCAGTGTTGCAGGCCAGGCTGGCTGGGGCTGGGAGCAAGCTGCTCTAGTGTGCCCATCAGGTCCGACACCGCTAACAAAGCAGGGTGACTAGAGCTGGGCGTACCGGAGGCTTTGGAATCTCTCCCGGGAAGGTGGCGCCACCATGTGGCCGGAGGCATGTCTTGTCGCTAGATGGCGCTCCCGCCCCGCGTCTGCTTCCCGCCTGGCGCCTGAGCCGCGCGCGCCACCTCCTGAGGCAAAGCCTTCTCCTGCAGATCCTTAGGTGAAGAAATGAAACACACACACGCACAAAATAAAGGCAGTGAAGTCATTTCTGGTCGTTCGCAAGGTGGCAGGAATGGGCTTAGCCGCTGCCGCCCCTTGGCGCTTTCTGCGCGCAGCCTTCAGTGCCATTTCTGCTGCTGAAGGGACCTCTGCCCCGTGCTTGCTGCAGTGCCCTTAAGTTTGCTCTCAAACTGCAGAAACTCAAATTCCACCGTTGTGGGGGTGATTTTGAGTATCTCCACCCCCGTGTGTGTGTATTCTCTAGGTCCCTTTGTTTCAGAGCTTGCTTTCACCATCTCCAGCATCCTCCTGCAGAGATTGCTTAGCCTGTGCTCCTTATCTCCTCTTTTCCTCTTCTTTCTCCTCAGCTTTGCCAAACATTTAAATGTGTCTATTCCATCAGGGCTCTTTAAGCAGCATCTGGTGTATTTGGTCCTGCCAGATAGCCAGCCAGTGCAGGAGTTTGTCTCTGAAAAGGGCTGGGAACAGATGTGTAAGGAAAAGAAGGCAAAAATGTGGTGATGCTGAGCCTCTGGTGGTTTGCAGGTTAAAGGCTTCCTGGTCTAGGCTAGAGATGGAACAGCAAATGCTTCTTTTTGTTCAGTTTCCATGGTATCATTTCTTCCCCCCCACTTGATTTCAGCATGGTGTCTTCCCAGCCGTTCCTCAGCAGTGGGAAGTGCTAGAGATGCTAAATCATCATTTTCTTCCCTCCCTTCCTCTTTGTTTCTCTTAAGTAGGAGTAGATAACAAGTGCCTGTAATGGAAGCTTATCCTTTGCCTTGTCTTCAGGCTGGGATGGTGTGTGCTGTTCTTTTGCTTATCACAGTAGTGCCTGGCAAGCACTAAATGCAGTGGCCAGCTTAGTCAATCTGTTTGTATCTCCACAGGAAGCCTGAAGTGTTGGAGGACATGTCACTGCTCCACATTGCCAGGAACAGAGATGCACATGAAGTCAGAAAGAGGAGGGGGGAAAGCAAAACACATATTGTCACTCTTCATCCAAATGATCCTGCTGCTGTTCTGCATGAGCAGAAGAGCTTAAACAGCAAGACTGGAATAAGAAATAAGGAAGCTTGAGGGTTTAACAGGAGATAGACTACTCCTTCCACTCCATTTTGTATTCCCTACAGAAGTTAATGAGGTGAATGGAGTTTGCAGTTGCTGTTCAGCACAGCAGGGTTAAGAGCAGCACACCTTGCAATAAAGAGACTGGAAAAGGATTCAGAACCTTTACAAATGCTTCTAAACCTGGGGGTTTGGGGTTTTGCAGTTCCTAGGCTATGCCTTCCCTGCAGTGGGGAATGAAATGCTTTAAAAACACAACACTCCTGGTTTGTGCTGGGTTCAAAGATGCTTTTGTGCTGAGTTTTTCTCCTTGTAGCTGGTGCAGGGAATGCTGGCAGAGAAGAGGCTTCCCAGCTGAAAGGGAGCTGAGGGAATGACACTGCCTGCTTGTAGCAGAATGAATTGCTTTCCCCCTGACAACAACAGTGTTCCTGACTGGGCAGCTAGCAGGCAGGCTGGAGAAACACTGAATTGATTTGCCTGCATCCCTCCAGAATGGCAAAATCCATTCAAATCCACTTAACATAGAGGGAATTCCAGCTTCATCAAACAAGCTGATGGAGTGACTCAAAAGAGGGGTGCTTTTAGGACTTGAAGGCTGAGAGCTCATCAGAACAGCTCTGCTTCAGTGTATTTGAAGCATCAGGCCAGCCTCTTGTGTTTCAAAGTGGTTCTGCCTCTTAGCCACTTCCTCCTGGCTTCTGGAGTCCCTGTGATGTTGGTTAGGAAGGTACAATAGTTTATTACCATTCCATGGTGGTCCTTGGGGAATAGCTTGAGTTCTAAGTTCCCTGAGCACACAGCTAACAAGTTCATGTGGCTTGGAGTTTTTGGTTTCTTGGTGGCTTTTGCTTTTAATTTCTTTGCTTCCCCCTTTTGATTTGTCCTTGCAGCTGCAGTGCTACTCCCTCTCCTTGCAGCTGGGAAGGAAAATAAAGTGCTGTTTCCTCCCAAACCCTTTCTTCATGCTGAGGAGAGGTGCTCAGGCCCTGTTGCTGCAGCATGCTGTCACCATGCTTCCTTTGCAGTGACTCAGGCTGGGATGGTAAAGGACTGAGCCTGGCAGCAGAGGGACAGAAGTCAAGGGATTGGAATTCCAAGCAGCCTAAGGTGATTGCCACAGGAGCCCCAAAATACTACCTGCTGCAAATCCACCCCCCATGCCAGCTAAATCATGGCATGGAAAGCAAAGCAATCCCTTAGCACTTCTGCTTGTCATGTTGCCTTTCCTGAAGGAGAAGGGAAAGGAAAGGAGATCCAGGAGAGCAGAGGCTGGCTGTTTGTTCTCTCTGGGGGGTTGAATTTATGATGCTGTCTCAAGACAAATGATTGATTTAGGAATTCAGAGTGATTGTTTCTCTCTATTTCCAAGCTCATTTCTTCTCCCTTCCCTAGAGAGACACAACCTGGACTCACCTACCCTGTGAATTGGTGCAGGTAGAGAAAGAAACAAAGCAGCTACCTTTGGAATAATCCAGGATGTTTGCTCTGCTTGGGGAAAAATCAACTGCCCTGTCATCACTTCCACACTTCCCAAGCACTGGTGACAACAAAAGGCTTTCTAAGAGGCAGCAAAAAATGCACAAGGGAGCCTTCCTCAGTCCCCAGCTTAGCTGCAGCAGAAAGCACATCCTGGGAAGCTGCAAGAACCCTAAAGTAGTGTTTGGCTTCTGTTCTCTTAGCAACAGAGAGGAGGAAAAGCAGATGTGCTAAGGAGATGCACTCCTCCTTTCTCTCTTGGGTTAGAGAGAACCTTTCACCTCTTCCCAAAGCTGATGGCTCTGATAAAAAAAGGCTAAGTACTCCATTAAAAAAAATGGATGTATGCTTGACAAAACAGTTTAATTATTAGTAGGCTTCATTAGCATCATTCCAGTGTTGCCCTAGCAGTTAAAAATAGACAGGAGAACAAGTTGGTGTGTCTCTCACCTCCCAGCCCATAGGATGAAGAGCTGGAGTCAGCTCTAGGGTGTGTGCCTGGCAGGAGGAGTGATGCCTTGGGGTAAAGAGAAATGACTGAGGAGGAGAAGATAGAAATCAAGGGAGCAAGAAGCTGTCTGGGAGAATTCAGAGCTCACTTTGCAGCTCCTGGGCCATTGGGGTCCAACACATCTCAGCCTTTGGTGCAACAGCAGCAACCTTGGTATCTTCCCAGCAAATCCTTACTGAGGCTTGCTCCACAAAGCTGAAGAAGGTTGTTTCTTCCATGATTTTCATGAGGAATTCCCCCTCTTCCAGGCAAAGCAAACCTCTTCCCTAGCTGGGTCTGCTTTTGGTGAAGGTCTCCACATCTTCCATAGCCTTGTCTTCCCTTCCCAGCTGAGCAATGCCTGCACTCAGAGTCTACAGGCTTGCATGGAAAAGAAAAGCCATGGACATCAAAGCCCAAGAGTGAAATAGTCCCATGTCAGACAGAAAGAGCCAAGGCTGACTGGAGAAGGAGCAGTTTGGTGGTGGACACAGACCTGCAAGCCTTGGAAAGAAATCCTGATGGATGTAACATCAACAAAGCAGCAGCTGAGCTACCTGCAGCCAAGCTGCCATGCCTCTGTCCTCATCTTCTCCAAGCTCCAGAGACAAGAGTCCTGAGCAGAGAAAGGAGAAAGAGCTGGCAGCTCCACCAGGAGCTTAGGAAACATTTAGGAAGAGGGCATAGAAAGTCACTAAAAATTGGAGCTTCATTGCTATTGCCAGCTGCCCATCCACAAGCATTCCTTAGCAATACAGTTAGTGCAAGGCAGCAAAGAAAGGAAGCTTCTAGAAAGGCAATGCACTGTTTGCCACCTCTAGTTGCATCCCATATTTCTCTCCAGAGATCAGCACTACAATAAACTTTAGGCCCAGGATCTACCCAGGGTTCCTGCTGCTGCTGCTTCTCCTCCTTAGGAGCCCCTAGAATCTCTGTGAAGTTGGGAGGAAGCAGCACCCTCAGCAGTAATGGACACATCTAGGGTTAAAGACTTGAGAATGAGCTCCTGCTGAAAGCCAAACCTTGTCTCTTAGCAACAGCTGCATGGGATGCTGCACTCACTGCCAGGATGCTCCTCTGGGGAGGGAACATGCTGCTGCCAGAAAATTTGGGTCAAGGTGGCAGCATGCAGCACACAGGCATCATTGCTAAGGTAGCACATCAGTTCAGAGCCAGCTTTGTGTAGCCACTTGGGAGATTGCAGGAAACCTCTTCTCTTGGGCAATAGCTCAGCTCTTCCCTGCCCTAGGGAAGGGCTTGCAAGAGCCTGGGCTAAGCCAGCAGGTCACTTCAAGGCAGCACACAGCTCTACAGGTGGGTTGGGAATCTTTTCCGAGCCAAAACCAAAACAAAATGGCCTGGATTTCATTGTCTGGAGGTCTGCCTGGGTATTCAGAGCATGGAAACCTCCAGCAGCAGTTTGGGAAACACACAGAAAAACACAGAGAGAATCAAATGTCCTCTGACTGAAAACTGAGTGCACTCAGCTAATTTTAGCAGCTGAAACAACTGGGAACCTACTGGATTTGAGGGAGAAAGCAAGATAGCAAATGAATGAACTCAGCTCAAAGTCTTGGAGGCACAAGATCTATTTCTACAAGTGAGGCTGTGCAAAGGTTGCTGTAGGCACCTGCAGAGATGCTTCTGAACACTTGCCTGCCAACTGCAAAGCACACACGGGCATCAGTGCTGCTGGGCTTGGGCTGAGAGGGATGGAAATACTCTAGGGTTTTCCTGCTTTCAGCATCTGTGGAATGGAGACAGGAATTAGGTGTTCAATCCAGCCTAGTGTGGTGCCCATTAGGCCTTGGAAAGCCAAAGGGACTCTGGAAATGAAGACTGTGGCCTAAAAACACTCAGACATACCAAATTTGAAGAGGCTGGATGTCCTCTGAAGGTTGAAAGAGCACAGCTAAGTCCTTCAGAGTGTGACAATGGCCAATGTGGCAAGAGGTAAAGACACTTCTGCTCTGTCCCCACTGTTCTCAACTGCAGATCACTGCCAAATGATGGCAAGAGGCAGGGATGAAATGCAGAGCATGGGTGACAAATCTTCTTTCTTCATTTGCCCAGACTGCAGCAAAAAGGAGTTTCTGGTGAGCAGGAAGGTCACCAGGAGACATCAGCAAGAGACAGCATCAGGGTAAACCTCAGAAAATCAACTTCTAGGTCATGAACTACCAACTTTTTCCTGCCAACTGAGACCTCACCCTTTGGCAGCGATGGAGGAGAACAAAGACCTGGATATATTAATTGGTAAAAGGATTAATCAACTCTGTGATTGGGTTAAGGCCATGACAAGCCTGGGACACAGCAGGCTAAAGGGGAATATTAAGGGCAGGTTATAGAACTCTAGGAGTGTCTAGAACAGGGTGAATCCCAAGTGGAATTGATGTACTGACAAGTGGTTAAAAGGAAGGAAGCTCCTGTCTTCCAACTGGAAACCAAATCATCTTGGTTTGTTTAATATGTCAAGAGCCCAAGGAGGGAAATGATTGCTTTTGTACTGCTGCAATAGGAAAATAAACACTGTGCTGTTGAAAGAAGAGCTGTTTAAACTCACCCTGGCAGAAGGGAGTTAATCATCTTGTTAGCTGCAAGTAGTTCCTAACTGTGACAGGAGATAGCTAGCTTCCAGGGGAGCCTTCTGGAGGAAAAGGAAGAAGAAATCTAGCTGAAGACTGCAAATGGAAGCAGAGGTGAGACTGCTTTGCCATCTCAGGGGCAAGAACAACTCTCCCAGTTGAAGAAAAAACCAAAGGAAAGAGTTGATGTGGCAATAGCACGTGGCTGAATTCAAACCTGTGTGCTTACCTCCCAGATGTTGCCAGCTCCATGGATTTACTGACTCCTCCAACCAAGAACACTTCAGAGGGAGCTGGAGGCTCCAAATCTGTGAAAAGTCTAACCATAGTCTGTGTCAGATTTAGACAGCCACCTTTAAAATAGAAATCTATTCTTTTCTCCCCAAATGGCCTTAAAATACAGCTGGTCTGGAGTGGCTAATTGCTGCAGGGAATGCTTTATGCCAAGGGCTGAGGCTCCATACAGGGGCTAATTTCCAGCAGAGTCCTAACAGAGGAAATCCCTCTTGGGAAATCTAACAGCCAACTTGAAGCTCTCTCAGCATAATCTAGTGAATAACAATTAGAAAGAGATCATTACCATAGGATCCAGAGCTGTGATTCTGTCCAAAGTAATGAGAGCAGTTGGTCTCTTTCCAGGAGATTGAGATGAACAGCAAATCAAAGCTATTACTAGCACAGACATGTCCTGCAATTGGTGATTTCCATTGGATCTGATAGGGGCAAAAAGCTCTCTAAAAATCCTTTTGCACTTCAAGTGCTGCAAGAGGAAATTAACTCAGTGATATTAAAAGAAGAAAAATAGAAGAGAGGGAGCAGTGTCTACCTTTAAAAGAAAAGCATCATGGCACAGCTTGTTTCCTTCCTCTGGTACTTAGGGGTTGGAAGGGATCTCTGGAGATTGTCTAGTCCAAACCCCTGCCAGAGCAGCTTGTACATGATGGGATCCAGTTGGGTTTGGAATCTCTCTTCCAGAGATGGAGACTCCAGCACCTCCCTGGCACTCTTGGAACCTTTGAGGATCACACAAGGAATTTAGCCACAGCAACACAACAGACACAGAACTGGAAATAAATAATCACTGAAAAAGATTAGAGTTATTTCTGTTTAAACAAAAGCTTTGCACAGGAGGGCAAAAGGCAGACAGGAACACTTCAGCCATTCCCAAGATGTCCAAGCATTCCTTGAGTTCCAGTTTAAAGGGTGATATCTTGCCCTTAAGATAATAGAATCCTAGACTTGTCAGGGTTGGAAGGGAGCTGAAAGCTCCTCTAGCTCCAACCCATGCCTGCCATGGGCAGGGACACCTGGCACTAGAGCAGCTTGCTCCCAGCCCCAGCCAGCCTGGCCTGCAACACTGCCAGGGATGGATGGGGCTGCCACCACCTCTCTGGGCAACCTGGGCCAGGGGCTCAGCACCCTCCTGGGGAACAACTTCTGCCTAACAGCCAACCTCAATCTCCCCTCCTCAAGCTTGGATCCATTCCCCTAGTCCTAGCACTACCTGACATCCTAACAAGTCCTTCCCCAGCCCTCTTGGAGCCCCTGCAGATCCTGGAAGGCCACAAGATGATCTCCTTGGAGCCTTGTCTTCTCCAGACTGAACAGTCCCAACTCTCTCAGCCTGTCCTCATAGGAGAGGTGCTCCAGCCTCTGAGCATCCTCATGGCTTTTCTCTGGACACCTTCCAGCACCTCCAGCTCTTTCTTGTCCTGGATGCTCCAGAATTAGACAAGCTGGAGAGAACTCTTCCAAAAACCACATGCCAGCTGGGGATGAATTTGGCTGGCAGCAAATCCACTAGGGTATCTTACAGATGAATACCTGCAAGCACTTGACCCAACCTACAATCAGTGACACCACTTGGCTTTTGACTCTTCTCCAGCTTCATGGAAAAGGTGGAACTGGGAAGGTGAGGCACTGGGAGCAGGCTCTGGAGATAAAGAGAGACCACAGCACTTTGTGTTTGCAATGCCATTTATTGTAGAAAAGCCCCTTTTGCTCATCTGCATGAAAAACGTGGGCAGCAAAAAGTCACCAAGGTTATAACACAAAGTTTTCTTCTGCAATCTTTTTTTTTTTTGTGTCCTCGTGAATCACATCTCTTTGGTAAAAATAAACTTTATAAACATTTGAATTAACAGAGATTAGCATAGAAAAAACCTACAACTGCTGGAAATTGTCTTTCAAACAGGGAAAAGGACTAAACTGGAGGGGGGAAAAGGGGTTAGAATTGGTCACCTACTGGCAAAATTCTTCTAGAGAAACCCCAGGACATTGCTTATGCTACATTAGAAAGGAGCTAACAGGAACAGTTTCCAACCCAACTCTTGCTTCATTGGATCAGAAAGCATTCTGACAATTGACTTCTCAATAAATAAAGAGTTACAATGACTTGGCAATTAGTGAAGGGTTTGCCTCACTCTATGGCAGTAAGATAATACTCTGAAGAATGCACTTTTTAGCTGGAAGAGATGTACACTTAGGAAACAGACCTGATGATGGCACTGGCAGTTAGGGGTGAAGAATGTGCTTCAAGAGCTCATGGCAGGTGCCACAGTCTACCTTCTCAATCCAGATTTTGGACTACCCCATTATTATCTGGATGAGTCTACCTGGCTTCAACCAAAAGCTTGTACTTACTTTTGCAGGCTGCTGAAAAGTTGCAAAGCACACACAGAGCTGCATTCCACTTTTCAGGTGGATTGTAAGCAGTTTGCTGTGCCCTTTTTTGCACCAGAAGTCCTGTAGAGTATTGCAAGCTGAAAGGCCAACAGAGAGCTGTGCACTGTTCACACCAGAGCTGGAACAGAGCAGCCTCCCTCATGCACTTCTTCACTCTATTACTTCAACAATGTGGTTCATTAATACTTTCCTTTTTGCCCAAACATCTCTGAGCCAACCATTGGCATGAACATTGTACATATATCACTAAAAAAAACCAAACAACCAACCCCCAAACCCAACAATCAAAATAGCTTTGAATTAGACTCCATTTATACTATATACACCAGGATCTCTAAGGAGGTGGCAACCAAACCCAATGCTAGCTAGCTAAGGGAATGGAAGGGCAGCTAATTCTCCCACTGCCCACACTTGCAGTTCTCCCAGGATGGATGCAGCTTTCCCTGTTTATTTCTGATGAGTTATGGGTTTATTGCTTGTTCCTTATGGTAATTAAATGCATTGTTAGCATCCCAACCACCCCATCCCTTCAGAAAATGCTGGAGCAGCAGCAGCTTCAGGGTTAACAGCAGCACAACCACACTCTTAAGTATTAACCTTCTCAACTTGGTGATCAGAGGCAAAAATATCATTCAGAACCAAACCAGGGAGCCAACTCTGAGTGGAGATAACAGAATACTTGGGTCAAGCAGCATCCTTCTTCACCAGAAACCATGCCACTGGGCAAAACCCCTGACTACCAACACCTCTGTGGAGCTAAATCCTCATTTCCACACTGACACCAACACTCTGCAGTTCTCCATCAAGGTACAACAGCAACCTGTGAGCAAAAAAACCCAGTTCCACCAAGCATTTGTACCTCCACATCCCAGAAATCCTAAGAAGCACTGCACTGGCACTCCTTTTTTCTTTTAAATCCCAAGTTTTCTCCACTATCAGATCTAACTGGCTAATGCACCACTTGTGATAGCCAGGAGGCATGCACATGTTGCCCTGGTAAAGGTGGAAGCTCATGGGCAATTCACACCAAGCAGGAATGCAGCAGAGTAGAAATAAACCAAATCATCCTTAAAACTGAAGTAATTGGGGGGAACAAAAAAACAACACAACAAACCAAACACTCCCCCCACCCCTTAGTGTTTGTGCTTTAAAAAAAACAACCCTCCCCACCCCTTGGCTTTCAATTCCAAACCACATAGAACCTTCAATTTCCAAACCACAAAGAACCTCCAATATTCCAGGCTTGCTCCAGCAGCCTGGAACACCACAGTTGTCTTGAGGAGGCACAGGAGCAGGCCCTCAGAGCAACAGCTCTTCAGCTCCATGGCTGTGGTGAGAGTTAAAGCAAACAGTTTATGGCAGTATTCAGGAAGAGATTAACCAACATGGCATAAAACCCAAATTAACCAACCAACTAACCCCATCCTGATCTAAGAAAGGCCTCCAAAGAGCCACAAAAAATACCCTGTGAGGGGAAAAGTGAACTTTGGGCTGAATGCAACGCTGTTTTCCACAAGCAAAGCAGTGGAGATTGGTGACTGAGGTGGTTCTGCTTCTCCTTTTCAACCCAACACCTGCTGGAAGCAATAGCAAGAACATTTATGGCACATCAAGCTCCCTTTCAGAAACAGCTAAGATGACCTCTGAGAGCTGCTAGACAACTCTGCAACATCCTTTAAGGCATCCTCATAGGTACAGTGCTGTTTAAAGCCACTCCAACAGAATTGCTGAGCTCCCATGACAAATAAAAGCCATCACCTACAAGAAGATGAAGTCATCACCACTAATTTTAACAGAAGAGGGGGGGGAAAAGTGTTCAGCACACCACTAAACCATTTTTGGCTAAAGGATGGCTGGGAACTATGAACTAGCAAGAGATTCTCTTATTGCAAAACTGAATGATGAAGGAATTTCTTCCCAAAACAGAGGTCCTCCTGAGTTATGATGCACATCCACAGGCTGCAGCCTAAGCTTGCTTGTCAGATGCCTTATGGGGAAGGAGGAGGCTGACAGGGTTCACCCAGCACAAGGCACAGTGATCTGGGAAACAGAAGGGTTGGACAGCCCCTGGGACAAAAACTATTTGGGGGGGGGAAAGGGGCAAACATCCCCAAAAAAAGAAATTTAGAGTTCACCAATCCAAAAGGAAGCTATTTTGTCTCAGATTAGGGAGTCAGACATTCTCTTTTCAGCAGCTGTCCACCACCTTGTCACCACCATCAACTGTGGGGTGGTTCTTTTCCCCCCCAAGATCAGTCTAGGGGAGCAGGGATTAGGCAGCTGCTGTGTACTCAACAGTGGTGCCAGCTAACAGGAGGTCAACAGCAAGCTTGGCACCTGGCAGCTTTCCCTGTTGGCTCTATCCAAGGTGTGTGAAAGCATGAAAAGGACAAACACACACTCTCCAAGAAAACACAACTTGTCTGAAGATTAAAAAAAAATACAAAGCCCACCCTGTTTTCCTTCAGGAATCTGACCTGCACACAGCAGATCTGGGGGGAAAAGAAAGGAAAAAAAAAAGAACTGCAAGGTGGTACCCACCTCAGCTACCTCTTATCCCAAACTCCTCTGAGGGTACTTAGCAGCTGCTGTGTCAGGTGGGCTGGAAGCTGCTTCCTCAGTGTTTCCACCAGGACCTGTCTCAGAAGAGTGAAGAAAGCATGGGTGGGAGGAGGCAACTGAAGCCAGGATCTCCCCCACCCCCCTTTCTTTTTTCCCCCTCCTCTTTTTTTTTTTTAATCCTTTACATGGAAGTCAGAGCCCTTAGACAAGGCAAAAAATTCACCTCTGCAAGATGGGGCCAGCAGAGATGTAAATGTGCATCTCAACAAACAGATCTCTGGCCAACCAAAAAAAAAAAAAGAATAAAGATAAAATTAACCCTTCAAAAGAAAAAGGTGAGCATGAAGAAGTATGCTTTCAGCTTTTCACAAGTCATGCACCTCTTCTAATTGGAGAAGATGAAACCTTTTTCTTTTAGGCAGTGATCGAAAAAGAAATGGCTAAGTTAGAGTTAGAGCCAAACAATAAACAAGAGCAATGAGTCCTCTTATGGCTTTGATCTCCCTTGTGAAGGGTAAAAAGTAGAAGAGTATTGCCACAATTAACAAAAATAGATGTCTAAATCTATTCCAACACTGACACCCATCCTATTTCTTCCTCTGCTTGTGGCAGTGGCTCTTTGCAGTACTTATCAAGGAGCTCAAGCATGTCTGGATGCCAGCAAGGTGCAGCAGGGACCCTGCTGCTTCTTTCAGCTCCTCATCAATCTCTTGACACAACTCCTTGAGTGCTTTGTTGCTAGGCTGAGTGGCCTCGGAGCTATTTCCACAAGGTTGGGTTGCATAGCCACTGTCTCCAAGAGGATCCTCATCTTCATAGTCAACGTCCGTCTCGGCTTCGCTGTGGAAACCTTCACTGCCGTCGCTTCCCTCGGGGCTGCTCTTGGAGAGGAAGTCATAGACCTCATCCAGGGAGGAGAAGGAAGACACACTGGACCTGGAGGCACAGCGCTGGGAAGCCAGGCTGCTGGCACTGTAGTTGTGATCCTCCTTTGGATCGATGTTGGTGGCCACAGAATCCTTTTCCTGCAAGTTGAGGGCAGTGGGAGAGTTGAAGGCGCTGCCGTAGCTCCTCTTCTTGGGGGTCTTCAGAGGGGGAGGTTTCTCACCTGTTAGAAACAAGATGCATCAGGCAAGGGATAACCCAAGGAGATCATCTTTGTTGAGTGCAAAGGAAGCTGAAGGTGAGCATTTAGGAGTTTAGATTGGATATAAGGAGAAAGTTCTGCACTGAAAGGGTTGTTAAGGCTTGGCCCAGGGAGGTGCTGGAGTCACCATCCCTGCAGGGGTTGAAGAAACATTAGGATGCTCTCCCTTAGGGCCATGAGGGTGATAGGGATGGTTGGACTTGATGAGCTTAGAGGTCTCTTCCAACCTTCCTGATTCTTGTAACAGCTTGTGCACACTCCCTGTCATCCCCAGAGGACAGTGCTCCTCAGCTCATTGCAACAAAGAGCTGGAGAAACAGAGAAGTAGCTAAGAAACTCTCCCATCTAGCATAGAGGGCAAGGTAAGAATCTTGCAGGGAAAGAAAGAAGATGGTTCTATAAAACTCTGTCATGCTAATAATCAAACCAGACTTGCTTCTTGACTGCTTTTACTATGTGGAAACTAGCCCATTGCCATGTCCTCAGAGAAAACATTTAGCTGTTGGTCAGAGAAGAAAAGGAGAGCCAAATGGTTTATGCTTACAGTCCAGCATCCCTTGTTGAATGGAAGTATTTAACAGCATCATTGCAGTAGCAGCATCAATGTCAGATTCTGTGGAGAAGCAGCAAATGGTTAGTCCTCAGCTAAGCCTGACCAATTGAAGCATCTATTGGCCTCCAAAAAAGAGCAAGGCGGGGAAAACATGTATAACTTCAGGCAGAACTTGACTCTCTCACACTGCAATGTGGTTATAGAGCAGCCTCCTCGCTCCTAACCCTGATCTTCAAAAGCTGAATTCTCACACTGCAGTTCCCAAAGCCAAAATCAATCATCAGTACCATGAATTAAACATTCATCTGAGGATGCTCTGGCTATATTCACCAACAAGTGGCTTTTGTTTGTGCTGCTGGAGAGAGAAAAGGTTATGCATGTGGCACAGGAAAGCATCAAAGGAGCTCCATAGCCTGGTTATGAGAATGAACACGTCCCTTAATGCAGCACTAACTCAGCACACCTCTCTCCTCCAGCAGTATTTGCCCCACTAAACAACTCAGATGGAAGAAATTGAGAATACAAGGGAGGAAAGGGCTCTGAGCTTCCCAATCTAGCAAGCATGGGGAGCTAAATAATACATAGGCAGCTCTCATAGGGGTTCTCATCCTGCTGAACTGCAGCTGAGGTGGGAACTGGGGAAGTGAAACATTAATAATGGCATTTTGGATGGTGTTTGCTTTCTCCCCCTCCATTATATGGATTAATTATATTACTCAGTTGGAGGGGAGTGTTGCTAGTGGCAGGGGAACTGCACAATTGTCACTTTGGCTTCCTTGTTGTCTATAATTATCCCTAACTTCATCCCTGGCCCAGGAGAAATATGAAGATGGTGACACCAACATGGCAACAGGGCTTGAGCTGCTGCTTCCAGCACAGGTTATAAAACATCCACATTCTCCCCTTGTTTTCACTGCCTCTCATTTTAAAGCCAGCACAGTTCCATGACCAGAGTCTAGCTCACTGCACTCAGCAGATTATTTGGGGTTTACTCTGTATTGTCTGTCTTTGGCAGCAAGAGAGCTCCTGAATTTACACATCATCTGTATCCAGCTGACAGAAAGAAATCAAGCCAAGCCTGAAGAGTTCTTTTCCTCCACTACAATCATCAGGATGTGAAAAGCTGCCATTCCTAACTTGTTAGGATAGACATTGGATGTTGGTATACAAGCACCACCTCAGGAAAATGACAAGCTGTTGGAGGCAGTAATGCAGCACAGAATTGCTACCTGCACAGAGCATTTCTGCATCTCAGGAACCACAAAGAGCAAGGAGAGCCACTTTTGCAGCAGCTCTGCCTCCCTGCTACTGTGTTTTGGCTTCATCTGTGATTGCTCTCCTTGCCAGAGCACCATTCCCCATGGCTGAGGAAGAAACTTAGGACAAGCAATTCTTTCCTCTGCATACCAACTGCCCTGTGGCCTCTAAAACACCAGGGAGATGCTCANTTAGGACAAGCAATTCTTTCCTCTGCATACCAGCTGCCCTGTGGGATTCTCTGGAACATCACTGGCTTGCCTCTAAAACACCAGGGAGATGCTCGACAGGTTGCCCAAGATGCAGAAATGAAATGAGAGCAGCTACAAATCATTACTTCAGCATCAGACTGGCAAGCAGAGCAGAAGAAAAAGAACTGCTTACCTCTGAGAACTCGCCCATGACTCTGCTGAAGGACTGAGGTTAGGTAGTGAGGGGATGCTGACCTACTGGAAAGAAATTCAACAGGTCAAAGGACAGGAGACACAACACAGTGCTCACAGAAAGCTCAAAACCAACCCAATCACCACACTTTGGTGGACAAGCAAATCTCTGTTGTCCTTGACACATTGATGGTTTAGCTAGCACTACAAGCCATCTCAGCAGTTGGGAAACATCTCCAAACATGCATCTGAGCAGAAGTCTTGCTGGCAAGAGCTACTAACTTCTCCCCAAAAATCACAAAGCTGCTAAGTGCTCAACATTTATTTTCCTCACTTGCTTCTCCAGATCATTCATTAAAATCCAAATAAGGACTTCAGGTTTTAGAATATCTTTAAGACCAAAAAAATCTTCCTTCTCTCAGTTGAATTTGGAAGTCAGTGGGAGTTTTGCCATGTGGCTTCACTAGGAGCAGGATCTCCTTGTCATTGTTGGCAAGTGTGACTGGTCTTTCAAGGAAGGAAAAACAAGTTACTGAAGCCAACAGCTTCAGATTCAAGTCCTGCTCAGTGTTCAGAGAGAAATCTCTCCTTCCCTACCCTTCCTTTCAATCCCTTGTGTTTATACAAGCTAAGTAAATTGTACTTCAGTGCTTGTATCATATCCTGAACACCCTGAGATATTAAAAGCTGAACTGGTCAAGGCTCTGAATGACCTAAATCTATCTCAACCCTCTGCTCCTCTAGCTGGACAGACAACAGCCAGAGGTCCCTTCTGGGTTCTTGTAGCAGAAGGCTGGAGAACAGGAGGACACTTCTGCCTGGCTCACTCAAACCCCAGATAAGCCTTTACAGCTCAGTGCAGCTGGAGGGTCTGAGACCACTGTTAGATCTTGTAGGTGACAAGCCCAACTTGTCACCTACAACAACACACAAACCTTCAGCTGCTGCCAGACAGCCAAGGCTTGCAGGAGGTGCCAGCTCCCAGGATCAATGTCCTCTTGGACACTTAGAGATGTCTGCTTACTCTTATCAGCTTTACATCCTGCTCCAGGAAGCCCAGTTCCTCCTGTTTGTCAAAGAAACTCCTCACAGTAAGCTGAAGGCATAGGGCAATGTACAGAGACCTTAATTATCTCTTATCTCACCTCAATTCTTTGCTGCACTAGATAAACCAGCCCTGTGCCTACCTAAGAAAGGAGCTCAACCCCTGCAATGAGCTCCTTTCTGTCCTCCTCTCCAGCTCACCTCTGCAGGATGACCCACCTGCCATTCCTCTTCCTCTACTGAGAGCACAGGAGGCTGACTTCAAATCCACCCAAATCTATTGCCTCATCTTAACACGTGCCAGCTGAGGAAGCTCTGATCTGCTCCCCCTCACAGTGTGTTTATGGGAAAGGCTTTTCTTCCCATACCTGCTGCAAAATGCTTTTAAGAGCCTGAGGGAAAAACACTCCTCTGTAGAGCAGCCTCTCTAAACACTTCAAATGGTAGAAAAGCTGATTGCTTTTGACAACAGTGTAGAATAAAGACATTTCTATCCAGATGAATGACCTACAGAAGAAGACATCCTCCCAAGCTAGCAGCACACCAGGCACCCTAGATCAATCCTGCTGAAAACTCTGCTGGAAGGAGGATTTTGCTCCAATTTCAGGCCTTCCAGAGAAACTAAGCTCATCAGTAAGCACTCAGCACAGCTCCAACCTTCTCCTTTTTAACTCTCCCAAAGTTAGGACTAAGCCTTGGACACAAGGGCTAGATCTGCTCTGTGACAAGGCTGAGCTCACTGGATCTCACCTAAGCCCCACTCCAATTCTTCTCTTGGGTGGCAGCTGCTAAGAAGACATCAGCAGCAGTGTTGGGCACTGCCTCTGCTAGCTGGAGGAATGGAAGCAGAACCACACACCCTCCTGGGATGGGAAGCTTCACCTACCTGGGTGGGGATGCTGGTGGAGTATAAAATGCAAGTGCTGAGGGAAAAGGCTGCTTCTTCAGTGCTTGGACAAGGTTAGGTTTGTATTCTGGGTCAACACACCACAAGGAACCTTTTCCATTCACCTGCAAGAGAGAAGTACTGCAGATTAGAAGAGCCAGAGGCCAGGCTGTTAGAGAAGCTCTTAGATATGGCCAAATACTCCCAGAATGATGAAGGTTGGAGGAGACCTCTAAGATCCTCAAGTCCAATCATACCTATCACCACCATGCCCCACTGTGTGCTGGTCATCCGTGCTAAAAAACTTGATATGCCCAAAGTCAAGCAAGATAAAGCACCTCCTGCTCCTCTCAAGGATTTCTTCATCTATTTAGTACATGAAGAAAACCTCTGGGTTTTGAGCCTGCTAATTCTTGCAACATAAAGAGGGAAATTAAACAGGAAATCAGTTTTATCATCACTGAGCTGTCACAGGTAGTGACAGCAGGGGTTTTGTGGGGGAAACAGATGTTACAGGAATGGTCATGCACAGGGCAAAAGGATGGGGCAGCTCTACACCTGAGCAGGAAGATCTTGCTGGAGGATTTTGAGGTGAGAAGTCTCAGAGCAGAAAGCCAAGCTTCACAGAGCACTTCCTGCAAGCCCACAGAGGCCATCTGGCCTCCTCCTGCCAGTCTCAAGGGGATATTGATACCACTTCATGGATGACTGACTTCAGACTGAAAAAGACCCAGCAAGCCTATAAGTCTGTGGTCCTATTTAAGTCCTGGAGCTTTTCCTGGAGAGAGGAAATACTTTCCTATCACAAGCCCCAAATCCAATCAGGGAGAGCTCTTGCTGGGAAGGAGAGATGCTGCTCTGAAATTCTACATTAAGCTAGTGCCTTTCATAAAAGAGCTGTGAGCTGCAGCATCTCTCAGACTTATCTATTTTAACCTTTCTGATACTTTTCATGCTAAAACTGAAGATACCAATCACCAAGCTTATCTTAAATTGAACAGCCAGCCATGGTAGCTGGCAGGATGATTTAATCAGCTAGGTACTACCAGGGGTTATCCTCTTTAACTGGCTCCATCCATCATCTCAGGGACAAACTAACACCAGGATCCTTATTTCCTGCAGCTCTCCCAGATGCTTTTTCTCCAGCATCCCAACCCTGCCCAACTCTTTTTGTTAGTCCCTTTAGTAGCTTTGAGGCTGTTGCCCTCATGAAGCAGCAGGAACTCCTCTAAACAGCAAATCACTGCTTTACACTGTTTTACTGCTACTTTAGGCAAGCACTTCCACTTAACACCTAACCCAGCTGAAGCCTGCAGGCAGAATGGGGTTAGTTTCCCCTCTTTCATCTTCCCAGCCACCAGCTTGCTGCCCTGACAAGGTAACACAAGGATTTTGGGGTTGGTATTGCACTAGCAAGCTGAACTGGGGCCACATCCTGAAGCCAAGAGGCAATAAACAGGGTGACTTCTTTGGGTTAGGTGCAATGTCAAACCACACTCCCACTCATCATTATTTGTACTAAAAGCTGATATTGAGCAGAGAAGCTGATGCCCACGGGGCTGCTCACTTAGCAAAACACTCACTGGAAACCCAGCAGAGGTCTGAAGTGTCCTCACTTTAGGGGATAGCCATGCACAACTAGAGCTGGAAATGCACAGAACACAGACACAGCTAGCCTGAAAACAACCTAATCCTCTAATCCCAGCAACAAAAATAAGACTGAGCCATGTCTCCAAGCAAAGAGTAAGCCTGAGATGATCTAAAATGCTAAACTATCTTTGGAAGTAACTATTTCCCATCAACTGTTGATGTGCTAGCTGAAATGTAGGGGTATGGGAAGGTGAGAGACAGCACAGAGTTCATCTATCATCTTTCCACCATCTCCAATTTGACTTGTGGGATTTCTAGGCAAATCAAGGAAGATAAAGAATTTTTACCCTTTGAAACATTGGGGCTATTGTGTAAAGACAATTAAGTTTACAGCCCCTAATATTTTGGGCCTTGATTATAGCAACATGGGTTGGAAATAAGATGCTCCCCATGGTTCAGCTTTGTCCTTTACCTTCACTGAGTCCCTTCCTTGCTAGCAGAGAGGTCTGACCAGTGAGGAAAGCCTAAGCACCAAAGCAGAGCAACTCAGGCAGCATCACTGGCTTGAGCTTGCTGCAGAAAGCCCTCCATGAGCTTCTGCCTTGGGCAGTGGTCCCAGTTCTGTTGGGTATGGGCAGTTCTCAGCAGCTACTTCCACTAGAGCCAGGTGAGCTGATGGAAAATAGTGTGTAGTGTGTGTATGGAGCTAGACCTTACATTCTCTAAGAGGTTTATCAGGTGATAGACACCTCTCTGCTATCTCTACAGGCTTAGAAATGAGACCTACTCTTGGCCTGAAGAGTTGAACAGCCACACAGGTTGTTCACCACCATCTCTTGTTAAAAATTAAAGAAGATAAACCCTAAAAGAAAAGAAAAACAAACCTAAACCACTTATCTATCAAGAAGAAGAAAGGGAGATCTCTTGAAGATGCTCAAGCCCTGTCCCTCTCAAGCTCCAGAGGAAACAGTGGCAGTACCAGATCCATGTGAGCATGCCAAACTGATGCTTGATGCAGATGCTGCTCCTGTCTCCACATATCTTTTCTTTTCAGTGCTGTTGATTAAGACAAAAAGGCCCCAAACCCACAGTTGTAAAAAGAAGTCTAGCAAAGAGCAGGGAGATGACTCTTCATCAGGGCTTCCATCTCCAAATGGCTTTTCACTTCAGGGCCTCTTGTGCTGTGTATCAGACACTGCTCCCTCAAAAACAAACCAAACCAAGCAAATTGCCACTGCAGACCTCTCTCTCCACAAGGCCAAAGCTGCACTACAGTGCTTTAAGATCATTAGCTGTATCTTCTGAGGACTGCATGGTCACAATCACACCTCCACATCTTCAGGGGCACCAGGGGACACTGGAAAGCAAGCACATGTCCCAGGCTCTGGCTCCAGCATCATCAGATCCAGCTCCCACCCACCCTTACCACACACCCACTGGAAATCTCAGGTCTGGATGCCTGCAGACAGGAACAAAACTGCAAGTCTAACAAGAACGATTCCAGCTTCTAAGTCCATGACCTCAGGTAAACCTTCACAAACCACTTCAGACACAGCTGCATCCCACAGTGTTGATGCATATTTTAGCAGAGAGGTGATGTAGCTACATCTTGTTTCCATGGCAGGAGAAGTTCTTCCTCTCCACTGCAGTGCTGGCTCATCTTGCATCTCAAGGCAGTTGCCTTCCCCTGAGTGCCCTTCAATTCATTAGAAGAAAACCATAATACACAGCATTTTTCAGAGAGCCAAGCAAGGACAGCCTGCCCCAAAATCTCTGCTGAATGCTGCCCTAGACTCCCAAATGCCTGCAGCCTGTTGTGACATGCAAAGGAAAGGTATTCATTTAGTCAGCTGATAGGAAAACACATGCCAACAGACCAACCATTCACAGCTATGCCTGCAAGAGGATGTGGCACAGCTAGGTGGGAACAGCTCTGTTATTGCTGATGGGTCACAGCCTCACAGAATGTTAGGGGTTGGAAGGGACCTCTGGAGATCATCTAGTCCAAGCCCCCTGCCAGAGCAGGAGAAGCTAGAGCAGCTTGCATAGGATGGGCTCTAGTTGGATTTGGAATAGCTCCAGAGATGGAGACTCCAGCACCTCCCTGGGCAGCCTGGGCCAGTGCTCCATCACCTTCAAAGCAAAGAAATTCCTCCTGATGTTCAGATGGAACTGCCTGGGTGCTAGTTTGTGCCCATTGCCTCTAGTCCTGTCCCTAGGTACCACAGAACAAAGCCTGGCCCCAGCCTCCTCATCCCCACCCTTTAAGTGTTGATCAGACCTCCCCTCAGTCTTCTCCAGGCTAACCAGCCCCAAGTCTCTCAGCCTCTCCTCATAACAGAGATGCTCAAGTCCCCTATAATCATTTTATCAGCCCTTCTCTGTATCCTCTCCAGCAGTTCCCTATCTCTCTTAACCAGAGGAGCCCAGAACTGAACCCAATCCTCCAGCTGTGGCCTCCCCAGGGCAGAGGAGAGAGGAAAGAGAAGCTCCCTGGCACTGCTGGCCACACTCTTCTTGCTGCAGCCCAGGATGCCATTAGCCTTCTTGGCCACAAGGACACATTGCTGGCTCATGGTCACCTGCATGTGCCTTGGAAGGCATGATCCGCTCCAGGAAGGCAACATCCAGGAGCAATCAAGTCACAGCAAGCACCTCTTCCAGCTTAGCACCAACCAAAAGGAATCCAATTCATATGTCCCAAAATGGCCCTGTGGTGCCAGCTCCTGGAGAGTAATTAGGGGAAAGAAACCCCAGGAGATTCACTTGGAAGTGCACTCCCAGTTCAAACCAAAGTCTCAGCACTCTGGCAAACATGAGAACAGACTCTTCCTACTTTTGCTGCCAGACCTCCAAAAGATGATTTTGTTTTACTGACAACCAGGAGAAATAGCCAGGGATGTGTCAGCAAGCAGGCTGCCCCAGGATGTGGGGCACAGTCCTGTCAGACATTGACATTATATTCTGCAGGAAGAATTTGGAGCAGAACCCTCACCTGGTCCTTTGCTAAGCAGTGCAGAAGGTGAAGATTTAACTGCTATTTTTTTGAAATGGGGAAGCTTCAGGAGGGACTTTTTGGGGTGATTTTTTTCTTGTGGTAAATGCATTTTCTGTTCTTAAGAATTAGAGAGCTGTGAAGTCTCTGAAGCCCTGGGAAAAGGCTGACAGAAAACATCAGCATCACCTTACTGCAACTGGTGGTAGGTAGTCTGCATTTTGTTTCTCCTCCTAGAGATGTCACATCTAAAAACAGACATCCTCTGAGCCCAGCAATACTGCTGGAGTTGCCAGGAGAAGCAGAGGAGCAGGCAGGCTGGAGCTCCTGTCACCCATATGCCAAGACATGGCAGGTCTGACTGCTAACTCCTAAATAGTTAGGGCTTCCAGGCTGGAAACAGCTGAGTACAGATCCACAGAGAGCAGGAACTCTTTAGACCAATGTAAGAGATGTCCCTACCCTGCCCTAATTCTTCTGATACTCCTATCTCCCTTGACAGAGCCAGCCAGTCCTTCAAGGACACCTCTGACACCAGCATGTATTCACTGCTCAGCTCCACCTCCTCCACACAGGCACAGCTTGCAACATCTCAGTCACTGCACTCCAGCATCTGGAGCCACATAAAAAGCTCCTCCTAACACTGAGCAGGACTCAGCTCTGGAGGAGTTACTGCATTTGCTACACAGCAGCAAAAAGTCTCTTTCTTTTCAGGGCAAAGCTGCTGCTTAGAAAAACACCACTCTTAACCATTTAATGGATGTTGAGAAGCAATGATGTTCAGTCCTACCAGTCCAAGGCAGTCCTTCCTGATGCCAAATCAGCTCCAGGACCTCTAGCTACAGCAAGAGGCTGTCAGGAATGTCAGGCATTGCATGCTTTTTTGATAACAAGGCTGCTACCACTCAGGCTGACCTCCAAGCACACTGGGCTGGGATTTCTTTGTTGACTTTTGGTATGTGGTTTGTTGGCTTGGGTAAGTCAGAGCCAGCTCTTTCAGGAATGGGATGGGAAGGAAGTCACTAGTAAAATTATACAAGGCAGAAGAAGCAAGAGTATCCTTGAAGAAGTGAAGCTTGTGTCTGCACCACACAGGCACACACTTTTAGGTTAGGCCAGAGGTTAAAGCAATCCCTTCATTAAATACAGGAATTAAGATGATTAGTGGAAAGCTAGAGCTGTGCTAAGTGTACAAGATAACACAAGTGAAAGAGTCAGTCTAATAGTCAAGGCAACTGTTAGACTGAGAAACACTCAGCCATGTACACACAGCATGCCTGCAAGCAAGGTGCCTCTGCACCCAAATGGACAACACTCATGCTAGCCAAGCAGGGAAGCTGCTTAGCATTCCATGAGCTCTTCTGCTTCCTGGTCTGATAGTAGCCATGGCCATGCTGGAAAAGCAGGGAAGGAGGAACACACCCCAAAATTTCAGCATTGGAAAACAGACAGAGCATCAGTTCAGCAAAAAAAAGACATGTCTGCCAATTCAGGCTGGGTATTGAAGGTTAACAAAATTCTGAAGTGGAAAGAGTCCTTGGCAATAGCATGTTAGCCAGCTTTGGGAGAGATGTACCATGGCTAGCTGTAGCCAGGTCAGCACTAAACCACACAACCAAGTGTGATTTGTCAGAAGTGGCATTGCCAAACTATCTCCAGCTGCAAATAAAGTACTGAAGAACATGGAAATGGGGGGGAAAACAATGAAAAAAACAACAAAAAACTCACTTGAGACTAAAAGAGTTTAGACTGGATGTCAGGAGGAATTTCTCCCCTGCAAGGGTTGTTAAGTGTTGGCCCAGGCTGCCCAGGGAGGTGCTGGAGTCACCATCCCTGCAGGGGTTTAAGAAACATCTAGATGCTCTACTTAGGGCCATGGGTTAGTGGCATGGGGGTGCTAGGTATGGTTGGACTTGCTGATCTTAGAGGTCTCTTCCAACCTTCCCGATTCTGTGATGCTTGATTTCCTCCTGAACTTCAAAGCTGCTCCCCTCCCTCCCTCCCTCCCCAGCAGGTCTCACCTTGCCATGGCTTCTCTCCACCTTCCTGAAACACTTGTTGAGGGACAGGTTGTGTCGCACAGAGTTCTTCCAGCCAGTGGGAGCTGTGGCAAAGTAGGGGAAGCGTTCCAGAATCCAGCTGTAGATCTCCTTGACTGGCAAGCTCTTGTTGGGGGAATGCTCAATGGCCATGTAAATGAGCAGGCTGAAAGAATAAGGGGGTTTGGAAGTGGAGGATTTCTTCTCTGCGTTCTGGTAGCAGGAGGGTGAGAAGGATGGCACGCTGTCACCCTCAATGTCATACAAGGGGCTAACGATGGGAAGACCTTCAGATCCAAGGCTGAAGTTTGTTAGGAGGTTAGTACTTTCATGCAGCCAGTTCAAATTGGTCAGCTCATCATCTGCTGAATCTCTGTCCACCGTGGTGGCCTTTGGCCTGCCAGCATCACCCGCATCCGGCAAGCTTCCCATGCCATGGCACTGCCGCACTCCTGCTGCCTTCTCTGCTCCTGGGCTTTCAGCTTTCTTATCTGGAGTCATGCCAGTCACTGGACCCATTGAGCTTTAGTGGTCTGCAACAAAGGAGATGGTCAGAAAGCAATGCAAAGCTGCAGTGGCAGCCCACCAAACCCAACTGCAAGGCTATGCCAAAGTTGCTGAGGAGAGCCAGGATCCAACACAAGCCCCCCAGGAATCTCAGGAGCTGATGTTAACTCCCTCTGGTTTAGAAGCAGAACTTAAGGTAAGCACTTGGAAACTGTTACCTATTTTGAAATGCCCATTTGGACACAGAAATAAGAGCTACTTTGATAAAAACACCTGCAATCTGAAAGAGACCTTAACAGGTAGGATCTAATCCATTCAGCTCTCACATTAACTCTTCAGTGATGCTCATGATATTGTAAATTGACTCTACTTAGAACTGTTTGCCTTTGGTGCTCAAAGAGTAAAAAATAAGCTGCAAAATTTACAGTCAGAGTAGTGAATTTCTGCTCTCAGCACAAATGAAGACTTTACAACCCCTTCCAAGTTAGTCATTCCCAAAAGGGAAAGATCTGGCCAGCCTAGCAGCTCAGCAACTGGGTCCTGCAGGACTGCTAAGGTCCAAAAGACCTTAAGATCTCCTCTTGCAAGGGCTTGCTGCTCTAACCCTGGCTTCCCTGCAAAGCAGAGAGTGGTTGGACCAGCTCTCAACAGCAAAGGACCATCCATCCCCTGGGCTGGCAGCTCACAAGTGTCACAGAAACAACAGCTGCCCACTTGCTTTGAGTTTTTCTCTAAATGAAAAAAACCACACCAAAACCAACCATAAAAGTATTATCTATTAAAAACTGCCACCCAGAATGTATAGTCTAACAAGCTACCCATGTTTTAGAAGCATAAGGCTAACAAAAAATATCATGCTTGTAGAGTTTTAAAAGGGATCATCTAGCCAACAATGGTATGGAAACAGTTGGGTTTTTTTCTGCTGATGGAACCATGTTAGAATCTTCACCTACAGCTTTGGCCAACATAGCTGTACCAGAAGCAATAAAAATCACTCTACAGCTGTTCCCACCCTGCCTGGAGACGTGTTTTGGAGGATGGGAGCAACATCCACAACAGAGGTGGGACATGGTGACACAGAAAGGCAACAGGATACATCCATTTTAAGCTCCCCAACATCCCCAAATTTTCTACTGAAGTGGAGGGATGGCTGTGATTAACTAAAAACAACAACAACTGAAAGGAAAGTGAACTCCTCAAATAGCAGCTCAAAAATAGCTTTATTCTCCCTTCAATTTACTTCTCCCTCAAGCCATCAGAGTAGATTTATAATGGCAGTGAGTGACTACTGGCTTAAAACAATAGATAGATGTTGTAGGTCAGTTTTGCAAGCATTTCATAAAACAAAAAGCTAGTTATCAACTTTGTACAGTGCCACACATGCCAACTCTGCTGCAAGGTGAGGTGTACCATCTTCCTTGGAAGGAGTAACTTTAGCTCCATGTTCAGCACCTCTTCAGCCAGCTACAGAACAGCTTACACCTCTCAGCCATTGATCAGTAACTCTAGCTCTCAGCTCATGTTGCAGCAACTATTCCTTGGCAAACCACCTGAGTGGATCAGGAACATGTGCATGCACACAACACAGCTCCACCTTTCAGGTCACTCTATTTATTCCTCTGGTGAAATGGGGCAAAAAAAAGGCTGGTTTACAACATAAATACAGCCTGAGCATGCTCACAGGCTTCTCAAGAGGCTTCCTAGCAGGAAGGCTTGGTTAAGAGCACACAGGAATGTTGCAATGCATGGGGGTGATAGGCAGATGGTTGCACTCGATGATCTTAAGAGGTCTTTTACAAACTTCATGATTCTGAGATCACAGAGTTCAAGAGAATATTGACATTAAAAGGGCATTAAAAGAGGTTTGAAGCATTTCAGCAAATACTTGGAAAACCTCCCTTCTCCTTTGAACTCACTGATGCCAAGGTTAAAAAGAAACTCCTGAGCCTATGGCTTGTCTGCTCCTTTAGTTGGGTTATGCTTTCTTTTTCTTCAGGCTGGCTTGAGAAGCTGATAACTGCCTTTTTAAACAGTTAATTTTCCTTTTCCCTCCCTTTGCAAGCCAAGAGGAGTGAGAAGCTCCTCCCCTGCCCTGGGTGCTGCCCTAAGGGAGCATCTCAGGGTGCCTTTTGTCAGCAGGGTGGGTGTGAAGAGCTGCCCACTCTTCTCTCTGCAGACAACTGCTTTATTGCCTTACTGCTACCTTCCCTGCACACTTGCAACTGGAAGCCAAAGGGTTCAGAGCTTAAGAACATCATGCATCCAAATCCTGAGGAATTGAACCATTAGTTCCTGGTAAGCACCTTCAAAAGAAAACCCAACCACAACATCTGTACTGCAGCAGAGATGCACACTAGTTTGTGAAGTTTGAGAACTAGGAGTCTAGAACCAGAGAATTAAAAAGGCTGCAAAGTCAATCAAGACTCCTCACACAAAAGTTAGGAAAGAGGCAAGAGAGACAATGTCCAATATCCTTTCCAGCAGCCTTGTGATTTTTGGCATCACTCAAGAGCACTCAAAAGCCAGAAGAGGACATCACTGCTAGGAAATAAATGCCAGTCCAGCCCCCAAAGCCCAGTGAAATTCTGCTCTTCTAGGATGCTTGCAACCCCAACAAGCACAGCCCAGGTCCAAAGGGGCTGATTAAGGCTGCAGATGTGTTCAGGTAGCAACTCAGGTTCAGAGAAGCCCTAACAGATTGGAAGAGATTCAACACTGAAAGACAAAATACAATTGTCAGGGTTGGAAGGGAGCTGAAAGCTCCTCTAGTTCCAACCCCTGTGCCTGCCATGGGCAGGGACACGTGGCACTAGAGCAGCTTGCTCCCAGCCCCAGCCAGCCTGGCCTGCAACACTGCCAGGGATGGATGGGGCTGCCAGCACCTCTCTGGACAACCTGGGCTAGGGGCTCACCACCCTCCTGGGGAACAACTTCCTCCTAACATCCAACCTAAAATCCAACTTAAATGCCTGTCACTGATCACCTACACAAGCTCGGGCACAACTTCCAAGCTCACCAACACAAGTCTGGGATCAACTTCCAAGCCAGCACACGACCAGCTACAACTTTTTGCATGTATAGGAGGGAAGGAGCAACAAAAAACCCTCTTTGCACAACTAGTGAAAATCCATCAGTAAAAAGCACCACATCTGCTTGACCAGGAACATTAAAAGCATGACACCAGACTATTTTTTCCCCCCTCATTAATTAACCTTCCATCCTCCCTTCTCCTTTGTCTCAGCCTGCCCTGCTCCATCCCTGCCCACCTCAGAGGAGCTGCTCAGCAGGCTGGAGGTCAGCTGAAATCCCCCTCCCTGGCCCTCTGAAAGGCCTAGATTTGATTACACCACTACATGATGTCACGTATCCAAGACAACTAAAGGCATTACAGTCTCCTGAGGACAAAACCACCTCTCAGCCATAGATTTCAGTGAGCTGAGCCCTGTTGTCTGCAGAGAGAAGAGTGGGCAGCTCTTCACACCCACCCTGCTGACAAAAGGCACCCTGAGATGCTCCCTTAGGGCAGCACCCAGGGCAGGGGAGGAGCTTCTCACTCCTCTTGGCTTGCAAAGAGATGGAAAAGGAAAATTAACTGTTTAAAAAGCCGTTAAAAAGGCAGTTATCAGCTTCTCAAGCCAGCCTGAAGAAAAAGAAAGCATAATCCAACTAAAGGAGCAGACAAGCCATAGGCTCAGGAGTTTCTTTTTAACCTCGGCATCAGTGAGTTCAAAGGAGAAGGGAGGTTTTCCAAGTATTTGCTGAAACGCTTCCAAGCCTCTCTCACTGTAATGCTCTTTTTAATGTGAATATTCTCTTGCACTCTGTGATCACAGAGTCATGAAGGTTGGAAAAGACCTCTAGGATCATCAAGTCCAACCATCATGCCACCAAGTCATGTCACATGTGATCTGATTAAAGGCAGGAAAAAACCAAACAAAAATGCTAATCAAAAAAGTCAATGAAAAGCTCCAACACTAGGAAAAGTTAAGAAATGAAGTCTAAGAGAGAAATTGGGAAGTGAAAAAAGAGCAAAAACCAGCAGTGAAATCTAAACTAGCAAGAAAAACCCTTGGTGTCACAGAAGGGAGGAGGAAAAAAGCAGTGCTTTTAAGAAAAAAGCTTTCCTGCCAATAGTTGTTTTTCAAAAGATGCCTTTGAGTCACCTTCCTTAAATCCAGTTGCTTGCTTGCTAAATGGACTAAAGTACAACAAAAAATGTGAGCCATTGATATGTCCACAAGTGAACCCTTGGAGCAAATGCCTGGCAAGACAATCCTGATGCTCATTCCCATTCCAGGGTAACCCTTCCACATGTTTCCCCTTTAAAACAGAAGTCAATATAGCTAGCTACACTTCAGCTCATGTCAGGACCAATTTACCAACACTAAAAAACAGAATGCTATCTTTCCCATCCAGCTTTTCTGCCTCAAAGTACTAGAACTCCAGATTTTCAGCTGAAAACTTAACCATTTGAAGCTTTGCCACAAGTGACCCTTCTGCAAGACCTCATTTAAAAGCATCACCAAAGCCATAAGTCAAAGCCACCTCCACATCACCAGGACAACTTTTGTGACCATCACAAGGCTTCTTGCCCAGAATAGCAGCTCAGTTTAACCATACAGGGTCTGCATGCAGAGGTCCAACTTCAGAGGGAAGGCTACAAAAGACAGAAGTTATTCTCAGCATAGAATTAAGGCAACTGTGCTAGCAAAACTAGACTGGCAAAGGACAAGATGACACTTCTCATATGGTATAGTCCAAACCCCAAAAGAACACCAGCTCCAGCTTTGGACTGCTCAACATCCCTGATGGTGATGGTCCTCACAGACTTGAGGATGATGGAGGAGTGATTGCTGCTGCTTGGCATCAAGCTTCCCTGCTCCTGCTCACTCAGCTAGACTTTGTGCAAGTTTTCCAGTTGTGCAGTTCTCTTCACATCCAGGAATTACCTTTTAAGCAACCATATATTTGCCCCAAATGTTAAGCATAATTCCATCTTAGTGAGTGTTAAAAAGGAAGCAAGGAAGGGACCAGGAAACTAAAACTAGCTCCTCTCTGCAAGGTAAGAAGGCACTGACATTAACCTGAGAGAAGAAACAAAGCCTGAGCATGGTATCAAGATAAACTGCTCTATGAAATGGGTTTGGGAGTGTATCCAGTCACACAGCAGCATGACCAACCTTTGGGGAAGAAGTAGGGAGCTCTGAGTCTAGTTTGACCACAACAGAAACAAAATTTGAATGCACTAGGGAAAAAAATCCACATCATTGACTACTGGTATAAATATTAGTCACACCATTTCCAAGCTTCTCTTAAAATGGTACTGGCACCTATTTCTACTCCAGATAACAAAAGTTAGTCTCCCTGCTTGCTGACCACACATACCTCCAGGCACTCAGCAATGCTCTCCAAAAGCTAGTGTGACCCCAACCCTCCTGCTTCTGCAGCCTTAACATTTGATAGGGAGGAAGCAGAGTTCCAGGGGTTATAAAGACACTGGGTGGCATCAGACAGCACTTCTGTACCACCTAATTGATCCTGAAGCATGGGTGAGCTGTCTCCTGCTTGCTGACTTACAGTGGATTTTGCAAGCACCCTGAGAGCACTGCTGTGTGCTCATCACCACACAGAGTGGGACACCAAGTCAGAAGGCACGTGGGTAACAAACAAACAAACACATTATCACAACTAAAAGCCTAGCCAGAACAAACATAAAGCAGAGCCTCAGGGTTTGCTTCTTTTCCTCCTGGGTGTTTTCCCTGGGAGCAGCCAAGGAAGCTGCTGGAGCTGGGAAGAGACACAGCACACTCACCCAAACCAAGCCCCTTGGTTGCTGGGCTGGGATGAGGATGGGGTTTGCACTCTGCAAGCATGCACTTGTTGAGAGCCAAAGCTGCATGCTGCCATGAGTCACCAAGTGCTGCTGACAGCAGCATCTCAGTACAGGAAGTTGCCCAACACCATTTTGGTTGTGGAGCAGTGAAGGACACTTCTAGGATGAGGCACTCCTTGCCTCCATCATCTACTTCCCTCCAGAAAGTTACAATCAAGGCAGTGACATCCCATAAATGAGCTTATACAAAACACACCTCATTAACAGGAGGGGAAGCAACAGTAATAGCCAGAAAAAAGACAACACAAGGAGTCAAAGGGAATAAAATGGACTGAATTGACACCTGTGCTAGAAGGTGGAATCACAACCCCAGTGAAACCAGCAGGAAATCTTCTGCTGTTTGTATGAGAACCTACTTTTCCACACAAGAACTAGATCACTTTCTCACCAGCTTAAGCTAAATCCACACAGAGTATCTTCAGATGCCAAATTTTCATTCATGGGAAGAGTTTGCCTTTGCTCCATGTATCAGGCAGAGCCTGGGGTTAATAGAGAGAGCAAAAATCAGCTTGAATGCCCCTAAGCCTCTCTTCCTTCCCAGGCACTACACTTGCTCACCAGGCAGTCACTTTTCTCATCTGACAGGACCATTTCATATCTGCTCTGCACTGGCACATCTTGACACTGAGCTAGTTGCTGGCAGTGCTGGTGCCTTCCAACCTGAGCTCCCCAGAGGTCACTTGGAAAGCTCCACAAGCAGAAAACCTGTGGCAGTTGGAGCTGTTGAGGAAGCTCACTCCTTGCTTGGTAAGCCTTCTGGATTAAAAACAACCAACCAACCTTACTTCTGGGCTGAGCAAGCCCTGTGCAGCTGCTCCAGCACAGCCTCAGCAGCAGCACCCAAAGAGAGTCACAACTTGATCCTCTGGTCAAGGTGCTGCCAATGAAGGCACAGCTGAGTTTTATTCCAGCAAGGTCCTCAAGAGCACTCAAGGCTGCACACCTGAAGTGATATGGGGTCAGTGCCTCCAGCTAGAGCCAATACAGCATCTCCACTGCCCTCTGCTAGCATAAACACTGTATGCAAGCAGCAGTGCTCAGCTCACAGGCACATTGAAAGACTAAAAGCACAGAAAGGTCCTATATGGATTTTAGACAAACACACCAAGTGAGAATTTCCACCTCCTCCCTGCTTCTCCAAAACTAGAGTCCTGCAGCTGGACACAAGTGAGACCCCAGCAAAAGCCAAACCCTTGTGACAGCATGAGCTCAGAAATAACATACCGTTGGTGCTCAGCTAAGTTCATTAGCTCAAGCTCTGTGCTAATTGTTACTATCTAGCTTTCAGTTGAGAGTTATGTCTCCAACCACTTTCTGCAGAGCTTGGGAAATGAGAGTTGGCACCTGCCAAGACAAAAAAACAACCAACCAACTGCAAACTGGTGCAAGTTTTCTGACATGATGAAGTCAAATTCCCTTGCAGATGTAGCATCATGCCAGACTTCTAGGAGGAGAAATAAAGACCCCAAACCAAGAAACACAACAGAGGTGAAATGATTCACATGTCCATAGATTACAACCCAACTGTTAGCAAAGTTCATCTACATTCAAGTCCACAAATAACATGATTCTGAGTGTGTGTGTATACACACATATGTAGTATATTATATATCAGATTATCCTCATTTCACAGGCTAGCTACAAACCTAACCAACTTATCTTCACAGCACTCAAGGCAAACATAATTCAGCATGTTTACCTTTACATTCTGCATATTATGTCCCTCCCTAGGCAGGCAGCCAGGCAGGGAGATGATTTTATTGGGCTCAAGGTGACTCCTTAATTTTCTGCCTTTACTCTTTGTCCTCTTTACTCTTTGGGCCTTGTCAGAATCCCAATCTTTACGAACAAAAGCCACTTTCCACTGCCATACAAACTAGGAGAGAAGGAGGATTTCTGTGGCCAAGCAGGAGCCAGCCAGGTGGGCAGCAGGACGCTTGCTCCTCAGCCACCACTGTGCTTACACTGCCCAACTCCACCAAAAACCCCCCAAAACAGCGGGAAAACTCTGGAGAGCCACGTGCAGCTCCCCAACCTGCCCTCGAGTCCCTCAGGAGCCTTTCCCAGCGTTTTACCCCCTTAAAAAAAACCCAACCACGGCACCCCTGGAACCGACTTCCCGCCTTCCCCTCACCTCGGCACGCGCCAGGCCCCTCGCACAGCCCGAGGGGCTTCCGACCCCATTTTGGGGAACGGCGGGAAGGCCCAAAAAGGTGTTTATTTCATCAAATTAACAGCTTCGGGGGTTTATTGCGGTGACCCGCTCCCTTACCCCGGGGTGAAGCCGGTCTCCTCACCCGAGTTAGAAGCGCGGAAGACGCGCGGGCCTGCGCTGCCCACGGGCGGGCGGGCGGAAGCTCCGCTGAGGGAGGAGGAGGAGGAGCTGCCTGGGGCGGGATGAAGCGACGGGGTAAAGTGATGGCCCCGCTGCCGGCGCGGCTACCAACAGGAGGGGATTGGGAGCGCACCCCCCTCCCCAAGCACCGTCACCGAGAGCGGCTGAAGAGGAAGCGGCGCCACCGCGCCTTGTCCCCGCGCTGGGGGAGGAAGGGGTCGCTTCACTCCCTTGCACGCGCGGGACGCAGCATCCCCGAGGGGAGCTCCCGCCACCACCCCCTCCTCAGCCCCAGCGGGACTCACCGCCCCGCTCCCCGCGCTTTCCCCATTCCCCTTATGAAAGCCTTCCCCGCAGCGTTAAAAACAAAAAAAACCCAACCCCCAAACAGGCAAAAAACCCTACAACTAAACCAAAACCAGAGGGGGAAGCCACAAAAGCAGGCGTAGGGATAGAAGGGAGGGAAAGGGGAAGCGCGCCCGCTCCACTCACCGCGGTCATGAAGCCGTGCGGCCGGCAGCGCGGACACAATATGGCAGCGGGGGGATGTGTCAGGGAGCAGCTGCTCCCTGCGCAGCGGCGGCGGCACCGCCCTCCCCGCCTCCCCATGGCAACCGGGAACAAGCCACCCCCTCCCTCCTTCCTTCCCTCCCTCTTTCCTTCCCTCCCCGGCAAGCCGGACCGCCTTCCCGCACAGCCCGCCAGCCTGAGGCCCCGGGGCAGATGGGGCACGGAGGGCTGAGAAGTGGTTTCCAGAGGTTCTGCATCTCGCCTTGAGCATCCTCGCTGGATGGGAAAAGTTTGTCACTGCTCAAACTCCAAATTAAAAGAGAAATCCTTCTTTTAGTTTCACACACGGAATCATGATGGTTGAAAGAGACCTCTAAGATCAAGTCCAACCAGCTATCTATCACCACTAAACCCTGTCCCTAAGTACCACATCTAGATGTTTTTTAAGCACCTTCAGGGATGGTGACTCCACCACCACCTCCCTGGGCAGCCTGGGCCAATGCCTAACAACTCTTTCAGTGAGGAAATTTTTCCTAATATTCAATCTAAACCTCCCCTGGTGCAACTTGAGGTCATTTCCTCTTGTCCTCTCACTGATAACCTAGGAGAAGAGCCCTACCCCCAGCTCACTTTAACCTCCTTGTAGGGAGCTGTAGAGAGAGCTAAGGTCTCCTCTGACCTTCCTCTTCCTCAGACTAAACAACCCCAGTTTCCCTTCCCTCTCCCCTCAAACATGCACAGCACAATCACCCCTGCACTGGTCTATTTTCTATTTTGCCTGTTTCCCCCTTCCCTTTTTTCCCCCCATTATTCTCATTTTTCCCATGACATCAAACATTTTGTTGGTCTTCTTGGCAAACCTGAAGCCGCTGCCGTGTTTGCTCTGCCTTGTAGTGCATTGTCCTCCACTCGTGCCTTCAGCTTTAAGCTTTTCAGGGCAAGAACTTCACTGTTTGCTCAGCAAGCTTTTACAGTCCTGGGTACACTTGCAGTTTTACAGCATAATAAAAAGGACCTCAGGAGGTTGCTTTCAGGCAGAAATATGGTTTTGAGGGCGATCTGCCGCCGCTGAAAAGTTTACTTGCCCTTCCAAGGTTTCCTCCCCTTCTGAAGGACACTGCCTCCTGATGCATTGCAGTGGTTTTATTGCTAAGGGAGGATGGGAATGTGTCTCAAGGAGATTCCCCCCACTCCACCTTAGCAGGAATCAGTTGAAGAGTGAGAAAGAATCAGGCCCAGGCTGAGAGCAGGCAGAATGTTCTTCCATGGGAGGAGGATTGAATCCAGCAGTGGGGAGGCTCAGCCCAGCACGTACAAGCTCCTTCTGCTGTGCCATCAAGCATGACCAGCTTTGGAAATGGAATCTAACCACACAGTTTTGACTAAAATAAATTGTTCTCGTTGACTTTCCTTCTGCTCTTACCTCATTTTCACTGATGGAATGCATTAGGATTCATTCAACCTTTTCTGGTTCTTTTTACAGCCTCAGAAGTTAGCTGGAGCCTTCCTACCCTCTCAGCAGACCACAGAAGTGCATTTATATTAATTATGTATTCCTAAAGGCATCTCATGCTGAAAGCATCCTCCAGGCCAGTCTATTTTCAGTGGTGCCCAGTGACAGGCACAAACATGAACATAGGAAGCTCCATCTGAACATGAGGAGGAACTTCTTTCCTTTGAGGGTGGTGGAGCACTGGCCCAGGCTGCCCAGAGAGGTGCTGGAGTCTCCATCTCTGGAGCTATTCCAAACTCACCTTGGACATGATCCTGTGCAAACTGCTCTAGCTTCTCCTGCTCTGGCAGGGAGGTTGGACTAGATGATCTCCAGAGGTTCCTTCCAACCCCTAACATTCTATGATTCCTAAGACCTAGCACTGCTGGTAGCAGCCTGGAAGAGTCTCCTTTGCCTAAATTCCCATCCCTTCACCTCTCAGGAGGTGTTCACTGCAGTTTGGCCTTGCTAGCTGCCACACCTCAGCTGCTTCAGAGGGAGGGAGGGAGGAGCAGGGCCCCAGCCAAGTGTTGTTTGCCTGTTGGAAGCAGGGTGTGTTGCTTTGCCTTTTGCCCTGCCGCACAGCAACCTGACTCCAGGATCCCTTCAGCTTCCAGTTATGACATGAAAGGTTCATGGGGCCACCAAGGGTGCTTATATATTCTCCTGAATGATGCTGTCACCTTTTTCTTCCTCTCAACACACCCACGGTAGGTGTCTTTGGCTTAGAAACCATCCTATGTGGTTCAAACTCCAGCAACTCTCTCAAGAAAGGCAGTAACCAAGATTGGAAGCGTTCTGGAGTGTTTGTTGTATCCTGACCTTACCTATCTTGTCATCTAAGGTACAACACTTTGTTCAGTGCTCTTAGATGTGCCCTGAGAGCATGGAGAGTGAGGAAGGACAGGAAGAGAAGTGCTCAGAAGCAGGAGGGCAGGTGCTGGGGGTCTGGTGGCATGGATGTGTGCTACAAGAGCCAGTGAGGCCCAGTTACTGTGCCATGTGTTGTGAACAGTTACCTGGGCATCACAGCACCTCAGTACTTTGCATCATCAAACCACAGGCTCTTTGATCTTGCTGAGCTACAACTAGTGTATTACCCTCTGGAAAGGCAGCATAAGAAGAGTTTGTCAGGTTAATCCAGCCAGGAATGGCATTGTCTCTTCCAGAGGAGCAAACCAGGGTGCTGTTTGTAGGATCTAGTTAACCTCTGTTGTTGTTCAGAGATGCTGGCCCAGCACAGGTTGGACACCTGCTTCTTGTAGGACATCCTGCTGCAAGTGGCATCTCTGATTTGCATTGGCAGCTCGTTTAAAGGAATAACTTCAAAGGGATTGCCTACTTCTCCAGGTTGGTGTGTCTGCCTCCTCAGCTCCCACACAGCAACTTTCTGCCTGTGGTTACTGTCTGCAAATGTCTCCTGCTTTACTCTTTCCTACCACCAGTCTAGTCTAGCAGCTGATCTCTTCCCTCACCCTAGGCCACCAGAGATACTGTGCAGGGCATAATCTGGAGCATTTCTCCTCCCCACATCCTGCTGCCTGCCGCATTTACTCTTTCCCTCATCTCTTGTTGCCTCCTAAATGGAACTCAGGAGGTGTTGAAGTTCTTGGAGCTATGCCCAGGTCCAAAGGCTCTCATTTTAGGGATTGAACATGCTCTCTGGCTTTTCTCTTTCCTCCTAAGACTAACATCTCCTGAGACCTACTTTCTCCACTGACTCACTCTGCACTACAGATCCAGAGCTCAGACAAGCCAGGAACTATAAAGGAAGTCTTAGGAACAACATTACCTATCAAAATGATTAATTAGATGCCTTCCCAACCATACAAGCACTGATTGGAAGGAAGTTCAGTGCTGATGGCAGTATTCCTCCCACACCACATGCTCCAGGTCCAAGAGCTGAAATACAACTCTTGGATGACTATTAAAACATGAAGACTCTCCTGGATATCCCAAACTGGTTGTAGAGCTGTGTTAGGAAGAGTTTGACTTTTAGTGCTAGGTATGGTTGGACTTGATGATCTTTGAGGTCTCTTCCAACCTTCATTGCATTCTGTGCTTCTGTTTATTGCTACACTGGGAAACCTTTTGGGGTGGGAATATTGATTATGTTGCAGCTGGTGGTTTGACCTAGATTAGGATGGAAACCCAAACCTGCAGGAGATGGTTCTGGCTAAATAGAAGAGTGAGTTTTTAGCCATTTCAGCTCTGTTAGTGAAGGGTGACTTCTTTTTCCTGCAGGAAAGCTCATGCAGAAGTATCTACTGAAGAATGGATCAATCAACCATGGAGTAAACCAAATGAGATCTTCCTTAGCAATGCATTTGGATTCTTACTTCACATTGCCATCTAGTTACTCTTGAGCAGGAGGACATTTATCTGTAGGCTTGCTATTCACAGCAATGGATGAGAAGCAAGCCCAGCATTTTTCCTATTGGAAGAGAATCTTCCTTTTTGAAGAGAGAACTTCCTCACTTCCCTCTCTGGATGGGAAATACAAACACCTCACAGAAAAGAAGAGCAATTTCCTCACCAAGACCAAGTCAATTGTTTCTGTTGTGCCCAAACAAAAAGATTCATGCCTTTTAGGAGCTAGCCCCCTCTGTAATCTGCCAGGCTGAATTACCCAGAGATGCTTTGTTTTGAAAGGAGTGCAGAAATCCTGCAGGTTTAATTGCCAATAAATCAGCATGACCTCCACTCCCTGACACTATCTTTTTTTTTTCTTCTTTACAATGATCTTTTCAAGCAGAAAATGAAGAGACTGATTTTTTTTTTACAGTGTGTGCATTCTGCCTTTGGAGAGATAACAGCAATGACACCCAGGCAGGTTCCCCCATTAAAAGCTCTCCTAGATAATGAAGGACTCCATCAATGTTTGCTTTCTGTTTATTTTCACCTTGCTTGTTTGGGATGATTAGGAGACTGCTTGCTCCGTTAACAATTGGCTTTCAACTTGTTGTGTCCAAGTATTCTCCACTGCTCCAAATGAATTTGCTTCTGGTTTATTTTGCTGCTGATGCTCCAAAAATTTAAGGCACATGGCAGCAGTTCAAGTTCTGGCCTCGGGTTAAATACCTGACTAAGGAATTGGCAGTTTTAAAGAGAGTTTGAGTGTTTTGAAAAGGAACTGTTTGCCTTTCAAAGCAAAATGCTCATGATGGTGCCTCTTAGGGACAAAGGTTTTCTGGCTCTACATTCTGATTCCAGTGAAAAGGTATGATTGAAAGCCCAGTGAAAGAGCTGAAATCAAGCCCCTTGTCTCACTGCACACTCTCAGCTCTACTTGTCACACCAGCTTGAATTTAGCCTATCATTAAGCCAAGTATCCTCAAGCATTTGCAAGTGCTTGGCTTCCAAACACTGTCTGAGGTAGCTGGTTATTAGTGAGCCAGGGAGAGCTGAAGAGCATCTCAGCAATGCATGGAGGTGGGCTGGCCTTCAGCAAGAATCCCTCAAGAGATTGCCTTGCATCCTGCCACCATGGTTTTAGCTGAATCCATAGAATCCTAGACTGGTTTGGGTTGGAAGGGACCTCTGGAGCTCATCTAGTCCAACCCCCCTGCAGTGGGCAGGGACATCCCCAACTACATCAGCTTGCCCAGAGCCCTGGCAAGCCTCACCTGCAATGCCTCCAGGGATGGGAACTCAACCACCTCCCTGGGCAACCTGGGCCAGTGTTCCACCACCCTTGTGGCGAGGAACTTTTTCCTAATATCCAGTCTAAATCTACTCTTCTCCAATTTCAAACCATTGCCCCTTGTCCTTTCACTGCAGGCCTTTGCAAACAGGCCCTCTGCAGCCTGCTTGGAAGTTCCCTTTAGGTCCTGGAAGGTCACTAGTAGTTCCCCTGAAGCCTTCTCTTCTCCAGGCTGAACAATCCCAGCTCCCTCAGCCTGTCCTCAGAGCAGAGGTGTTCCAGCCCCTGAGCATTCTCGTGGCCTCCTCTGCACCTGCTCCATCAGCTCCATGTCCTTTCTGTGTTGAGGGCTCCAGAACAAGGCAATGGGTGCAGCCAGAGGCCTGGCAGCCAACAACAAAAGCCAGACATGCTGCTTAGGGTTTTTTGGCTCATTTTCCAGTTCCAGGAGGAAGGAGGCTGTGGCAGGAAAGTAGGAATGAAACCTTCTGGCTGGATTTCAAAGTCCAGTTTGTTCAGTAGTTTGGATGCACACTAGTATTGGATGCTTCCCAGGGTGGAGAATAAAGGCCTGCCTTTCTCATCCCAAGCCCAGGAGTTAAAGCCTTGGCTTCCAGGAGGCCATTCAAGAGCTTTTGCAACTCCATTCTCCTTTGGTTTAGCAACAACAATAGCAAGGGTTGGAGATGCTTGATGGCACTTGCTCCCTTTGGAAAATCAAGGGGAACTGGAAATGATTCATGTGGCTAAAAGCTGCAGGACAGAGGTGAGCTGAGCCAACATGGAGATGTCCAGAGAACTCCAAGGGTTTTGTGGGTAGGAAAACCTCTTCATCTCAGGAAGAGAAAAGCTCCCTAAAAAGGTCATTGCCAACCCTTCTTTAACTTCCTGAGCACATAGCTCTGTTTACAGCAGCCAGGTTATTTATTGGCCCTGTGTTTGACAAGTGGTTTCCAGGAGGAATACTAATTGAAGGCAGCAGGGAATTTCAGGAAGAGAAGGAATGAAGTTTCCCATTCCCATTCTTTGCAGCCTTCCCTAGAGCAGGTGACCTGCTTAGAGAGAGAGCTCTACAGTAAATCATTCACCTTGTCTCTACATTGCTGTGATTGTTGCCAGTTGTGTTTCATTTTCTGCTAAGTCTGAGTGGTATTTTCCTAAGTTATTCCATACCTCACACCTTCATACACTTGCTTCCTTGCTTTCTGATTTCTCTGTCAGCTTTACAGGAGGTGGGAAGGGAATAACATCACTTCCTTCCACTCCACAGCCACTTTCCAAAGCAATGGATAGATAGCTCAGTGAAAAGGAAGCCAGTTAGCAATTAATTGACCTCTACTGTTCTGCCAGGAAGCTTTTTATTCCCATCCCAAACCTTTTTGTTCAAAGGACAGCCCTGAGTTCTCAACCACTGGACTTGTCCTTTTGCTGCTTTTTTGGCTTCTCAGCAAGATCCTAAAGCTATGTTGTTGCTGATTAGCTACAAACACAACTTGCTTTATTGATTTATGATCCTGTATCATGAAGAAGCCAAGTGTTTGCTGCAAAGAGGGCAGATGAGCTCTAAGGGATTATGCCTCTCCAGGCTTTTGCTGGGGGATACCATGTCATAGCATCTCACCTGCCAGTGTCACCCACACACATCCTTGCTGTATGCAAGGAGAATAGCTCAGTGCCTCACTCTCTGCCATCCTGGAGCAGCCAGATGGCTTGGGAAGAAACCCAACAGCCAGCAAGGTGGCTAACAAACATCATTTCTCTCCTTGGCACTCCAGCTCCCATCCATTGGGCAGCTGAGCTTGCCTTGGGCCAAGCACCTTCACTAACCCTTTGTGGAAACACAGAAATTGTGGGTTTGAGAGCAAACTACAGCCCTCAGACTGGGCATGGGGCAAGCTAGGTATCAATTTCTGACCTGGGAAGAAAGGGAAATGTTTTCTGCTGCTGTTAGTTCAGCTCCACTGAGCTCATTAGAAGGATTTGTATCAGCCATGCATCTGTCTGTCAGCCTCCCTTGCTTCCTCTTTCCATGGAGGAGAAAATGAAACCAAGAGGCAAAGAAATGTCACTCTGAGAGATGGTTTTGATGTGAGGATGGGCTGGGCAGAGTTACTTCAGTGTAACAAATCAGGTGTGGAGTCAACACTATTGATGTGCATCAAGCCACAGAGTGGCAGAGGATGAGAGCATCACTGTGCCAGTACCAGCTGCCCACTACCAGCATCCCTGCAAGGGGAACCATGCCATGACAGGCTGCTTTCACCCAGCAAAAGGAGGCTGACCTTGCTGGGGCTTAGCTGGGGCTGCTCATCGTGAGGGGAATACCACCCATCCAAAACCAAGAGCCTGAGCTGGATGGCAAATGGAAACGTGGCAGTTGGGCTCAGCAGAAATACTTGTGGTGGAAATGAGCTTCATTTCCTTGATCCAGACAATATCAGGCTGAGGTAAGTCCCAGGATTCTGCCACTTTCTGGTTCCCATGGGGGAAGGAAAAACCTTGGATGATAGAAACTGGCCCACATTTGCAAGCAGTCCATGTTGGGAAAGGATCCCAGAGGCATCAGCAGTGCTGTGTGTTTTGTTTTACTCACACACAGAAATATTCATAGGTCTCTAACAGGTCTAAAAATGAACTGTGCCTTGTTCCTGTGATGCTAAGCCCCAAACTTGAAACACTTCTGACCTTCTGCTTGTTCAAATGCTTCAAGAAACTGAGCACCTTCTGCTCTTCATACTGCTCATAAATTAGTCACAACAATCTGATTAAGCCACACTGCTGAGAGAAACTCTTTATCTGTTCCTTTGACCTGGCAAAGCTACAGGAACACTTTATCAGTGCTAGAGGAACGTGGCTGGAGAGGCAGAAGATGCAGCCTCTGAGAGCTTTCCTCAGCCAAGGAAGGTCAGTGATGATCTCTTGGTCAAAGATAACCTCAGTGGAGTGATTTTCATGGAAAATACTTGAATGTCTGATTATTTTACCTGCCTCTGTGACACAAACATGGTAATATGTGCCCTGAGTCTATCCTATGCTTTCAACCTAGTGCCCAGCACCAAGAGGGTTTCCTGGTGGAAGGTTTAGTAGCACGTACCCCCCCAAAAAAACCAGGCCTGGAATGTCCTGTCCAAAAGCAGCTTTCTTCACATCTAGTTTCCAGCTCATCTGATGTCATTGGGGATGTTCTCATTGTTGCCACAAGCAATCTAACATCTGCTCAGCTCCTGCGTGCACCAAGGCTTATCGCTTGGTGCCCTTGGTGCAGAAATGCCTCCTCCAGCACCTCACAGCTGCAGCTTCAGTGCTTCAGGGATGAAAAGTGGGGAAATCACAGGATCACAGAATGTCAGGGGTTGGAAGGGCCCTAGAAAGATCATCTAGTGCAACCCCCCTGCCAGAGCAGGAGCACCTAGAGCAGCTCACACAGCANAGCACTCCAAGAGCTGTTTCCCCAGGGCTGTTCTCCAACACAGCAGTTCCTGTACTGATCCATGGGGTTGTTCTTTCCCAGATGCAGTACTTTACACTTCCCCTTGTTCAATGTCATTCAGTTTCTCCCTGCCCATGTCTCTAGCCTGTCCAGGTCACTCTGGATGGCAGCACAGCTCCTGGTGTGCCAGCCACTGCTCCAAGCTTGGGATCATCTGCAAACTTGCTGAGGGAACACTCTCCCCCTGCATCTAGATAATAAATGAATGGAGAGAACATGTGCTTTTTGGTCTGGGTATTGTTCTGGGCACAGCATGCACAGATATTGTGTGCTGCAGTCTGCCAAAAAGCCTGTGGGCCTCTTGGCATCTCCTACCAGTCCAGGGATGTGACAGGAGCAGTCCCTGCAAGGTCACACTAAGGGACATGAAGGAACTTGACCTGCCTGCAATGGAAATGTTCCCTGCTTGGTATGGAATGGCAAGTGGAGCCTGCTTCTCTCACTGTTGCTGTGCTCAGCATCAGCAAAGGCTGGGAGAGCGCAGAGGAAACTATGAGGAAGGGGTAAGGGGCTGCAGATGTTCACCTCTTGTGTGTGACAGCAAACTGTGCCAGCCCCCACTGCCTGCAAGGACAGGGCTGCTGAGCTCTCTAGGAAAGCATTACCTCCTCCCCAGCAAGAGACAGCATTTTGTTCCACTTTATTTTTAGCCTGGTTCCTCCTCTTCCTCCCCACATCTGAGCCCTTCAGCTGAAGGCAAAGGTCCAAGAACAATAGTGTTCTGAGCCAAGGACTCAGCTGACAATTAGAAAAGCAGAGCCTAGATATGACAGGCTGCTCTATTTACCAACACAGAGCACAGCAACCCAAAGCAAACCCAAATAACCTCCTGCAATATTTTTGCCTCACACACCAAGGAAAGCCAGGCTCCCTTGCCCTCAGCTCAGATGTGCTGCCATCAGGCAAACCCTGAGCAGGCAGATGCAATCTATAGAAGACACTGAAAGCCTTCTGTCCATGGCCTTGCTATAAATTTGAACCTCCAAGGGGGATGTGATTGGAATTTAAACACTTAAAGCTGTGGCCTTTAACAGTAGGCACTTTTGTATATTCATGCTCCTGCCACTGTCCTCAGGCTCCCATGCTCTTCAATGCCATGTTGTTTGGAGACAATTAGCTTCTTGTCTGCAGAAGAGCACTTTGGCCCCAGCCCTTCCATTGTCTTTTATGTCCAACAAAGAAAAGGAGGGTGAGAAATAAAAGAAGAGAGGCAGAGGTTTCAATCCAAAGCACTACACTGATAAGGGATTAGCAACAGCCTGCCTTGGGATCATCTGAAACCTAACAAGCAGCCTGAACCCCTTCAGTTTGATCAGCAAGTGATCCCTCCCAAAGCATTGCTGTAGAGCTGAGCACCTCCATCACCTGAAGCAGCAGCAGCTCCCAGCACTGCCCCTTGCCAGTGAGTTTGCACTAGAGCAGAGCCAGCTCCAGCCACCTCATCTGAAGGGCAAGAATCTGTTCAGATCATCAAGTAACATAAGACTAGTATTTAACAGCCACCATGAATGCTGAAGGCACAAACAAGCTTCAAAAAGACCAAGTGCAGGGTCCTGCCCCTGGGTCAGAACAATCCCCACTATCAAT
>VWZO01022662.1:122609-151326 GCA_013396975.1 Bucco capensis | reverse complement strand
TAGTTGGGGATGTCCCTGCCCACTGCAGGGGGGTTGGACTAGATGAGCTCCAGAGGTCCCTTCCAAGCCAAACCATTCTAGGATTCATTCTATGATCTCCATCTGGGATGATGGGAGCAGCTGACATCAGCTCCCTAAGTGACCTCCTTGTTGTCATGGTTGGACTTGATGAGCTCAGAGATCTCTTCCCACCTTCCTGATTCTGTGTGATCACCACTGATGGAGTGGAGGATCCTACACAACCCTCATCCCCCAGCAACTGAAGTGAGTGCTGGGAGCAGGAGTGCATCAGCTCTTGCTGCTTCCTCAACATCACCAACACAAGAAAGAGGAGCTGTTCCAAGCTCTTCCCCCCATTTTCCCTCCAGTAAGGAAAGATTTGCTGTGGACAGGAGGATCATTCCCCTGAAGGACACCACGATGAAGTGGCAAATGAATTTTTGCTGCTCTTCCTTCCAGCTGGCTTCCTTCTCATCAGCCACCATCATTTATTAACAGTGAGGTGAGAAAAGACATGAATCAGCTTAATGTGCTATAAGTAGGCCATTGTCATGGCAACAAGATGCAGACTGGCTTCTACTATTTATGTATGGTTTGGTTTGTCCTCAACCTTGAGATATTGCTTGCAACAACCAGAATTAGAAACCTATCTTTCTTTTTTTTTTTGCTTTCCCCACTTCAGTGTCTTTGCTTAATAAAAAAGGATCAGACTCAGGATGTGAAAGGCTCTGAAGCATCTCTCCAGGAAACTAGGCAGCTCTGTGCTCTTCAATGAGTCTTCCTAGAAACAGAAGCCTGAACTCTGAGCAGCCAACCATTTCCTCACCTTGTCACACAAGCAAATCCATGGATTCACTCCCAGTTTGAGCTCCAAAACAGAGCTTTCCTCTTCTGTGCTCTACATATGAGTATTAGCTGTCTGGGTGGGAAGGGATAGGGGGGTAGAATTAAAAGAGCAGTATGAAAGAAAAGCTTTTATTTTAAACACAGAATACATCATACTTAACCTGGGAAACCAATGAAGGAGGTTGCAGCCTCATGATGCTTAAAACTTCATTGGAAAGGCTTTTTATTGACTCCCTGGCTAAGCCTAAATCCCATGCACCTTTTGCACGAGCAATTAAAAACCAGCTCATCAGGCCAAGCTAATTTTATTCCCTAGCCTGCCACATTAAAGGAATGGCTGGAATGCTCAGAGAGCTCTTTGAAAAAGAATTACCAATATTACTGTTTGGTTTGTTTGTTTTTTTCCCTATCACCTCAGGAATCTAATAATAAAGAGTTAAAGCAAATCAGAATATCAGGAAGAACACATGGCAAATGGTGCCAGCTTAAAGCACTGCTCTCTTCTCAGTGAGGAAACAGAAACACTTGAGAAATGCAAAGAATGATTCCCCTTTTCTCCATCCATCCATTTTTTTTAAATAGGAATCAGCAGGATTAGAGTTTCCTACAACATCTGGAAAAGTTTCTGTGCTAAGAGCACTTCTACCCCCATGGCAAGGGCTGCAAAGAGCTGAGCCTGCTTGGCATGCTGGCACCACTCTCCTTTGCAGCCTGTGCCCATTTCCTCAGGGATGGATAAAGATCTGGAGAAGACCACATTGAGCACAGTTGCTTTCTTAGCTTACCTCTTAATGCTCTCTGAGATAATCATCAGGCAGAGAAGAGCAGAAAAGCCTTTTTCCCACCCTATACAATGGTCTAAGCCTTGAAAAGCACCTCTGTTCTCCATCCCAGCCTGGCCAAGAGAGGGAGAGAAAGAACAGAGCTGGGGGAGAAAAGGCTGGGGTTCTTTGGAGAGTGTCCAGCCTTGTCCCATCCCTTCCTTATCCATCCTAAGCTTGACTGAACCTCCAGCAAGGATTCCATCCCACATGTCCTTCACAGTATCACAGTATCCCAGTATGTCAGGGGTTGGAAGGGCCCTAGAAAGCTCATCTAGTGCAACCCCCCTGCCAGAGCAGGAGCACCTAGACCAGCTCACACAGCAATGTGTCCAGGCAGCTCTGCAATGGCTCCAGACAAGGAGACTCCACAGGCTCCTGAGCAGCCTGGGCCAGTGCTCTGGCACCTGCACTGCAAACAAGTTCCTCCTCGTGTTAATACTAAACCTCCTTTGATCCAACTTGCTCCCATTCCCTCTTGTCCTACCATTGGATGCCATTGAGCAGAGCCTGGCTCTCTCCTCCTGACACATGTCCTTCCTCAGGGCATCACCAGGAGCCTCCATCCAGTGACAAAAAAAGCACACAAGAGCTGCTGGTTGCCTGCTTTTGGGGGGCAGTGGCATCTCCTGGCTCTCAGTGCACTGCCACAGACATGCTGGGGTGATCAGTGTGGGAGGAGACCCTGGCAAGGTGTGTGGCTGTGGCATGGCCACAAGCTCAAAAATCAACGTTTGCCATCTAGTGGTAGGCCTCAGGCTTTTGGGTGCACTTCCCAAGCCTCCCCTGGTCTGTGACTATGATTTCTGCTGTTTCTTTAGCCCTGCCTGACCCTTCCTGAAGCAAAAGTGACAGCAGGAGGACTTTTCATCTGCCATCTGTTGCCTGCTGTAGGTGGGTCTGTGGTTCCAGCTCTGGGCTGGCTCCCTTGATTCTGTGATTCTTCCATTCCTCCCTCAGCATTCTGACTGAGCAGGTTGGAGAAGTGCACTCCACATTTCTCCTCTCAATCACTCCTAACAATATTGACTGCCATCCCTCCTGAAGATCCCTGCACATCTGCTCCCTGTGCTCTCTTGAGAGTGACTTGCAGTTTGAGTCTGAGGCATTGGCAGTGACACTGGGAAGAGGTTTTGTTTGATACAGAATCCCAGAATGTCAGGGGTTGGAAGGGCCCTAGAAAGCTCATCTAGTGCAACCCCCCTGCCAGAGCAGGAGCACCTAGACCAGCTCACACAGCAATGTGTCCAGGCAGCTCTGCAATGGCTCCAGACAAGGAGACTCCACAGGCTCCTGGGCAGCCTGGGCCAGTGCTCTGGCACCTGCACTGCAAACAAGTTCCTCCTCAGCTTAATACTAAACCTCCTGTGCTCCAACTTGCTCCCATTCCCTCTTGTCCTACCATTGGATGACAACAAACACAGATTGATGCTCATCACCTGGGAGAAACTGCACTGTGCTAGCTGCTATGCTACAATTCTGATGAGTAGTGTCAAAAGGCTTTGTAAATATACTGTCTGCTCTTTCTTCCCATCATCAGTGTTTAGACTATAAGCTACAAAACTGGGTCAGACATGTCAGAAAGGGGCAATTTTGGGCTTGCTCCTTCAAAGGGATTCATTTCCTTCAAGGAGAATTAATCTTCCTTCTTTAAGGAAGGAACTGATGAGGACTAAGCCACTCAATCTCTTGTGGAGAGGTCAGGGCAAGCAAGAAAAAGCTTGGCACTTGACTTTGGGTGCACTATCAGCACAACAAAAGCATTTGCTGATGATGTAGATGCTCCTTAATATAGCCCAGAGAGCAGGAATGATGCAAGCACCTCTTCATCCTAAAATAGAATTCCTGCTAAAAAGTGAAAGAAGAAAAAAGGACTTACAATAAGCAGAACTGCATGGAGTTAGATGAGAAAAAGATGATTTCCAAGTGCTTCCTGCTCTTCAGTGAGCTGTTTCTGAGCTTCCATTGGTAAGGGCAAGAACCTCTTGGAGCCCTCTGTCCCCCAGAGGACTTAGTGGCAGGATGCTCCCTCCCTAGCCTCCAGACTGTGACATTTTCAGAGGAAAAGCATCCTAAACAAACAAACAAACAACAACTCCCAGCTTCCTAAAAGGGTTTGGTGTTGTTTTTTTTCCCCCTGCATGAGATCTCTCCCATGTGTAACCTCTCTGCTTCTGCCACAGGCTGGGGAAGATTTTAGGGATGCTATGGATCTGGAATGTAGCATTTCATAGAATCCTAGAACAGTTCCAGCTGGAAGAGACCTTGAAGATCATGAGTGCAGCCTTTGTCCTAGCCCTAGCAACCTGCTAAATGATGCTCCCCAATGCAACATCTACCTGTCTCTTAAACACCTCCAGGGATGGGGACTCCAGCACCTCCCTGGGCAGCCTGTTCCAATGGCTCACAACCCTTGCAGCAAAGAAATTCCTCCTAATGTCTAGCCTGAACCTCCCCTGGGGCAATTTCCATCCATTTCCCCTTGTCCTATCACTCTCCACTAGGGAGAACAGAGCAGTCCCTGCCTCTCTACAACCTCCCTTCAGGTAGTTCTAGAGAGCCAGGAGGTCTCCCCTCAATCTCCTCTTTTCCAGGCTAAACAGGCCCAGATCCCTCAGTCTTTCCTCCTCAGGCTTATGTTCTAAGCCCTTTAGCAGCTTGGGAGCCTCTGTCCCCTCTCCAGCACCTCCATGTCCCTCTTGGAGTGAGGGGCCCAAAACTGGATGCAGTACTGGAGGTGAGGCCTCCCCAAAGCTGAGGAAAGGGGCAGGATCAGCTCCCTGCTCCTGCTGCCAACACTGTTCCTGCTCCAGGCCAGGATGCCCTTGGCCTTCTTGTCCCCCTGGGCACACTGCTGGCTCCTGTTCAGCTGTCACTCAGCACCCCTAGGTCCCTGTGTGCCTGGCAGCTCTGCAGCCACTGCTCCCCAAGCCTAGAGCACTGCTCTTCCTCTTCTTTCTAAGCCTCCTGCTCAAGCTATCCCACTCAGAGCAGGAGGAAATGTCATTTTGGAGGTGACTGCAACACTAGCAAAGTGACCTCAATGCAATAGCCCATGAGAGGTGGAAGGGCAGACAGAGCTCAGTCATGCCAGCACCCAGCCAGCCCTCACACAGAGCCCCTGCAGGTGTTACTAGCACTGGCCTAGGCTTCAAAAAGGAGAAAGAGCCCAAAAAGTAAGCTCTGGCTGTGTTTTCCATCAGCAGGATGGAGTTCAGCTAATGCCACTAGTCACTGTTCCTTGAAGGAGCTTGGGCTGTGACCTCCTGCCAGCTCCCTGCTCATTACCAAGGATAAGCTGAGTGTTGATTAGGCACAACCATGAGTCAGAAGATGAAATATTGCCCTTGGTGGGAAGGCAAGAGAGCTTCTTTCTCCTAGCCTTCCCCAGCATCCATTGCCCTACCCACTAGATGTCCCTGGCAGCCAGGGAAACAGCATCAGGCCTGCAGCTCCTCCAGTGCCAGCTGGCTTCAGCTGAAAGCATGCAAGGCAAACAGCAAGCTAGGCAATGTGTCTGCAAGAGCTGCTCCAAACTCAGGCACCAGCAGTGCCATTTGGCTGCAGCTGCAAACACCCAAACCAAAGAACAACTCAGGAAACACTGAAATGCTGAAATAACCTCTCCCACATCCATTTGGCTGCAGCTGCAAACACCCAAACCAAACAACCACCTAGGAAACATCAACTTCTCTCCACATTCATGCACAATGTGCAGAATGGAAAAGTCAGCTCTCTGCTGTGTGGGCTAAGGGCAAGGTTTGGGCCTGAAAGAGAATGGTTTCCCCTCCCAAGCAATGGACTCTTCTGGCTCAAGCAGCAGCAGCTTCCATCTCTCCAAGCTCACCTCTGGATTCTACAGGAAGCAGGCACATTTGTAGTGTAATCCCATCCCTCCACTTGCACATCTTTAAAGTAGATGCTATTCTGCCTGCAAGATTAAATGAGGAGTGATGATCTTCCTTCTGCTTCCCACTCCAAAACCCCCAGGTAGATTGCTATCAATGTGTGGATGTTCCAGTCTCATCCAAAAAAGGCCTGGATTGTGGGCAAACAGAGCTAGGTGGATGCAGCTGTTTCTAAGCTCAGCATGGATTAGGCATAGCACACAGGTTCAGGGGCTGCCTCTGTGGAAAAGTGACCTCCAGGAATCCCTGGAGAGCTTGCATGGAGCGCATGATGGAGGGGAGTGAAGACCTTCCAAGCAGCAGATGCTTGCAGATGTGACAGCTTCTGCCAGCCTGGAAAACAGGGGGAGGAAGCAGGAGGTCAAGGCTGAACAGCTTCTGGACAGCCTGAGAGCCTCAGAAAGGAGAAGGGAAAACACAGAGCAGAGCTGAGTTTGCTGAAGCCATCACACAGGATGATTGCTGCATCACAAGTCTCCTCGGAAGGCTCTGGATTTGGGAGCCATCCCTGGAGCTCATAGCCTGTACAAACACAGAGGGAGGAGATGATCCTTGCCCCAAAGAACTTCCTTTTGAAGAAGAAAAATGGGGAGGGCTCAGGAATGAGTTGACAAGCTCAGGGATGCCCACTTTGGTGATGCTGCCAGTGTTCTGATTTGCAGCCTAGCAATCTGCTCTTTCTCCCAGAGAACCCTCACCTTTGGCTGTTGCAATGCTTAGGAGGCACTAAGGAGAATTAGAGATGACTTGGCTTTACCTCTAGGCACTCACCTGACTCAACTCAGTCACCCCCAGGGACTTTGTGCCCCTCTGGGCCCTAAGGCAGTGTGGAGGATGCTCAGCTAGTGCCTCTAAGGTCACCTTGGCAGCAGCAATGTGATGCAAGGCAAGGGAAGGGAGGAGAGCCCAGCTCTGGGGAAATGTGCCTGTGGAAACCACTTCATGTCTTGCAACACAAAGCCAAAAACCCTCTTGGTTTCCAAGCTTTAAGAGCAGACATAGGAAGAAGTGTATTTCTCTTCTCTTAATCACCTAGGCAACTGGGAAAGCACAAGTGAGCTTCATTTGCTGGTGAGGTTTCCAATCTGCCACTTCATTCACACTCCTTTTTCTGGCCCATCAAAACCCCCAAAATCCATGTGGTTCTGCTGCAGATTGGCATCTTTCAGAAGAACAATTCTAGCAATAAAGAAGCAGTTTGGCCTTGGAACTTTTCCTGTAGCCCAGGCATTGTGTGCCCACATGGCCAGGTAGTTATTCTCTGTAGGAGAAGTAGAGCTGCTCTCCTCATTTGAGTTTCTGCTCCCTGGGATCTCTCTGTTGTGCTAGCAAAGAGATCACAGATTTATTAAGGCTGGAAGAGACCTCTAAGCTCAGCAAGTCCTAGCACTAAGCCATGGCCCTAAGGAGAGCAGCTAGATGTTTGCTGAACCCCTGCAGGGCTGGTGACTCCAGCACCTCCCTGGGCAGCTATTCCAAGACTTAACAAGCCTTTCAGGGAAGAAATTCCTCCTGATATCTAATCTAAACCTCCCCTGCTGCAACTTGAGGCCATTTCCTCTCATCCTCTCCCTGTTAACCCAGGAGAAGAGCCCTACCCCCAGCTCACTGCAACCTCCTTGCCTGCTTCTGCTAGATTTTGCTAGCTTTTTCACAGGTTTTTCTTTCCTAAATGGAAAAAAACCCTTCCATCCTGGATGGTCCTTTCCTAGAAGGAAAAAAAAACAACCCATGGGTTTGGTAATGTCTTTATTTACATTGTTTCCAACCCCTATTTTCCTTGAAAGGAAATGTTTATGAGGTTTGGCTTTTCTCCCTCCATTTCCTAGGCAGAGTTTGCTGCTGCTTTGCTTTTCCTGCCCAAGCCCAACATGAACTCCAAATCAGGAGCCTTATTTTATTCTGGAGTTTACAGCTCTGCAGAGAGGATGTGAAACTCTTGCTACTCCTTTTGGGCAACATTTAGAGTCACTTCCCCCCTCAACTTGGCAAAGTCCTAAACCCTGAGACAAAAGGCACACAAAGCTTTGGAGAAAGAAGCCAAGTTTAGGAGGTCCAGCAACTATTAGGAGGTTTTTTTTCCATTCACTTGGATGAGTTTTGCTTTAAACACTAGAAAGTCAGATTCATCTGAGGATGCTGAAGAAATGGAAAAGCTGTGGACAACAGCACACACTTCAGGGAGAAGAAAAAAGGGCATGAGAACATTCACTCCCAACCTCCTCTGCCAAACAGCATGAAGCAAGCAAGAAGAAGAAGGAAGAGAGCAACCTTGGGAAGCTTTTTGAAGAGGATTCATTTGTGGTGAGGGTGAACATGCCTCAGGGAACATGGACAAAGAGGAAACCTTGGCAGATCCAACATGCAGGCTGCAAGTTGTTGGGGTTTTGTTCTCCTCAAGTCATGCAGTGGTCAAGGGAAAGGAACTGAAGGCCTGGAAAATACAGAAAGCAGCAGTTTTGACTTAAAATTACAGGTAGAGACACACTGCTCATCCAAGGATATTGAAAAGCTCACTCTTGCTTCTTGTTAGTGATGGTGATCACTTATCCTTATCGTGCTCCATCTGCCTGTAAAGGACAACAAGGATCAAGCCACAGGATAAAGCCATGGGAATGTCAGCACTTGATGGCTCTGGGAAGGACTGGAACCCAATGATTGGCCTGTGGAAGCATTTGCTAGCATTTTAAAAGAGGTAAACAAGAATGCCATTTATTGATGACCAAGGTGGAGCTCTCAGGAGCCTGAGAGAAGCCTCAGGACCAGTGCTATGGTTTAGTGGCATGCTGGTGATAGGTTGGTGGTTGGACTTGATGGTTTTAGAGGTCTCTTCCAACCTAGGTTGATGGTTGGGCTTGATGATCTTAGAGGTCTCTTCCAACCTTCATGATTCAGTGATATGCAAGGAAGTTGGATGTACAGAGCAACTACAATCTCCAAAGAGACTCGGCCCAGAAATTAGGAATAAATGGGCAAGGCTCCTGTGAAAAAAAAGGACTGTGAGATCAGCCAACATAAAGTGATAAGGTGGTGGGATAAAGGAGAAGGGATGTTGGGATAAAGAGGGGGAAAATGGGAAGGAGAAAGGTTCTGTGGCCTTTGGGAGCTAGCTGCCCTGAGGAGTGGGTGTTTGGGGCTTTGTAGGAATAAAAAGAAGTTAAATCTGCAGGTTACAAATGGATGTAATGTGAGACAGAAGCCATATGTTGTCATTTCCATCCTTCCCCCTCAAGCCTTGCTCAAGGAATGAGTTGTAAATCACAGCAAGGGCAGGAAGGGAAATTCAGTCATTTCCATCCATTGCCACTAAGCTCCAACCTTCACTGCTAAAATAGAAGTAGTTGAGGGCAAGCTCTTAGCTTCTGCTTTGCTGTTTATCATTCTCACAGGTCAGTAGCAGAGTCCAAAGGCAGTGAGGTAGCCAGGATTGATTGGGTGGAACACATGAAGTGTGTGTCCCCTGTTTCCTTGGGCCTGTGTTTAACATCACCCATCAATCACTGGTGAGCAGCAGAGCCTGACTGACCACAGCATGCCAACTCTTTTCCTCACTCCAGCTGCTGAGTTGCACTCCAGAAAGCTAAATACTTTGTCATTACAACAGGGATGCTGTAGAGAAGGGAGACAATCAGTCAGGTAACATTTGCTTTTGGGTAAGAGCTTACAACTCTGCCTTCTGCTGTTGCCAGGAGTCCCAAGTCTGTGCAACATTAGATGTTGTCAAACACAGACCTCTCTCTCTCTCTTTTTGGCCTAGTGTCTTTTCTCTTCCAGACCTAAGGAAAGGTTTAATTTGCAAGCAGAAGCTGCAAGGTATCAGTGCCATGGTGTCTCTCTCCCCTACAACCACAAAGGATTCTTTATTTTCAATATCTTTGGAGGAACTGCTGCTTTTCCTCTTATTACTGAGAGGGAAATAAGGCACAGAGAGTGTGTTGACAACCTGGCTTTGAATTGTATTACTGCAGGCATTTCTGCTCCTGAACATATGTGTGTTTCACACCAATGCCAAGATTTCCACTCTGTGAGTGTCACTTCCTTTGTTAGCTCCAAATGTGCAGAGGTTGAAAGGGCATCTCTCCTAGTGACAAACCCTTCAAGGACTTCAGACAAATCATTCACATTTCTGCTTCAAAATCTTTCCTTTCACATGCTGCTTAGTGCCAGAGACAAGCCCATCTGGAAGCATTATTAATTCTGTTGAACTGGTTAATTCCAAGTGGTGCCTTCTTGGAAGAAAGGCTTGATTTAGGATGCATTAAGACTCAACAGCTCAAGAAAGAGCTGGAGGTGCTGGAGGGTGTCCAGAGAAAAGCCATGAGGATGCTCAGAGGCTGGAGCACCTCTCCTATGAGGACAGGCTGAGAGAGTTGGGATTGTTCAGTGTGGAGAGGAGAAGGCTCCCAGGACACCTCCAGGATCTGCAGGGACTACACAAGAGGGCTGGGGAAGGACTTTTAAGGATGTCAGGCAGTGCTTGGACTATGGGGGAATGGATTCAAGCTTGAGGAGGGGAGATATAGATTAGATGTTAGGCAGAAGTTGTTCCCCAGGAGGGTGCTGAGCCACTGGCCCAGGTTGCCCAGAGAGGTGTTGGCAGCCCCATCCATCCCTGGCAGTGTTGCAGGCCAGGCTGGCTGGGGCTGGGAGCAAGCTGCTCTAGTGCCAGGTGTCCCTGCCCATGGCAGGCACAGGGGGTTGGGGCTAGAGGAGCTTTCAGCTCCCTTCCAACCCTGCCAAGTCTGTGATTCTATGCTATTAGAGGCACTCAGGTTGTGTGTTTGGCTCTTCAGCAGTTGGCTTGGAGAGCCCTCACATGCCCTCTCACATCCCTGAGGCTTGCACAGCCTGCTCAGGGCAGGCAGGCTCCAAACACAGCCAGAGAAGGGCAGAGGTTGCACCAGAGATTAAAGCACCAGAAGGTTTTGATCCCTTGGAGCATGCCATGAAATGCTCAGCTGCAGAGCTCTGGAGGTATGGAAGCAGACAGTGCTCAGAGAGATACAATTAGAAATGCAGAGCCAGACTGTCAGGATACAAATTAGGCTCGGCACTCATTTCTTTGGCAAAACTCCCATTCTTTGGATGCCTTTCTAGTGGAATTTACTGGGACACCAAAGATATCCAAAGTACAGATAAAAGGAGCACTTTTCCAAGTGCCAAATTCACTCCAAGTCTTTGCCATAAACTCAAGATAAAAGAAGCTGGAAGGGAGCTTTCTTGTCTCCTGCTCCAGATAGGGTCAGGTCGGAAATGAGTGTACTCATGCAGGTAGCTTTGGACTGTATTCATGGAATACAGCATGGAATCTACAACCTGGATGAGCATCTCTTCTAGTGCTTGATCATCTTCACTCTAAAGCTCTTCTTCTATCTAACTGGGCTTTAGCTTGCTGCAGCTGCTACTCACTGCCCCTTCACCTTCTTGACCAACAAGAGTCTGGCTCCATCTTCTCTGTAAGCACTTATGAGGTAGTTCCAGGGAGCAGTAAGCTATCTCCTTAGCTATTTCTTCTCCACTATCAACTGTCTGAACCTTTCCAGTCTAGCCTTGACCACCTCCAGGGAGGAGACAGCTCCAGCTTCTCTGGGCAACCTGTGCCAATTCATCTCTCCAGCCTGGTGACACCTCTCTTCAATGCCTTGCCCTCCAGTGGATTGACTGTTCCCCCAGTTTGGAGTCACCAGGGAGATCCATCCTATTCCTTTGTACCTCCCAAGTCATCATATCCACAGAGAAGGGTTTGAGGTATTACTAATCCACTTCCCTAAAGTATTCCTCTAATTGTTATGGTTCTTTAGGTGGAAGGAAAGAAATTGCCTGGCTTGGGTTCACTAAGTTAAGTCTGACAAGCCCCAAATAAAGGACATTTTCACACATCCATCATTAGCACATTTGCCTAAGAAAGAAGGCACAGGAATCATGCAAAATCAACAGCTTATTCAAGGAAACACAGACTCAGAATCATTCTATGGGAAATAGTGCTTTCTGAGTTTATTCCCTGCATGGTAACTACACCCCTAACAAAACCACCAAAAGAACAGTTCCTCTGTTACTATGGAGAGGAGAAAGTAGTGTGCTTGAGCTTCCTTAGTGGAAGGTGTTCCTGCCCCATGGCACAGGAGGGACCTTCAACCCAAACCATTCTAGGATTATTTATACCACACATCAGCTTATCCTGTGAGGAAAAGAGAGAATGGCTAAGCCTGGCAGAACCTGCTCCCAGTTCTAAACTCAGCTAGCTATTTCTGTCTGCTCTTTACCTTTTCATTCTGTCTTTCCCTATTCCTCTCCTCCCCCATGTCTGCAGCCAGGAAAGCACAGAACCTTCCCTCTTCCAGAAGACATTTGAGTGGCTGCTTTCCCTTTCTCTTCCATTCAAAAAAGTATGAATATTGCTTGTCAAAGAAAGGTACCCATTTGACAGAAGTTGGCAGAGCTGAGTGGATTTCTAAAGCCTGGAAGGAGCCCAACCTGTTTGACAAAATGGAAGCAACAATTTGTGGCTTGGAAATGTGCTTTATTTCTTCTTGAACACAAAAGTGTAGCTGAGCTCACTAGAGAAAGCATTCATTGAAGCTTAAAGAAAAAGGAGATAGAAGATCTGCAATGCTTTGGGGGTTTATTTTTACCCAAGTGGGTGGGAGAAGGGGTGGATAGAAACAAGGGGATATATTTTCCTTTGGCAGCTCCTTGCCTCAAAGTTTCCCAAAAGCAGAACAGATTGTAGCTGGGGAGAGGAACTGAGAGCCTACTGGTAAAGAGAAGGATGCCCCTGTGATGCAAAAGGGAGGTGGGAGAGAAAAATCCCTCAGCCTTGTCTTTTGAGACAGCTCCAACTGAAAGAACCTCTCCTTTAACTCTCCTTGGTATCCTCTGGGAGCTCCAGGTGGAGTTTCTGTGTTTCCCCTCTGGTCAGCAAAGCATCTTTTTTATGCCTCCCACTGGAAGAGTTGTTAGAGTCATTCATGGGGCAAAAAGTGCATTTTTGATCAAAACCAGGGTTTTAAAAGGAAACTGAGAAGCAGGCCTCTTCTTCTGAACAAGGGATGATTTCTGCTCCTGAAGGACTTGTGCTCACTCTGCCTTGTCCCAAGCTAAGTGACAGATTGTGCTTGGAGTTAGAGGTGAGGCATTGGTACCTTGAAGCCATGGAACTGGCTGGGAGTAGTTTTCAGTCTCTATTTCTCCCCCTCAGTTTAGTAGCTACTTTTCTGTATGGATTAGATGCTTCCAGATTTTTGGAGCTTTATTTTTTTTCCACTGTCTGAAACTCTTTGGATACCTAGCAAGCTAAAAAGAAATAAACAGAGCTGGCTCTGGCTCTGGTAGTGTTTTCTGCTCATCTCCCAAAGCCATGTCATGGTGAAATAAGGTACACAGCACCTCTTCCCATCCTCCTCCTTCTTTGACAGTGCCCTGGCTTCCATGGACAAGAAACCCTGGAGCATATGCTGCAAGGGAAGCACAGCATGATCCAATAGGTTGCTGACACAGATGAGGTGTGGAGACAGAGCTAGCAAGGCAGGAGTGTGTTGTTCTTTCTGTAGACACAGCCAAGAAGATGTATTGCTTAGGGTAGGCTTGCCTCTAAGGTTGGAAGCAGCTTTCTCCCCAGACTGTTCCTTCATTTCATGTTCCTTCCAAGCTCCTCTTCTGTGCAGAAAATTTCAGCAGGAAATGCCACACAGCTGCTGTCTGCCTGGGCTTTAAATGTGCCTATTTGCATCAGTGTGTAGGCAGTGCTGAGAAGAGCCTGGAAGTGCCTGCAGCCTCCCTGTGCTACTAGTGGCATCTTACTGGCAAATCCCAAACAACTGCAAGGGAAAAGGTGCAGTGAAACTACAGCCAGCCAGCTCTCAGCTCCTAAAAAAAGGAGCAGAAAGCCTTTTTCTCCTGAGAAAAAGCATATGTGAAACACAGCACTCTGGAGGATTACCCTACAGCATGAAGCTAGAGGCACTGATGGAAGCAAAATGACATTGAGAGAGGAAAAATGTCCCTGTTTGTGTAACTGAGCAGGATGGGAAGGAAAAGAGTTGAGAAGAAACCTGTCACTAACCACACTGAAAACTTCAAGCTAAATGGAAACAGGAATAGTGTACTCTGAGGAAACTGAGGCCTGTTCTTCTCCCAACCTCCTCCAGTATCCAGGGAGAAACACAAAAGGATGTTTGATAAGAGGAACTTCCCTCTGGACATCAGTCTCTCAGCTGAAAGGATCACAAAGACTAACTCTGGTGCAAGGAGGCTGGGACAACTTAAAGCTCTTCCCTGCAGAAGGATGGGGAGCTGGGGATGGGGAGCAAGGAGGAGAAGACAAAGCCTTGGTGCTACCAAGAGTCATAACCTCTGGGTCCTGCTTTGAGTTAGAACAGAACTAATTGTGTTCAGTGATTTTACTGGGCTGACCATTAACCCAGGGAATAGTGAATCAGAGAGGAATTGAGCTGTTTCTTGCCTGTAAAACACAGGGAAATAAACTTGAATACCCTGCAACAAGTGAAAAGAGAGATATTCCAGATAATCTAAAAGCTACAACATTGTTATACCCCTCTAAAAATCAACAATAGTGACATTTTAAGAGGAGTCCAATATTTTTTTCCTTTTGGTTGATTGGTTGGGTTTTGTTGGTTTGCTGTTGTTGTTTGTTGGGTTTGGTTTGGGGTATTTTTTTGCCACACTGCACTCATCTTTCCCAACTTCTCACCTGTAGACACGCAGAACTGACTTCCCCTCCCCCAGAAAGCAGTATTTTCACACAACTAAATGGGAAGCTGAACCAAAAACACCAATCCTGACACAAATGCCCATGCTGGTGATGCAAAAAGAAATAATAATCACTAAGCCATTTCATCCTTGAATTGCTAACAAGTTCAAGAGCAGATTAGAGGGTTTGCCATGAAATAGATCACACCCCAAGCAACTCTATCCCAAACTATTAGAGCTGGCATGAAGTTGTGCCTCTTTTCCCCTGAGAGGGAAAAAATCCTTGTGCCTGTGGAAAATCACTGTGAACTTTGCCCCATGGTGAAGCTACAAGAGGCTGACACAGGAGGGGGAAAAAAAGGAAGTGAGTGGCAATGATCTCTGCCTAGAAACACAAGAGCAGACTTCAAAGGCTCTGATAAATGAAAAGTCATTCCAAGATGAGAGTCTCATGCAAGAAAACAACAGAGACATTGGCTGGTATGTGGCTGAAAATAGATTCCATATGAAGCTGCTTAGGGGAGCTTATCAATATTAGTCATTCTCAGCCCTTTTTGACTCAAATGGCAGCATTTTGTTGAGATGCAGAAGCTACACAATTCATGTTTTCACTTTGCAAACCAATCATGCAGCTTTAAAGGGGTTGATGTTGTAATTCTTTCACACCTTTTTTCCCCTTTTCCATCTGCCTCATCTTGTCCTCACTGCTTAGGAAAATACCAGGACAAAGAAAACAACACTCCTTGCCTGAAAAGGGAGCTTAACAATCAGTTAATTCCATGTTCCAGAAGCTTTGGGAAAAGTTTNATCTATATTATATCCACACTGTATTAGGATATCTATTATATCCACACTATATTAGGATATATAATATATATATATACATGAACTAATAAATATTAGTTCATGGCTCTAATTAATGTATTAGAGCCATGGTTTAGTGGCATGGTAGTGCTAGGTATGGTTGGGCTTGATGATCTTAGAGGTTTCTTCCAACCTTCATGATTCTGATATAATCATTTGATTNGTTTTCACTTTGCAAACCAATCATGCAGCTTTAAAGGGGTTGATGTTGTAATTCTTTCACACCTTTTTTCCCCTTTTCCATCTGCCTCATCTTGTCCTCACTGCTTAGGAAAATACCAGGACAAAGAAAACAACACTCCTTGCCTGAAAAGGGAGCTTAACAATCAGTTAATTCCATGTTCCAGAAGCTTTGGGAAAAGTTTAGGGCAAGAAATGTTGAACATTTTCAGTATGACTCTAAATCTCCCTTACCAGGACACAGCTAAGATTTTGAGCTCTGTAAAAGACTCTTGTGGACAAAATTTGTTCTCCTTTCTTGCTAGCATGAATAAAAAAAATGCAATTTTAAAGGACAAAGCAAATGAAAGCAAGCTCTGGAAGTGTTTTCAGGTTGCTTAACATCTGGTTCATGGCACAGCATATACTAATATATATACTATATTAGTAATATAGTATATTANGGGAAAAAAAGCTCTTATTCTGTTGATACATTAGATATTCAAACCTTGCAGCACAGAGTTAAACTGCTTGTAAGTACAAGCTTAGTGCTACCACATTTCTCCCAGAGTCCACTGAACAGCACAGAGACAATCTCTCATTTCAGGAATATCAGCCAACAAAAATCCTAGCCAGCCTCCCTAGAGCAATTCCAATTCACTCCAGCCCAAACTGGGGCTAGCTTTAGGATTTCCATCCTTTCTTACTAAACTAAACTCTGGTGGAGAACTTGGAGGCCAGGCCACTCAGCATCCCCAGGAGCCAGGACTGCAGAAGACCATGGAAGAGAGCACCATCTAGTGCCTAAGACCACAAAAAGAGCTTTGGTGACAACCACCAGAGGAACAAAAACACACACCCAACTTCCCACAGCACTTTGCCAAGTCCAGTTTCTTTTTTATAGGGTTTTTTTTTGGTCTCTTTGTCTTTGGAGATGTCTCATTTGGACCAAATATTGTTCTAAGTCGAGAGGTAATTTGGTTTAAACTCAAGAGATTGAGTTTTGCTACAAATATGGTTTAAATCAGGCAGGTCTTCTATTAGAAATCTGGGGAGCCAAACCACCAAAAACTCCATTCTGCAACCATGACTTGAGTGAATAATCAGGAGACATCTGTGGGATTGCTTCCAGGAGTAAGAAAAGCAGCATATGTCTCCCAAAGTGCTCAGAGCAGTGCAATTATGCCAATTCTAGCATCAACTCCTCTCTGCTGCTTGAAGCAGCAGCTTCTGGAGTCAAGTGCTTCCATGGGAACCTGAATCTGAACCTCAAAAGGGAAATTAATTTCTAACTCCTAAGTCCAGAGAAAAAAAGCTCAGGGAAGTGTGAGACACATGAACCCCAAAACCATCATCAGGAATGAAGTGTAAGATCTCTTTAAAGGCAGCTGAGAGAAATGTGGCCTGGGGTGTCTGGAGATGCCAATGGGAGCAAACTCTCTGAACCTTACCCTTGGTTGCAGCAGCTCAGGAACTGAACCTTGCAGGCAACAGCACTGCACCCAAAGTCTACAGGCTTGCTCTTCTGGGTGGCCAGCAGGATGCCCAGGAGCCAGCAATGTGTCCTTGGGGCCAAGAAGGCTAATGGCATCCTGGGCTGCAGCAAGGGGAGTGTGGCCAGCAGGGTCAGGGAGCTTCTCCTTCCTCTCTCCTCTGCCCTGGGGAGGCCACAGCTGGAGGATTGGCTTCAGTTCTGGGCTCCTCTGCTTAAGAGAGATAAGGAACTGCTGGAGAGGGAGCAGAGAAGGGCTGATAAAATGATTATAGGGGACTTGAGCATCTCTATTACGAGGAGAGGCTGAGAGAGCTGGGGTTGGTTAGCCTGGAGAAGAGAAGACTGAGAGGAGACCTTATTAATACTTAGCATACTTAAAGGGTGGGGATCAGGAGGCTGGGGCCAGGCTTTGTTCTGTGGTACCTAGGGACAGGACTAGAGGCAATGGGCACAAACTAGCAGCCAGCAGTTCCATCTGAACATCAGGAGGAACTTTTTTCCTTTGAAGTTGGTAGAGCACTGGCCCAGGCTGCCCAGGGAGGTGCTGGAGTCTCCATCTCTGGAGCTATTCCAAATCCAACTAGAGCCCATCCTATGCAAGCTGCTCTAGCTTCTCCTGCTCTGGCAGGGGGATTGGACTAGATGATCTCCAGAGGTCCCTTCCAACCCCTAACATTCTGTGATTCTGCTGCTGCCTCCTTCCGTTTCTGAACAACCCCATGCAAGAGGATGGAAAACAGTTCTGCACTGCTTTGAGGAGAAAAGGACACACTGACAGATCCTATTTATTCTCCCAAATCAAATGTGGCAACTGCAGGTAATGAGAATTGTATTAACCTGTACAACTTCTGCCTACAATGCATCTTCTTCAACAGAGAAGTACTTTAAATGCATGTAGAGCCACCAGACCACCATGTACTGCATCACTCCTCTTTGTGCTCCTATTAAAAACACAAACCAACAACCAAATCTAATTGTATGGCTTGTTTCTCCTCATTTCCACAATGATCCCAGGGTTTTTTGGGCTAGTAGAATGAAGTAATATGATATACCAAACATTTCCTCTTCATTGCCTGGAGTTGAGCAGCCTAGAGCATCTTACACACGGTTGGAACATGCTACAGGAATCTTATTTTACTGTGTTTCTTGAGGTGTTTTCATCATTATGTGGATTTTTTATTGCTGTTTATCCTAGTTTGCATCCTTCAGCTGGAAGTCACAGAATCAGGAAGGTTGGAAGAGACCTCTAAGCTCATCAAGTCCAATCATCCCTAGCACTATCTAGATGTTTCTTAACCCCTTCCATGGATGGTGACTCCAGCACCTCCCTGGGCAGCCTGGGCCAACACTGAACAAGCCTTGCAGTAAAGAAATTTCTCCTTCTATCTAACCTAAACCTTCCCTGCTGCAACTTGAAGCCATAAAGTCAGCCTAGCATGCTCAAGCAAAGCACTTTTGCAAGCTGATGCCCATGGTGGCTCTCTTTAGAGGCTTGCTCTTGGGGCAGAGCAGGCAGATCTTCCTGGCTGCTTCTGAAAGCATCCTTCTTCCCTGTGTTACCCACCTGCCCTCTCTTTGCTTTGCCATTAAGCTCAAGGCTGTGTGGTTTTCCCTCTCTGCCTGTTGCATTAGTGGCACTGCAAGTGAGACTTGCTCTGGAGGGGAAAAACTTGGTGAATTTTTAAATACCATTATTGATTTCACATTCATTTTCTTGATGAAGGAGGAGAAGCTCTTAAGCAAGGCTGAACTAGCCAAGAACTATCTGACAAGTTGTTTAAAATCTACTGCCTGGAAGCAGCCTGATAAAAAACAAGGAAAGTAAATGACTTTAAGTATATTCTTTAAACACACTTCCTCTTCCCTGATTAGCATCATCCATCCTCAAGTATGGAGCACAAAAGTGATCTGCCTGCAGCAGAGGTGACTACCTCTAGGACTTCTGCTACAAGAGGGATGCCCAAAGCTTTTGTTTTTCCCTTCCTTCAATGGCAAATGAAGAACATAATGATTTTTTTGCCTCTGTGCCAGTCAAGAACCTGGAAAAGGGAAGGAACCTTCACACAAGCAAATTTCTTGCCTGTTAGGTCAGTTTCCTTCACATCCCTTAAGTCTCCCTTTGGATGCAGATTTCTGGATTGCTCTTCAGTGAATCATTTTGTTAGTCATTCTTTGGCCTCAGAAAATTACCTTTGCATTGTTTTATTTATGCAAGAGGACTCATTAGGAACAATGAATGCACTGAAAACATCAGTACCTAAAGAAGGCAGAGGATAGAAGAGATGAGTAAAGGGATGTTCAGACATCAGTCAAGCTGCCTGCACTTTTCTGTCTTCTAAAGTCTGTCTTGCACTTCACTCTATCAATTCAATGAGATGAGGAATAAAGTCATAACTGCATTCATCTGTATTTTGGAAAAGGAAAGCTATTCTATTTATATAGATATAATATAAAATATATTATGTAAATTTATATTTTATATAAAATATATTACAGTATATAATTAATAGTATATTAATTAGATAAATANTTTTTTATTATATATATATAGTCTTTTGTATAAACTGGGGGGGTGAAAGGGTTCCTTCTACCCACTTACCCTGAAATAGTAGAACAATTTGAACGTAAACCTCTTAAACCTTTGCCTTTGCCCTTGCCCTGTGGAAAGCTCTCAGCTTGTTTCACTTCACTGAGTACTGATGATGCATGTTTCACATCAGAGGCCAAACACTCTCTAGAAAGAATTGGGAAGATACTCTCAGCCAATTAAAGCAATCCAGGAGCAGCAGGTCCTGCTCTCATTTACAGTCCCTTGTGAAGTAACAGCCTCAGTCCCTTCAGTTGCTGTGCCCTGCTGGGAAAGGGAGCTTAGAGCAGGGACAGCTGGCACTAGAGCAGCTTGCTCCCAGCCCCAGCCAGCCTGGCCTGCAACACTGCCAGGGATGGATGGGGCTGCCACCACCTCTCTGGGCAACCTGGGCCAGGGGCTCAGCACCCTCCTGGGGAACAACTTCTGCCTAACAACCAACCTCAATCTCCCCTCCTCAAGCTTGGATCCATTCCCTTGTGTTCATGAGAGAAAGGTTTAATGATTGGGCTTTATTAATCTTTTGGCTGACTACAATGTTTAATACTGAATTAATAGTAACATCATTTTTAGACAAAAGCCATTAGATTGCAGACAGATTAAGGATATACTATTTTATATGTAATATAATTCCAATGGTATATCTCTCATACCTCACAATAAAGGAAGTATTTACTAAGGTCTGTATTTGAATTCAATTCTATTTGGCAGGTCAATTAGAACTCCTCACTAACTGTAATACAAATATTTCCCCTGAGGGTGTTATAATAATGGATATTTTTTACCCTTTTATCTCAGCATCACAGATTCATTAAGGTTGGAAAAGACCTCTAAGATCATCAAGTCCAGCCATATCCCATGAGTGATGATTAAAACCAACACCAAACATTCCATTCCTCAGTCTTCACCTTTTCTTGTTCCTTCACTGACTCCTCTTCTCCTCCACAAAACCTGACTCACCCATCAGCTTGTTACCTCCTTTCTCCCACACCTCACAGGTTGGAGGATGGAAATATTTGGTCTCCCTAACACAAACACAGTTGTCTTGCAACAGAATGTAGTTAGCTGTCAAAACACTCATGCTGGCTGTGGAAACACTGATTGTGCTAGCTGGAGCTTCTCTATCCACTCAAACTTCTTCAGAGCTATGCAAAAGCCCAAGATGAACTACTGCAACTAATGCCATGTTGGACCAGAGTTCAGAGAAAGAAAACCTGATTTGATGCTTTTCCTTCTTAATTTTCTGCATCACAGATCACTGGGGAAAAAACCTAGTCTTTTGCTAGTGGTTTACCAGAGGTAATGTTATCTGCACAGATGTAAGCCTAAAGAAAACCCAACCTGCATCAAAATGTGCTTGGCTTTGCCATGCAACATTCCAAGACAAAGTCATCCAGTTCATCTCACACAGTAATAAGATCATCACTTTGATCAAAAAAGGAAGCCAAAGATCAGCTGTTAAGAAATGAAGATTACAAAACAAACAATAAAGGTCAGAGATTGATGAACTTGCAGAGTGACAGCAAGTCCACCTCTCTTGAATATGCACTTGCAGTGCCTGGACAGCACAGACACATCACTTTACCCATTCCTAACAGGAAAATGCTCTCAAATATTAGACTAGCCTTGTCTTACTCAAGTTCTCCATCTCATCTTAGCTAACTGAGGCTTCAAAATACATTATAATCTTCATTTTCCACTGTAATATTCTGCTTTGCTGTAATGAAAACCATAAACACTTCAGCTGATGAACAAGAAGATGTAAGACTTTCAGTGACTGTGTAAATCTGAGTTTGCAGGACTGGACATAGCCAAGTGGAGGAAAATCAGGCTTTGATTTAACATCTTTAAAGCAGTAGTTTTGTCCTTAGAGTGAATATGCATTAACTCACACGATATAAACTTCTTCCAGGCCCAGATCACACTGATGCTCCTCACCAAGGAGTGGAGAGGATTTTACAGTGCTCTTGATCTCCTTTACACACACATCCTTCTGAAGGGATGATTTCTTCTCCATCTCTGCTTGTCAGCAGAAAACTGAGCTGCTCCTGAGACATGAATTATAGGAAACAGAGAGAACATTTGCCACATTGCTCTTTCTGAGTCAATTTGGATGAACTCCTCTTTTTATGTCCTTTAAGTAATGAAAAGGTCACATAGCTCTTGGTATTTATGCTGGTGACATATAGGCAAGAGTAGAGAATCACCCCCCCAGGGCATTTACCACACACACTGCTGAGGAAGCAATGCAAGCACTCAATTCCCTACAAGTGCAAAATCCTGCAGTCTTCCAGGGATGCAACCTGCCTGTGACTGATGAGATGAAGATGGCAGAGGAAAACCTTTTAGATCTAGAAGAAGCTGAGCAGAGATTGAAAAGATGTTGAGCAAAGACTGAATATTCTATATTTTGTCAATCATCCTTAGCAAAACACTTTTTGTTGTTGATCAGCTGACCCTGCTGAGCTGGAAGAATGTTTAGTTGTAAACTGGAATACCAACAGGAGCAAGAATGTCCCCACTATGTGGATAACTGGGAAAACCATGGAGAAAGTCATCTGTAGGTGTTGGCCTGTAAGACATTCCTTGCCAACTTAGCTGCCACTTGCCCTCACTAGTGGAACTCCAAAGCTCCTTGAAGGCAACAACCAACATCCCTACCACATGGCAATGAAGAGAAATGATCTGCTTGAAGACATTCCATAGGTTCAAGTCTATACTCCCTGTGTGATTCCAAGTTGGTCATCTTTAAGGGCATAGTACCACCTGCTAGCTCAGTCAAGAAACAGAACGTGGTGCTTCAGCAGCAGCACAAACAGATCCTTCAGCAGAGCAGCTCCAGTGAAACAGCCCTAATGAAAAATGCCTTGCACTGCAATGCCCAGGGAAATGCTCAAGGCATGCTTCCAGGATCACAGAAAGCCAACTTGTCTGCAAGCTTCCTCCACCACACATGGGCCATGCCTTCTCCCTTCTGTGAGCTAACCCTTGCCTGAAAACTAGCAGCTGGGTTAGTTTGCAGTCAGGCTACTGCTGCTGCAGGAATGCTAGCTGGCAGAACAGAGAACAGGGCAGGCCCTCCTCAACATGAATCTGTCACTGACTGCAGGCTGCTCTGCACAGTGACATCTCTGCCAAAGTGCCACCTTAAAATTGTCATTTCTAGTACAAGCTTTGGCTCCATTCACTCTTGGAGCTCCAGACCTCTTCCACTCCTCATTTCTAGCTGGGACTGCACCTATCATTTTCTCCAGATTCCATTGACACAGAGAGCTATTGACCCCACTCACAGCACACCAAACTGCACCAGCATGGTACCAAGCTCCATCACAAGCCTGCTTCTGCCTCTCAAAGACCACCCAGAGCTCTGTGGCAGTGACTCACAGGACACCTCTCTGATGCCTTCCTCCTTGCTAGTGACCCAACAACACAAACCTGACTACTTTTGCCGTCAGCAGACATGCTTCAGATGGAGAGCTACATTTCCCTCCCCCCCCCAAAATCCAGAAGGCAAGTGATATGTATCAATTTGGTTATGAAACTTCTACCAGGATAGCTTTAAAACTCAAGACACCAACCCTCCAGGACTTTTTTTTTTTCCCAGCAGTTACTTTTATTAAGACAAAAATGACTGAGAACTGAAATAACCATTCAAGCTTCCAGAGAGCTTTTGTTAGGGCAGAATCCAAGCATCATCTTAGATAAACATGTTGCAACAGTCAGATGAGCTTATAGAAAAACACCACACACTTCCCCACCCCAAGGTCTTTATTCTTTCTGTAGAAACCAGGTTGGTTTCTGCAGCAACCAAACATTCCAGCCACAAACATTCATCCACCCAGAAGGCAACCCACTAAGGTCAACTATCATCAAGCTAGATTTCAGGAGACATGGATCCCAGGTGAGTGGAGAAGAGATTCAAGCATCTTTTTCCTGTAAGATGTGGGGAAATTTGGCTGCATTAGATGGGACATCAAACACTACCAAGAGGAGCTGAAGGTCAGAGAAATCACAACAAAATGGCATTAGCATTTGGGCTGCAGAGCAAGCAAGTTCAATCAGGTCTAGGTAACACCAACCATGTCTGAAAGGCTCACTTCCTCCAAGCTTAGGAGAAATAACCCTCCAGGTTTAAAGAATTCAAACTCAGCAGCCCACACTGGGTCAGGACTAAAGCTTCAGGGCACTATTTTTAGTCCAGGGATATAGGAACAGCTTATGAAATGGTTAGAAGGAGGCAAAAGCCTTACACTCCTGAAAGCAGTACTGTGACACTGTGGAGAAAACCTTAGGTAAGTACTCCTGCACCCTGACTTCTTTTCCTGGGCCTGTTAATAGCTTGTCTATGCTCTGAGGCAAGGATTCCAGCCCTTTTTGCTTCACTTTCATCTGTATGGAGAGAGATAGACAGGTGGCCACTTGAAGCAATTGATAAGCATGATTAAAAACTGACTTCTTGCATTCCCTGCTAGCTGTGGTTAAAGGCCTTGTGGTAGCCTTTGTGTCACAAACTGCAGCAGTGTACACACAAATATTTGAAGGCAAGAGCTAGTGAGAACACTCTGCAGTTTCCACTCAATGGCAAGACAACAGGTCAGTGAGTTGGGTTTTTTCCCCCCCATGAACTTTAGGCCAACACACACAAGTTCAAGTTTGTTCTTACTTACCCTTGGTGAACCATTTAGAAGTAATTCATTGACAGATCACAATTCCTTGAAACCTACTCTTCTAAACCTATTTGGATCAACTGTTCAAACAATATTCACATCCTCAGGGTAAGGATCCTAACTTAGAGGAATCTGTTCCCACATTCAGAGCATTTCTAAGTCTCCAGAGCTAGGCTTTTCAGGTTACTAATGGATGCCTGCATGAAAGGGAATAAAATTGGGGGGATTCCTGCAGCTCACTCTGGCCTGGATCAGCCTAGCTGAGTGAACAGCTCACACTTCCCAGCCCTGCTTATTCTATAGTGTCTCATCTATTCTCTACTGAGAGTCTAGAAAAGGAATACTTAACTGTTCCATTCTGTTGATCAGATCTCCAAGCTGTTTTGCCTTCTTCACTGGAGAGCAAGTCAGCCAAATCAAAGTGTCTCTTCTGTCTCTGCACATCATCAAACAAATGGGAAGCTCTCTATCAGTATTTCCTTCACTACAACTTGCTCTACACTTCTCTGTACATCTGCTATCACTAACTAGAAACCTCTAACTAGTCTATGTTAACACCTAATTAACAACTTTGTTATTATCACTAAGCACTATCCCTTCCTCCAGGCAGGAAGGCAGGTGATCTCTTCAAAGCAGCAGCCATTTCTTCATGCACACAGAGAGAATCCAATATCATTAAAGTTTAAACACATCTACATTTGAAATTCAGGCCAGCTTGCTCATCATATCATTTGACAACTCTGCCCAAATTGCTTGTGCTCCAAATAAACTCTTCACCCAGGCCTTATATCTTTCGTTCATACTGTGAAGTTGTTTGTGGGTCACCAAAAGGTGATTTGTGGCCAGCATAACCAGTCTAGCAAGCATTTGTGTTGGAATTAATTATGCAAAAAAGATCATGGCATAGTTTAGTTCCACTTCCCAAGTTCAATCAAGAAAAAGCTGTCTTGACAAAGGCAAAATTACCTTGCCACTATAAATTGCAGCCACGTGCAGGCATAGTTTATTAGCACCTCAGCCAGGATGGCTTAAAGCATCTCCACAGCACTCAGTACAATGAAGTCTTACTATTAGTTTAGATTTCCAGTGTTATTTTCATCACAAAACAGTGTTTTTCCTCTCAGAAGCTATACAGCAGCAAAGGAGGCAACAAGATAGCTAAGTAGAACACCTTAAGGATTAACCTACCACACTGAAATGATGATGAGCAAGTCCCTGTCACTCATCACCAGAGAGCAGAGATGAGTCCTAGCCAAAAACTATTCTGAGTCTTCCAGCTTAGTAATATTTGGCCTGCTAAAGCTCAGCTAAGAATATCGGGTGAGAACTCTATGACTATTTCTCTACTCCATGCTCTGGAAGCTACCAAAGAATGCTTACAGGCAGACATTTTCTGCACTAATAATTTAGTAACTTTGTCTTGGATTATAGGAGATTCTCACTGTATCCACTCAAAACCTCTGCATAATCTTCTACAAACTGCCTTCAGTGCATTTTGGCTAAGTCAGTGAGACTACATATTAGAATTGCTTATACAGAGAATCACATTTTCTCCCCCATTTAGAGCAATTTTTGCCAGACTCCCACAATCATGTCCCTAACACAAGCTCCCACCTTAAAATGTCAATTACAAAACCTGGCTTTGAAAGGTCAAGAGATTGTTGAGTTTCAAAGTAATTCAAGACTTGGAGGAAAGTCTAAAGTCAGCTTCTATTCCCATTTTCAACAGTGCTTTATTCTAATTTCAGAAGCTTTATATTATTATATGCTTCAGGTGATATCGTGACCCTTCAAAGGACTCCAAGTCTGGAGTACACCAATATCAAGCAATTCTTGAGTGACCTTGTGACACTAAGAATTCAGTTGCTAGATCCTGGTGAAGAGAGCACAACTGGAATAGTTGAACAGAAATGCAGTTACAAGTATTAAAATATTATATTTTAAGGATGGTATTTCTTTCATGATGTGAAAATTCTTAACCATGTCACTGTTTCAGTACAGTTCAAGGGCAAGGTCATTCTTCCCACTCAAAAGTTCAAGCAGTTTCACAATGCTGCTATCAGAAGAAGAATTTTTCTGGTATGTACACAAACTGTGTAGCTCTACTAAATGTTTTATATAATAGCCTGGCAATTGTTATGGCAGAAGCCAGCCCTGAACAGAGTGACATTTATTCTCTTTCCCTATGAAGTTATTTCCACAAGACCTTAACTTTACTATTTCTTCCCCCTACTATTAAAGGAGCTGGCAAGAATTACTTTTTCCAGGTACATAAACCAATCCTTTACTGTTTCTCCTGTCATTCCTCAAGGCAAAAAAATTGCTAAGCCTAAGAAATGTTCCTTAGCAGCTACTGTAAGAGTTCTCACACATTTATTTCTGGTCTAATATGAACTTAAAGGTACAATTTCACTGTCATTTACTACAGAAGCACAAGTATAAGAGTTTTTAAAGCTTTTTTTTTTCCCAAGCTGTCATTTCCTAGAGTTTTATTATACCTTCATTTGTCAGCTTTGAACAAGCTCCTGCCTAATATGTTTTTAATTACAGCCATTTATTTACATTTTATAGCAGATAACACACTTTTGCTTTTCAGACACAGGCACAGCCCCTAGCTCTGCAGACTCCAAGTGTTTAATTTAAGTAAAACTACACACAAACACACCTTTGCAGCACTAGAAGCCACTCTGCAAAGAGAAGATATCCTCCTTACTGCTTGGATTTTGCCATCCATTTTATTAACGATTTCTGAAAAGGAAAAAAAAAAAGCACAACTAACTTAAAACCATTTTTTTCCTCTCCTCTCAGGCACCCAGCATGACAAATAAAGCTGAAATCACATCCTTTCCAAACTGCTTGCCCGTGATAAATAGAATATTGTTGTAACAGCAAAAGAGAATGCAANTCCTGCTCCGCCACCCCACCCCGCGCCGCGCCGCACGCACGCCCCCTCCCCACCCCGCTCTCTATACAACGGGCGCGAGGATTGGCTGTCCGGTCGCCGGTAGGCTATGTCGGAGGCGGTGATTGGAGGAGCGCGGTCGCCAGCGGCTGCCTCCTCTCGAGTGTGTGTCTCTGGCAGTGTCAATGGCTCCTCCTGCCACGGAGCAGCGACGGGCTTGAGACGGGCAGGACCGCAAGGCTCCTTTAAGAGAGGGATTTTTTTGGGGGGGGCCGGGGAGGGGGGCCGCGGCGTGAACGTCCCCAACAGCNTTATTCTCTTTCCCTATGAAGTTATTTCCACAAGACCTTAACTTTACTATTTCTTCCCCCTACTATTAAAGGAGCTGGCAAGAATTACTTTTTCCAGGTACATAAACCAATCCTTTACTGTTTCTCCTGTCATTCCTCAAGGCAAAAAAATTGCTAAGCCTAAGAAATGTTCCTTAACAGCTACTGTAAGAGTTCTCACACATTTATTTCTGGTCTAATATGAACTTAAAGGTACAATTTCACTGTCATTTACTACAGAAGCACAAGTATAAGAGTTTTTAAAGCTTTTTTTTTTCCCAAGCTGTCATTTCGTAGAGTTTTATTATACCTTCATTTGTCAGCTTTGAACAAGCTCCTGCCTAATATGTTTTTAATTACAGCCATTTATTTACATTTTATAGCAGATAACACACTTTTGCTTTTCAGACACAGGCACAGCCCCTAGCTCTGCAGACTCCAAGTGTTTAATTTAAGTAAAACTACACACAAACACACCTTTGCAGCACTAGAAGCCACTCTGCAAAGAGAAGATATCCTCCTTACTGCTTGGATTTTGCCATCCATTTTATTAACGATTTCTGAAAAGGAAAAAAAAAAAAGCACAACTAACTTAAAACCATTTTTTTCCTCTCCTCTCAGGCACCCAGCATGACAAATAAAGCTGAAATCACATCCTTTCCAAACTGCTTGCCCGTGATAAATAGAATATTGTTGTAACAGCAAAAGAGAATGCAAACACAAGTACATACACTACCCAAGAACATTTCCCTGAGTGAAATAACTGTTAACAACCTGTCAGGAAACAAGTAGCCAAGACATGGAAACCGAAATAAGACAGCACCCCCCTCCCAAACCCACACCAAACATAGAGTTACCAAGGCTCACAGTACACAAAGCAAGGCATTTGCAGCAGCCACCACCACCAGCCACCCTCTTCTCTCCTCCCTCCCGTGTCACGCACGGCCTCAGTGGAGAGCTCTGATCGCTCGGGCCTCTCCACACTCGCTTTCCTCCAGGCTGCCTGCGGGGATCCGGGAAGCGTCCGTAGTACCGGCCGGCAACAAGATTCCAAGCTGCCCTCAGAGTTCGCTCCCGCCACCAGCCNAGCGAGCCGGCGAGGAGGAGGAGGAGGCGGCAGCGGCGGGATCCCCGCCTGGAGACATCCCCCTCTCTCCCTTCCTGCTGCCCGCTGCTGCGAGGCGGCCGCCCCGGGGCTCCCTCCTTTCCTTCCCCCTCCTCCCCGACGAGGCACCGGTTGCCGGAGGATTCCCCCCCTCCCCTCCCGCCACCCACACGAGTCGGCAAATGAACTCGGTCCGAGCCGCCAACAGGAGACCCAGGCGAGTGTCCAGGCCGCGCCCGGTGCAGCAGCAGCAGGAGAGGAACAACGCCGCCGCCGCCGCCGGAGATCGGGGTAAGCCAGGCGCAGCGGCGCCAAGCAGGGGCCT
>VWZO01022662.1:56148-121008 GCA_013396975.1 Bucco capensis | reverse complement strand
CCCTCCCCCCCCCCCTCTCACGCATTGGTCAGAGCAAAGAATGTTACCCAGACTAGATTGCTGTGTATATAACCAGAGGATGTGATGTCTTATGCCCAATTATGGGTCTTGTGTAAACCTTCCAAAATCTTCAGTAATTATATAATTAAAATTACTTCTCTGGTGTGTATATATATATATATATATATGAAAAAACTAAACAAACAAACCAGAATGAAAAGAACTTCTTCCTCTTAATGACATGCACTGAGAATCTTCATCATCTATGTTCCATATGTGGAATACAGAATTTTTTCAACTCCACAGAAGAAAACACAACGTCTTGAGAAGGCATCCAGAAAGGTGTGCTTGTGGATGAAATGCTGTGATTGTTCAGCTTTACATTGGACTGCCTGTCTCAAACTGTTTCTCTGTTATTAATTTATTAAAGATACAGGCAGAAACTTTTTCTGTTAAAATAGAGGCTGCAATTTAGTTGTATTACTCTGACTTTTTTTGGTGGAACTCTACAGTCACTTGTTTTATATATATAGATAGATAGATATGTTGTTCAGAGTAAAAAAATCAAGTTCCATAGTATTCTTAATTTATGGTTCCATATGGCTCACTGCTAGCTTTTTCCTTGCATTTTTGAAGGTCAGTTTTGAGCTAGGTCTGACTTGCCCAAAAATGAACCAACAGCATTATAGTTTTATATCTAAATTTGGGGTGTCTTGAGTGCAGTTCCTGTCTCAGAACTTGCAAGTTCTGATCCATTCTTTCTGGAAGCTAATACCTATGATGTTGATTGCTTTGTGCAGGGCTTTTACTGGAAAGGATGATGAATAATGCTACTAAATGATAAGCCAATATCCTGGGGTGAGACTGTGCCACACAAGTCAGTGATGACCTTTTCTCACCTTTATTCCTGAGCAATGCAGGTCATCTTACAAAAGGCTGTGCAAAAGCAGCAGTGTAGGTTATTAGGGAAGGGTTTCTATTAAACTCATTATAAAATGTGAGTGCAGCTGGGATGAAAAGAAAATTATTCTTTGTTACTGTTCAATTCTTTCCTCCATATTACAGCACAGTACAAATAGAAGGGAAGAGAGTTGATAATGTAGCACATAGTTAATCTTTGGAACTTCTTGGTGCTTCATATCATTGAAGTAGATTGCTTAGTAAAATGTGTGCTGTCTTGAGCTTTATTTATTATTTAATGCTGCATAAGTAGACAGCATTTTACAACTGTGGAGCAGCTGTTACATTTTCACCACTGGGTAAAAATCAAGTTATGGCTCCTGTTATTAAAAACCAGATCACTAGGGGGAAAAAAAAAAGAAGATTTTGATAAAATCCTTCATCAGAGGTTCTTTGTAAGAGTTTAAATACAAAGCTGTGTTTTATACTGTGAAGTGATTCTTGTTTTCATCTGGTTTACATATGTAGTATGACTAGATCTAATGAAAGCATAATCCTGCTGTCTCTATTAACTATGGATAAGCAGTGATTGTGTACCTGTGTTCTGATTAGTGGGGAAAGGAGACCAGAGATGATTGCAGCTAAAATTTTCTCCCCCAGACTCCCTGTGTTGTAGAGCCAAGAGAAGATGTCATCAGGCTACACTTCCCAAGATGTTTTGCCTTATGTTCTGCTGTTCACACTTCCCTCCATCGAAATTAGCTGCTCTGGCTACACTATGCTGCTTCTGTTTTACCTTCTCCCTCCTCATCTTTCCTCAGTCTCCAGTAGGGTTGCTAGTGGTTTCATCTGTGGGTTGGCAATTTGGCATGAAGGCTATGGAATAGATGGGGCCTTTCATTTTCTTCAGGACAATGGTCTACCCAAAAGGAAATCTGGACCAGGTTATGTCTGTGTTTAAATATTGCTGTGTTTGCTTATAGTTCTATTTTGTTTGCCCCTGGAGGGTATGGGTTTGGCTACAGTTTTAGGAAGGAGACAAGGTTAGACATGTAACTTAAAAAAACCAGAGTAAAAATCTTGTCCAGAATGCAGCTAAAACTGTCAACCTCAGAGCTGTCACAGAGGATTTTTTTTTCCTTGTTTCTCTTCTCAAAATAACTACATTAATGCATCCCTGCTTCTTTATAACACCAGCATATTACTGTGTTTGGTACTGCTGAGCTGCTAATCTTTGTGTCCACTCTTAAGTGCTTTTAGGCTTGGATCCTGCCTACTGTTAGGTATCAGAAGCAGCACCATGGCAGCTGCATCTGCCACAATCCTGTGTGTTCCTTTTCCGTGGTGCCCATGTGACAAGGCAGTGAGCTGGCTTTGGAGCTGCCTGCACCAAATGCTCACTGCCTTCTCTGTTGATTTTTTTTCTTTCCCAGGTTGATTTTTGGCACAAGAAGGGGAAGAGATTACACTGAATGCCTGTGGGTGTGGTGGGACTCTGGCAGCTCCAAGTTTAGATTGGGTTAGGCAGGGGCAATGCTTTTGGAGTTGAGGTGTATTTAGTACATGCAGCCTGTAAAGCTACCTTGCAAGTTTGCTCCCCACCCCATACAGTCTGTCTGTCACTCTGCAGCTTCTGAATTTGTTAGCTCATTTGACAAGGGGGGTGTGAAGTTCTTAAGCTTGGTGGAAATCATTGGCTGGGCAGAGGAAGAAAACAATGAGGGAAAGGCACTTCCAACTCAGCCTCTTTACCCATGCCAAAAAGCTAGCCTGTCAGCACACAAAGTAATTGAATTAGTCATTTGTCCATAGAGGAGACAGGAGGGCTTGATGTACTGGGAGAAAGAGGAGGTTAGGCTGTGTAAGATAAACATGTAGAGACTGAGTTCCATTAGATTTCTTGCTCACAAAGCTTGAAGATAAATATCTAAGGAGTCTTTTTTTGGCCCTGTTTCAAGTGTGTGTGTGGAAAGCATGTGCATGATTATATGATCAGTTTTTTAATGTGTGCACCAAAAGGCTTATATTGATGTGTGCTGGGCTCTAACTGAACTGGGTGACTTTTATTCAGAAGCAGATGCCCAGACTTGCATCAAAATAACTAAATTGGTTCCAGTTTTTTGTACGATCATCCCTTATGGCAAGAATTCAAGAAGTCAGGCATCACTTGCTCCAGGTGGAAAGAAATCTAATTCAGGCTTTTCCATCTTCCTTTAAAAAAAAAAAGAATCCTTGGCTGGGAAAAGATATATATTTACGTAGAGATATGTAATCCTTTTTTATGCAGTGAAAAGTTTTCACAGTCTACCTTAGAGAGAAAAGTTTAGAATCTATAGACTTGGTAACTCAAGCACAACTTTTCTTTCCCAAAGCCTGATTCTACATCATAAGTGCAAAGGAGTGTCTGGGCCCCTCTGTTGTCCTTCATGTAGGACAAGTGCTAAAGCTTCCTATGTGATTTGGAGATGGAAAGGAAGGGTATTTATTCTTGGTATACACAGTGATGTTCATTGCCTATAGTTTTGGTGTATTTTGGTTATCCATAATACCTGTTAAGAGTTTCCTAGAGATACCAAATCTTCTTCTTTACAAAAACTTTGAGCCTAGTGACTTAAGAAGTATTGAAGTCTCCTGTGTAGAGGATCATAGAATCATAGAATGGCCAGGTTGGAAGGGACCTTAAAGATCATCTAGATCTACTTGATACCTTTGTGCTTTGGGGGAAGGTTATGCTTTGTCCCCCTCCTTTCTGCTCTGGTGCTTCCAAGGAGAACACAGTTAAGGACTAGACCAAAGCATCAGGCTTTTCCTGCACGTGTGCAGGGCATCAAGGATAATAAACATGATGTGCCCTGGATATGGAGGATTTAATGTATATGCCTAAAAGTAGAGCACTGTGAATGCTTTGTCAGCCCAGCAGCTGCCTGGGAAAGGGGAAGGTCAGGCTTGCAGCTTGCTTTAGCATAGGCAGCTTCCTCCCCAGCATGGTAGATGTGGTGTGGCTGCTGTGTGAACATGTTTATTGGGCACATTAAACACACTTAGCATCATCAGGGAGGCCAGGTGGCAGGCAGAAAGAGAGGAAAGGGAGGGAGGATGCACCTGATTGATTTAACCTTAGATATTAGGACAAGGTGTAGGAAAGGTAAATCAGATCTGTGCAGTATGTGGACAATCAAAGCAAAGAAGAGAGAAGAACATGAGTAAACTAACAGGAATTGAGAAAATGAAAGGTTTGTTGACTTTGTCATTATCCGATCCTCTCATGTATTTTGGTTGTTAAGTACTTCTGTTTGTTTCTTGGTTGTGTGCCCTTTGTCTGTTCAGTACTTGAAGCATGCTTGGTGATGATTATTGTTGTTCATGGTACTAAACTGTAGCATCTGAATATAACCCAGGATTTTAGTCTGAGCCCTTCAGTTCTTGGTGAGAAGAGCAAGGGGAAAATATAGAGTGAAATTACACAATATCTATCAAAATTCTACTTTTATAATACATAGCTATATTTAAAAAAAGACTTTTAAGGTCTTATAAAAGAAGACAGCAAGATTTAGATGTAGATTCTGAAGTAAAGAAGACAGTTAAATTTTACTTACTGTTAGAAAGTTTAGTGAAAGTTTAGAGGTAATTAAAATCACTGAATCTGGCAACTTGCATAGCAGTTACTGTGATTCTTCTGAGTTCCACTGCTTATCCTGCTGCCTGTTCTTAAGATGTTGTTCATCCATACATAGAAGGGGGAAGTTTACAGACAGGTGACATGAGCAAGCATGCAGTGCTTTCAGCAGGCTTTTAGGGACTATTTTTTATGCTCTCCTTTGAGATACCTCCTTTAGTTGCATTTTTGACAATATAAGTATATTTAGAGCCTGGCTGCTAGAGGAAGAGGTCATCCCATTATTCCTCCTTCTAGCCCCACATCTTTAACCCCTGCCTTGGGTCAGCACTTGTAGCTCCCTGAGCCAGATCACCACACAAACTAAGTCTCCAAAACACCCTGAATACTTACCTGCTGGTTTAGCTCTTTGAAGCAGCTAACTGCAGAGTTTGGGGAGTGTGTAAGAAAGGTAGCCACCAGATACCCAGCTGGGAGTGGGAGGAAGGAAGTGGGACTGCCCCTCAAGCTCCCAACTAACTGTCAGCTCAGGGGAGCTGGCGTGTGAGACTGGTGCCTGTCTCAGTGACTGGTGATGATGGGTCCTCTCCATTTGAGAGGAGCTGTCAGAATGCTGCTGTGCCTCTGTTCTACCACAGATGCTATGATCCACACAATGCAACCTTCTGTTCACTGTAACAGAAACCTGTAGTTTCCACTCCACTGCCAGGTTTGTCAGATCCCTCCTGATGGCTTCAAGGTGAGAGTTCAGGCACTGCTTACTTCTAGGAGCTTGAGCAGCTCTGTAGTTGTTTTCTGCCTGGAAGTGTTTCTCATAAGCAGCTATCTTTTCTTGATTCTCCTTAGTTTATTCAGCAGAAGTGTATAGAAATAGCATACCAATACATACCAGGTATTGCTGGTATTCCAATAGCAAACTAATAGTAGTGTTTATCACACAGCTGTTTCTGTGTTCCAAAAAAAAATGGTTCAGCTCTATAGCTCTACCATCTGAGGACCAGTCTGGTGTTGATAATCAAGTATATAAAGTTCTTCCTCAATTTTGCTGTCCTACTTCATTGAGCTCAGCTTAGGGTTGGTTGGTTGAGTTCCTAGCTCCTGAACAGCATAGAGCAACAGGCATTTCTGGGAATGAGACTGGGAAGTGAAAACTTGAGTTTTGTTCTCTTTTGAATTGCTATTACAGGGCAAAATTAACAATCATACTTGGAATTATTACATTTGTTTCAAGTGACTGTCCAGACCAACAGAAGAGCTGAGTTTGCAGTCCCATGGTCATCATGCTGGCTACATGCTTTTATACCAAAGGACTAGTTAGCATGAACAGGTCATGTTAAAGTAACTATTTCTTGTGATAATCCTAGTTTTTGGTGTTTGGAAACAGCCTGCTTGCCTTAAGGGCTCTGATTTGTGGGTTCTGTTGCTTATTCTCAGCTTATACATTTAGAAGGAGAGGTTTGAGGGTGTTTAGCCTCTTGCTTTTTGAACAGAGGTGAGTTGTAACTCTGGAGCCAGTCTAAGTTTCAAGCTGTCTTTGTGTTTGTCCAGGTTATTGTAGGATGACAGGTTACCATATGTCAGCTGATCTGTGGTATCTGATTCACAGTAATTGTTCATCTCTCTGGGTTTAGCCTGTGGCAAATGGAAGGTAATTTGAGTTAGCTTGACCCTCTTTCATGATGCTCTTGGAAGGCCCTCTCTTCTCCACGTGGATTGTTAGACCTGCTGGAGTGCCTTGGCTAGAGCAATAATAATGCAGTTTCTGTCCCCAAGCTAGTTTGGGTGTACCTGCAAAACAGTGAGATGAGGACTTGGCCACAATTTCCTGTAGTGCTGCTGCTTTAGGACCGTCCTTTACTGAGGAGTGAATACTCTGAAAATCAGTCAGATAGGATAATTACCAGGTGCATTTTTCTTTAGCAAAGCTTTATTAGTGTATTTTAAAAGGCCACAAGTAAGGTATTTCACACTATCTTGCTATACTTCTTGTATTTAAAGAAGTAGCTTTTACCTTGAGTTCTTTCAGAAGATGCTTGATGATTGGAATCATTCTAACACTGCAATGATGCTTTTGGATGTTCTGATTCCAAGCCTTCTGAATGATTCCCATTGACCACAAATGGCACTTGAATTTGTTCTGAAATGATGTGAGAGGTAAAACAATTGATTTTCTTTTTAGTGCCTAGTTCTTCCTTGAAATAAGATTTTGCAACAGTAAATACATAGCTGTCCAGTCTGGTTTATCAACAGTTATTCAATATCTCAAATATTTCTTATATCCATATGGAACAAATACTTCCCAGTAGTCAGAGATTGTTACCCTGTCTTGCTGCCTTAATTTCTAAGGCTCACATAGAGAAACTCAGAACTGCCTCTTGAATCTACCTTATTTCCCCTTCTCCCACAGATGAATCAGGTTAGTTAATTACTGCACTGCTGATCCTATGTGTATATGACAAATAAATAACCTTCCCATTTTTCAGTCTTATTTGGCAGGTGGGAGTTTTTTAGGAGGTATTGGGTAATATTTACAGTTCCTGAGCTGCTTGTACTTGGGAAAGTGAGTAGAAAAGTGTGACTCGCTAATTTACTTGGAAATTCAATCTTTTTAAGACATAGGTCTTGGTGCAGACTCACTGTAGTCCTCTCAGAAATACACAGTAGTGGAAGTTTGGCAACATACCTTTAGAGAAAGCAGAGGAAAAGATCTTGTTTTAATTGCTGAGGACAAAATAGATGCTTTTTGGCTAAATAAACCTTTGCTGACTATTGGAGATCATAAAGATGACCCAAATGCTGTTGGGTCATCAGTTTAAATTGTGTGTGGTAGCTGTTCAGATGGCTTGCTGTTTCCTGAAGTTGTTGCTGTCTTGAAGGAAGGAGGACAGCAATTTTGTTTAGATGGTTGTAATATCAGCCTTTGACAAAATGTGTCCCTTTTCTCTGAAGATGCTAAGATCTGTGACCCATCTTGCTTTGGTACAAAGGTTCTGCCTCTTCACCTTCTTCAACAGTCCCTGAAGATCAGTGATGCAAACTAAACCAGAGCTAACTCTGGAATTTAGGCTGCTCTTGCTGTCTGGATGATTAGAAGAAGAACGGGTGTGATTGTGATAGTGGAGAATACCTGAGTGACTTCAGGTAGCCTTTGATGATGAGTTAGACCCTTTCAGCTCTTGCCAAATTGCTTAGCAGTAGCTGCTCATTGATCAGCAGCTTGTGATAATATCTGCTGATAGACTTGACAGTCTCAAAAGCTTGACATCATCACATTTTACCTGAATTGGAAAGGTTTTAAGTAACTGAAAAAGGCCTAGCTGAGTAGGTTCAGTGGGTGGCTAATGAAGCTCTGTACCAAAGCTAAAGTTGTGATAGTAAATGTGCATGGGATACTGGATTTTCCAGTTATCTAAGTAAGGTTTGAACAGCAGAGCTTGTTGAACGTTAAAAGTATTAACAGGAAATAATGTTTTCTGACAGCTCCATCACATCTAAACTTCTTCCAAATGCTAAAGAAGAAGATGTGAAATTGTTCTGATTTTCAGTTGGAGACAAATCACTTCATAGGTGATTTGAAAAGGGAATAGATGGGTCTTGCTAATGTTGAAATAAGCATTTCATCTCTAGAGGGGCTTATTTATTATAACTATTAGCTATAGCTTCCATAATTGGGCTGAAAAGAAAGAATATAAAGGCAACATGAACTTCCTTGTAAAAATGTGGGGGGAAAGAAGAGTGGAAATGAATTTGAATCCAATTTTAGTTGAAATTTTCAGTATTGATACTATGTGGTAGGCAAGTTTAAGATCAGTTTTCTCATTCATTTAATGAATTTTTCAGCCTGTGTTTTTCTGGATAACATTCAAGGAACTGCTGTGGGTTGCTGATAAATCCAGTGGAAGTTAAAAATAGGTAGTGTCTCTTATCCCACCACTTCTTGCAGTGATTTTAATGATGGCCTAGAGTAATTTCGGCTACTGGTAAAGATTCTCCTTTGTTTTACTCATTTGGCTATTTGTCTTGTGGCTTGTTGGCTTTCAGTCATGGCTGTAGCAGACCTCACTGCACACCTGGGATGTGCTCTGAAAGCATCAAGAAACAGCAGAACTTGCCCAAAATCAGCCAGGAAGTCTGTAGGATTGGTTTCACCATGGGTTTAAGCAGTGTGATTGCAGATGGGCACCAAAAGAGGTTTTCTCAGTAATGTTCAGCTGCTTCTTCCTTTGGTTATAATGCCAGTACAATCTCTGGCATTTGTGTGAGGGAGCTTTAACTTTATCATGGAACCACATCTGTGGCAAAGCACAGAACTGAACATGATGCTCTTAGGTTCTTGTGGTTGCTAGTCTACTCTTGAACAATACAACCTCCCTTGGTAAAATAGCAGTCTTCTTTCTGGACTTAGTTTAGTGCTCAGCTTGTACCAGGATAAAAACTAGGTGGTTGAACTTGCTAAAGTTGCTCTACGTTACCATTTGTCCTGTGCTCCCAAGTGATCCCTGTTGAAAGCAAGGATCTCTGAACAGCTCCAAATATGACTGTGGTGATGCTTTTATCCTTTCAGGCCAGCATCTTAAGGTAAATGCAGTTGCCTGCCTTAATTATGCTAGGCTGCCAAATTGGAGCTGCTCTTGAGTTGCCACGTGAGCTGCATGGCCATCTGTTAGTGGGGCAACAACTTGTATTCTAAGGGGCAGCTGGCAGGGTTGAGACTTGCTTCATTCATTCAGTTGGCAGCTTTAGTTCTTGATTTAATTTCATTTGCCACTCTTGTGTCAGTCAGAGCCCTTATTTGTGGCTAAGGAAAGTGAGAATAGATGATTTTTGTGTAAGTTGCATTCTGTGCTGCTGTGGTTTTGAGATACAACAAGAATGTGGCAATTGTGAAGCCATAGGTGTGTGTGCCTGTGGGTGCACTAATCCATACATATGGTGCAAGGAAGTGATATACATTCTTACTGAAATGCAGTGTTAGAGAGTGGAAAGAGAAATACTGAAGAAAGACAACCTGCAGCAAGGATCATGTGGAAGGTTCAAACAGTTAGATTCTGTGCTAGTTCTTACCTTACAGGCTACTGAGTAAGGATCTGGGAACTCTTAATGGTGTTGGGACACATCGCTGTGAGCAGAGAGAAGAAAGCATTAATAACATCATTTTAGCTGAAGAAGACTACATGGGTTTGTGAAAGTTAATTGTTGGGAAGATAAGTAGGTGGAGAAAACACTGCAGTTGGCAGGCAATATGTGCCTTTTAATTGGAAAAGCTTTGAAGAGTTTTACCAGAAGAGACAGTGCTGTTCCCTCTCTTCTTCTTCATTTGGTTGGCTTTTTTGGTTTTGTTTTTTGAAGACCAGGAATGAGTTGATTAGTTAGGAGTTTGGGGAAGTCTCAGGGAGCCTAGAATAGCATTTTCCATTAATTCTTGCACTGGTCTAACTTCTGCTACTTGTTCATCCCATAGAGCCAGCTCAGAAGCTGGGAGTATATCTAGTGGTATGGTAGTGCTAGGTATGGTTGGACCTGATGATCTTAGAGGTCTCTTCCAACCTTCATGATTGTGTGATTCTGAGTAGAAGGTAGGAAACAGCCTAATTTTAATCATGGATTCTTAGTTGTCATCTTCTGGTGCAGATGATATTCTGCTCCAACCTAAACCAGCTGCTGACTGCTCTGAAAGAACCTTTACAGAGGTGATGCTAGCTGGCATGTGTGTGCTCTGTCCACTTCTCCTCACTTTCCTAGCACATCCAGTAGACCAAAAGCCATTAAAGGGAACATGTGCAAGATCCCTTTATTAATTTCATGCTGGGAAGAGCCACTGGTTTGGTCTCAGAATCTGCCTCAGTGTTGATGGTGCCTTTCCAATGCTTAAAAATAATTGATAGGGCCCCCAGACTGTTAAGGTTGGAGTCTTAGGAACATGCAGTGGGACATGTCTGAAGCATCTTCTTATTACTACATGGAGCTGGAATTAAGAGTTTTTTCTGTAGAGCAGCAAATTTTTGATGGGAACTTTTCTCTTTTGCTTTCCGATGTGGTGGAAACACTTGTCTTTTAATAATTGCTTCAGATTTCCAGGAAATTCTATTTAATTCTCTGTACTGAAAAATAGAGTTGATTTAAAACAAAAAATTAAATTATAATGACTTGCAATAAAGGTTACAATTGTTAAGTACCAGAAAGGGCACTGACAAACTATTGTACTCATTTCTGCTGGCAAAATGAAGTTCAGTGGCAATTTCAAAAGGACTTCCAGTGTAATTATTTCTGATAAAGGATTTGCTTGATATTGTCTGTGTTTTGTCAAGTCCAGGACTTAGTTGCCTTGATTTTTGATCTTTACTCTGGCACTAGGCTTCCTGAGATGCATATTGGTTTCATGTCTCCAGTGTCATTTATGGTAGTGTGTGGGGAGAATGTGGTGGTGGTATGACTTTTACCTCCTCTTTTCATCTCCACTCTCTTGGAGAATGCAGAACTCTTACTGTATTTACAGTGAGCAACTAGTTCCCAGGAAGGTTTGGCTTTATAGAAGATGAAAATTCATTTTCAGCTGCTCTTTCTTTATTCAGGATGCCTGCACCTCTGTATTTGTCCACTAAGGCCACCAAAAGAGATCATATTTGGCACTTGGGTTGTTGGCAGTTTTGATGCTGTGTTGGTTCCAGAAGTTTTCCCTTTGTGTGATTTCCTTCTATTCCTAACACTCCCAGCTGAAGGGTTGCATTTCTTCAGCCACAATCTGTGAAGGATTGTGCCCTTTCATTACAAACTTCTCTCCTTTCCCATTTTATAAGGCTTTTTCCTTTTGCCTGAAAATCTAAACTGAAGTAGCCAAATTGGATTTTACTTTTGGAGTGGATGTGCCTTCTTTTCTTTGAGGGCACTAGCTCTCAAGTGTGAAATGTGATTAACAAATTTTTCAGTATCTGTTAGGTTATCTCACAACCCTTCCTTGGCAGAACTGCTGACATGTTCAGATGAATAGATGGCACCACATCTAGCATAAATGATTCTCACCCTTGCAATGTAGAAGAGTTTGCTGCAGTGGAAGATGGTGCAAGTCTTTTACCTAACTGCTGCTCTTGAAGTCTTGTTAGCATAATACTGTTTTGTGTATGCTTAATTATAGGTATTCAACAGTTTACTGCTTGGCAGTAAATCTAGGCTGAGCTCTAAACATGACTTTTACTCTCCCACTCTAGGTTGTTATAAATGTTTAATGTTTAATTCTTTTCCTCATTGTGGTAACTGCATTTGAATAGTGCACTTGATCCAGAAAGTATCTAGCATGTAATTGCTCTACACTTTACTTAGCACCAGATGGGAGCCCTGATATATGTCAATTGCTTCTCTGTATGTTTAATTAAAAGTAATAGGTGTCTATTGCTTAAAGAAGCTGTCAGCCTCTTGCCTGGATGCAAGGTTTGCAGTTGCTTGTGGTCTCTTTCTCATCCATGGTACCTGTGTATAGACTTCTTTGGTTATTGAGTAGTATGGGCTGTTGTATTGCCCATCTCTCAATTACAGAATCACAGAATCAGGAAGGTTGGAAGAGACCTCTAACATCAGCAAGTCCAACCATCTACCTATCACTCCCATGCCACTAACCCATGGCCCCAAGTGCCACATCTAGATGTTTCTTAACCCCCTGCAGGGCTGGTGACTCCAGCACCTCCCTGGGCAGCCTGGGCCAAGACTGAACAACCCTTTCAGGGATGAAATTCCTCCTTATATCTAATCTAAACCTCCCTTGGTGCAACTTGAAGCCATTTCCTCTCATCCTCTCTCTGTTAACCCAGGAGAAGAGCCCTATCCCAATCTCACTCCAACCTCCTTGCAGGGAGCTGTAGAGAGAGCTAAGGTCTTCCTGAGCTTCCTCTTCTCCAGACTAAACAACCCCTTGACTATGTCAGGTTGCTTGCTTGGTGACCCTCCTGTTTCATAACCCCCAATCCATGCTATTGTGTTTGGTTTTGTTGTCTTTATTGTTACAGCTGTCTTATTTTTCATGTGCATAATACTTAGTAAAGTATAAAAAGTAGATGGATGAGGATTTTTGGTAACTCAACATTTTGAATACTCCGTGCAAGTGAGGCAGATGATGTTTCTGCTGAAAAAAGGCTTAGAGTATCTCTTCCCAGTTGTATCTACAGAGACTAGTTGGTGACTGAAAGGAGGGAGAGGTTTATCATTTTGCACTTAAGGGGAATCAAGTGCAAGTAAGTGTCCTGACTCAGGGCAGGTGTCTTGTCCTTAAAATTGTATGAGCAAATATAGGAATCTCAGCCTCCCTTGGAGAATTTTTGTGGTCAGAATCAGGTTTGTGGTCAGAAAGTGGAGGTATCTCAGTGGTTGAGGATAGAAATGCAATTTGATGGAGAGGAAAAGGCAGAGATGATCTTAGCAGTGTTTTCTGGTTTTGTTACTGATGGATGAATGAGAAGGCTAAATGTGTCAAGCTTCCAGGAGAAGGAATTGAAGGGAATCTTCGAGATGAGTGGATGTATTCTGGAGTGTGTTTATTTCTTTGTCATGTTTAAACAGGTAACAAACATATCCTGGAGAATTTTGCTGTGAAGACTTCATCCTCCTATTTGTGCTTTATACCTTAAACTTTTTGAACTCTTTGGGATACAGTCACAGTGGCTGATCACTTTAGGTACAGTTCTGATGGTTTAGAAACAACAAGGATTCTTCTGGAAAGCAATTTGTGGTTCTTAGTAAATTAATACTTGCCACCCTTCCTTAACAGAGGTAGCAACTTCTTAGGAGAAATACTTGTTCCTACCAATATATTAGATTTTGAAGTTGGGAACAAAAACCCCAGTAGTCAGCTAAGCCCCAGAAAGCTAACTCAAATGGCATCTTTATAAAATCTGAATAGAGGATGGATAGTGAGATATGTAGAGGAAAAAGAGGAGAACTTCTTAACTTCAGAAGAGTGAAACAATGCATGCTGAAAGTGAATATTTTGAGAATTATTCTTCTAATCTGTATTCTGTGTAAAATAGTCATAAAAATTATGTATGAACAAATGACTTCAATAAATACATTGGCATTTTTAATATAGCATGTTTATTTGTTCCATCTAGAGAATATGAAGAGTTTGATTTTTAAATTAGCCAAAGTTTGAGAAGGAATATGTCAAGAATTCAATCTGTCAGTTGTTCAGAGTCCATCCTGAGACCATTTTTATGGTTCAGTTGAGCATGGATATAACAAAGATGGAATAGTATTCCATGTGCCTAGCCAAAGTACAGGGAGAAACATGGCGAGGCTCAAGGCACTTGTAAAATATCCTTAACACTTAATTCCAGTTTTGCTAGTGGAAAACCAAACAATGATCAGAGATCTAAGGTTTAGTGGTATGGGAGTGCTAGGTATGGTTGGGTTTGATGATCTTAGAGGTCTCTTCCAACCTTTGTGATTCTGTTCTGGATGGAGTAGAGTTAATAGTTGCCAAGCATTGTGTGTTTTAGTTCAGTGGAAGAAAACATCTTATTTAGTAGGCTGGGTTTAACTGTGTTTATGACTCATGTGGCACACTTCACATTGAGTGCACCGAATGTATTTTACTTGCTAAAAATAGTTGGAATACTCATGATTTAAGGAAATCTCAGGAAGGATTCCTTTGAGTCTTTAGCAGTACTGCATCTGCTTGTGGTTGTGCTTACACCTCAGGTATAACAGACTGGATGAATGTAATTGTGTGGTGTAGCTCATGCTTCCAAATGGACAGTGTCCTTACATTCTGCATCCACAGCCTTTGGAACTTAGTGTGAGCTGTTGTGCTGAGGTTGCACTCTGTCCTTTTGGTATCCCATGATGGGCATTGCTCTGCTGAGAAGGTGTCTAAAAAGTAGTATCTGTCAGTGTTTTGCAGGCAGGGTGTGACACACACTCTAGAGAGGCTCCCTTTGAGGTTCAGATGCTGGATGGGCAATACAAACCTCTTGCTTCTACAGGTGATTGTTAGGACTGGATTGGGGCTGAACTGTTAGCATTGACCATCTCTGTTGCAGTTCTCCAGGATCAAATTAGGCAGGAGAGGAGCAGAAGGAAGTTGGCTCTGACTCTTCTCAGTTTTTAAGCTTCTTTCTTGTTTATTACCTAGTATCTGCATAGCTGTTGTTTTGTGACAGAGGTCTTGGACTTTCTTCCACCAAAGCCAGAACCTGAGATGTAAAGTGGAATTCTTTGTGTTTTTTTTCCCTCTGGGAATACTCTTTTAGACTTTGAAAACGTAGCTGAGAGGTGTGTGTTCATGGAAATAAACCTCTATGGTGATAGCCTTAGTTTTGTTCACTTGTTCATTTCTGATTTTAACAGGACATCTCCAACTACCCTAGTCTTTTCCTAGGATATTGCTGTAGCTAGTGCAGTGCCTCTGGAAGTAAAAGATTCATTCCCTCCTAGTTCAGGCTCTGGCCTGTTTCTCATCTTGTGCCAGTATCAGAAATGCAGCCAGCACTGACATGAAATAATTCACTGCCTGTGAAGTATTACACTTCAAAGATAGCAGCCTGAGTTGATGTCAGCCTTCATAGTTTTTCAATCATGGTTTGACTGATGCACCAAAATGTATTTGTGCTCCTGACTTGTTAGTCATCAGTGGTGGCAGATGCTCTGACATACAGGGGAAAAAAAGAATTGTCAGCTAGCTACAGTACTTCCAATCTGTATTTCCAAGTAACCTGCTGCCTTCTAGCTTTGCTGGCTGGAAACCTTAGGTTTTCCAGGGTTTAAATAATGCCTACTTTTACAACTCTTACTTGAGAGCATAGAGGAGCCATGGGCTCTGTATTTTCTTCACAACTTTTCACTGCTGCCCAAAGACCTTTTGGGGGTAGTGTGTTTCTGAAACATATGCATGCTTCTATGGCATCAGTGTGGGGGTTTTGTTGTTGTTTTGGGGGGTGGAGGGAGAATTTCAATTGCACAGTAGTGAGCATGATTGTGTAGTTTGCAAGTCCAGTAAAATAAAAACATGTGGAGTAAATATGGTGAAGGATTTTTGGTACTGACTTGATCTCTTAAGCATTAGCACAAGGTAAAGTAATTCAGATTGGAAACTGTAGTTGAGTAGCTAGGCCTTGCTTGTCACCAGCAGTTTTCAGTGGTATGCAGAGGAGTTCACAGGAAATCCTTCCTCTGCTCTAGCTGTATAGCAGTGATTTCTGAGCAGCAGTGTCTTCTAAACCCTCTCCACCTACTTGTGGAAGACATAAATAAATGATTAATGTGCTCCTGAATCAAGCAGAGCATCTTGAGATGGCAACAGCTAGTTCTGAATTGGCTCCGTCAGCTTCAAGCAAGTGTTTTGAGGACAGAGCTCTTCAGCTGTGTGGCTATCATCCAGATGATGAACTAGAAGAGATGGTCAGGAGGGACAGAGATGAGAGTGGTGCTCACATAACCCCAAAGCACTGCACTGCTTACACATGCAGGGAGAAGCCTCTGTGAAAACAAACTCAGCAAGCTTGCTTTTTGTCTTCCTTTCTCCTCTTCTAGTCTTGCTTGCAAGCATGTCCATGAGCTCTTCAGATCAGTTTGAGTGTTTCCCCCCTGCCTGAAGGGTTTGAAGTGGCTAACTTAGCTCTGTGTACAGATGCTACTGCACATCACTACCCGTGGAACCACTGGAGCAGTGCAGAGGTGTGTCAGGTTGGTGAGTTCAGAACAGGTGAAACTGTGACAGGAAGGAAACTAAAACTGAGCTGATGCTTACAAAGACTGACAGAAAACAGGGCCAGGAAAAGAAATTGAATTTACTGATGTTATATAAACTATCTTAGTGCCAGCCTGTGCATTGATTAGCTTGAGAACATACTTTGTAAGGGAGAGTGATTGCAGGTGCCTTCACTTTTAGCAGATTGACTGTCATTTAGAGTGGAGGTGTAGGAGCTTGAATATATTACTACTCTGGCTTTTTAACTGGTATGATCTTGTCTAGCAGATGAGATTTTTCAGTGTGTTCATATCCAGCATGTGTTCTAGCTTACTTTTGGCATAAACAGAAATGACTGGAAGTACATGAGAGAGGGATAGGAAGACAGCAAAGGGAGAGTAGCTTGCTGTACTTACCTCTGCTGGATGCCCATCCTTTCTGAGCTCAGTGTCTGATGGGACAGGTTGCTATGCTCCTGACAGGGCTTTACTTCTGAATAAAAGAGAACATATATTAATGTCTACATGTGGTACTTAGGGCCATGGTTTAGTGGCATGGTGGTGATAGGTTGACAGTTGGACTAGATGATCATGGAGGTCTCTTCCAAGCTTAATGGTTCTATGAATAGAGAAGGGAGGTGATCACTGCTCTCATCCCACCCTAGCACTTGGGTTTGAAATCGTAATTCTCTTAAGGTAGATCTGTTGGCTATCTTGGACTTTGTCTGTCTTTCTTTCTCAACCCTAGTGTTAAGGGATAAATCTTTTCCTATACCTTTATTTCTGTTATCACCAAGTTTGAGCAGTGTGAACAAGATCACACAGTCAGGCAGCAGTTTGGTTTCTGCATGGCTGTCCTTGTGACACCTTCCAGGGTAAACACAACTAGCCTTTTACCTTTTAGAGAAGACTTTAACGTGGGAAGATGAGGAGGGAAGCAGCTTGACTCCTGTTTACAGCTGCTGCAGATCACCTTTGACATTGATGTCAAAGGGTTGCTACTCCTCTAAAACATTTCTTTGTTACAAATACTTCCTTAGTTGTTTATTATTTGATAAACATGGTGTGTTTATAATGAGTTGGTGATGTTTTACTTGCCTGGTCAGGTGCACAGAAGATATTTTACAGCCTAGCTGTTGGCCAAAATGCTTGGTAATGGTGGGGTTTTCCCCCCCCTCAAACTTCTGGATCAGGAAGATGATGAAATGAAACTGAGTCTAAGAGTTGGGAAGGAATGAGGTAATGTATGTGTTTTGGAAAGAAGAAAAGGAAGAGAGAATTTCTGTTAACAAGTTGTATTTTTAGTACATTTAATCAAATCTCTACATGACTGTGCTGAGGGTGTTTTGATTTCCCCTGAAGTATCCTTATTCCTTCACAATAAGTTTCTTGCTGACAAAATATCTTTGGATACAGATTCTTTGCTTGTTTACCATAGTCCCACTTGCCAGCGTAGAAAGTAAGTCCTGCTTCAATGTAAGCTAGGTACAGCAGTGTGGTTTTTACATGTGGAATCCTATGGTCTGTCTTCCCATCCTAATGTTATAAATCTGGGATTTTGGGATGTGTGGAGTACTCAGAGTGAAAATGGGCTGAGGTTGTTTTGAGATGCTTATGTGCTACAAATGTATGTTTTATAACGAAGCCTTTTTGGGTAAAAGCAGTTGAATTGGAGCTTCAGTGCAGGAAAATCTGGAGTGTAAATAGTCTTGCTGTGTTCAGCAGGAGTGGGAGAGCTGTTAGCTGGCTGGTGAGAGTGCTGCAGTCAAGCACTGAATGAGCAGTTCTCTGGTGGCACCTTCCCCTTTGACTGCTTGGGGAGTCTGGGCTCCTCACTTAGGTCATGGATCTAATAGCCTTTGGAGCTCATCTTTTCCTTACTATCTTGGTTTAGCTCAAATAAGGCATAGCAGCAAAGCCATGGCTGTCTTGGAAAGGGCTCACAGACTCTGGAGACTCCAGGTCACCCTTACAGTGTTAAAAAAAAAGTCCTTGTGTTCAGCTGGAACTTTTTTCCCTAATGTTCTTAGCTTATTTGTATAGAGCTGTAAGAGAAGTGAACTTTTTTGGGGCCAAAGAAGTCTTTGTTGTTTTAAATAATATTTGAGCAGTTTGTCCTCCAGAAGAGATAATTATCTGGAAGATTATTTGTCATCCAGAACTTCTCTGGAGGTTTGTTAGCCATCTGTCATTCTGTAATATGATGTTCCTTCTTCATGTTAGTACTCTTTCTTCCAGCAACCTTTTAAGGATCTAGTCAGATGACCTAGAAACCACAATAAATGAATAAATACTTTGAAGTGGCAGCCCTCCTCAGCTGAGGTATTGAGACTGGCCTCTAGTCCCTTGATGTACTAAATAAAATTAGTTTGGCTAAATGAGAGGTATTTATCTTTTCTGGTGAAGCAGCATGTTTGGATCTGTTCCAGGGCCTGACACCTGTGACTCTTCTCTTATTCTGTATAACAAAAGAGTCTGCAGAAGAATACCTGCATTTTTATTCTGTGTCTTATTTATTTAACTTCTCATCAACACTAGGAAGTACTGAAAGGGACAGGATCAAACTGTGTAGGCTTGTTGGGAGTCAGCAGCAGTCAAAGAGATGATGAGGAACCTCCTCATGGGAAATCTTGACATCTTTTAATACCCTCTACTCAGGGTTTATCCATTTTTTTCCTATTCTTTCTCTGGAAAAAAAAACAACAACCAGGAAGTTTAGGTAATAAAGTTTAGGTAATACATTCAGAAAAGGAGTTTAATGATTTGGGGTTTTTCTGGTTGTGTCTTGTGCACTGATTTTCCTGCATCTGGTGCTGGAGTCACCATCTCTGGAGGGGTTTAGGAAACATCTAGACTCAGGACCATGGGTTAGTGGCATGGGGGTTCTAGGTATGGTTGGACTTGCTGATGTTAGAGGTGTTTAGCCTGAGAGAAAATGCACGAGGTAGGCAGATGGATAGTGATGCAGCTATGCAGATATGAAAGGAGAAGTTGTATATTAAGGTGGTCACTTCTCTACATTATCACCATGCTTAAAAACTAAAGGTTAAGAACGCTTCTACCTCTTAAATCCTCTTTAGGTCTTTGTAGCTTTCTAAAGGTTCTTTTTGATGGCTGTTTCAATCTGTATTTTCATAGCTCACAACATGGAATTGACTGTGTATGGTGAAGGGCTCAGAGTCTGGAAGGGGCTCTTGTTGCACTCTGTCTCCAGCCGTACCACTGCCCTCTTTGCTTTTGCTTACATATGTTAAACAGCTTTTACACTTAATACCCATAATTACTTTTAAATAGTTTTTTAAATAGAAATTTAGCATCCTGAGGCATGCCAAATTAAAATGACCATGGCATTCTAGCTGGTGTTAAAATGGGTGAATGTGTAGAGCTGTGGAAACAGAGGTTTTGTGCATGAGGTGGTAAAGGAAAAGATCAAAATACTGCTGTAGGTATAGAGAAAAACTGGAGTTAAGGAGGGGAGTGATGCCTAAAGATTTTTATGTATATATTTGAATGAAATTGTCAGTAGGTAAAAATTCATCAAGCTACAGGTCATCATCACCTGCAGGGTTTTAAACTTGAGAGCATTCACTGCAAATAGATCTTAATTTGGAAACTTAAATGAAGCTGCCATGACATTTGACTTCAGAATTTCTCAGGGAAAAAAAATGTCTCTGCAATTAGTGTAATTAGTTGCTAAAAGATATAATTAACACCCAAATACACTGATTTTTGCCTTCCCCTCACCTTAGCAGTTGGTTTGTTAGTCTGAAGTTTTACTGAAAACTTGAGTTGCCATATCAAAATTGGTTGTATCATGTATTAAAAATATGTGTTTTTCTGGTGAATACATCTATATAAACCCATGTTGAAGAACTCTTCACAACACAAGATGCCAGTAGTAATAGAAAATACTAATGGCATTTTAATAGCTACTTAGAAGAAGCTTTTAGCAATTCAGTGATGCAGCATTTCATGCATGAGACTGCTCTTAATGGTGAAAATATATGATCAGCCTGTATCTGACCAAGCTTGAAGTTAAGGGGAGGGTTGTAGAGTGGATGGTTATAAAGTATTGTGGAATGGGCTGGCTGACTCCTATGTAGAGAATTTACATGCTGTTTAGGTTTTAAAAGTGTCTAAAAATAAACATGGTTAAAAAAAAGTCTGTGTAGAAGCAGAGCAAAACAAGCAAGAGAGGTAGAAACTTGGATTAATACAGCAAAACTGTGCCATTTGGTTTTCTAATTAAAAATCAGGATGTAGTTTTGTTGTTTGATTTCCCCTCCAGCTGTCCAAGAGCAGGAACTGCTGGATTGGGGTGCTTAGGAGATCCTTTTTCCACAGGGAAGGGAAGAACAGAGTGTCCTCCCTGTGCTGCACTTTATAAACTCCTAGCATGTCCTGAGTTGGAAGAGACCCACAAGGATCATTGAGTCCAGCTCCTGTCTATGCACAGGACAACCCCAAAAATCACACCATGTGCCCAAGAGCATTGTGCAGATGCTTCTGGAATTCTGTCAGGCTTGGTGCCATGAGTGCATCCCTGGGGAGCTTCTGGGGGAAGAACCCTTTGCCTCAGAGCCAACCTGAAGCTCTCCTGGCACAGCTTCCTGCCATTCCCCCAGCTCCTGTCTCTGGTCACCAGAGAGAAGAGATCAGCTCTTGTCCCTCCACTTCCCTTGTGAGGAAGCTGCCAAATGAGTAAGAAAGCATTTTCTTCCTGCACCCTGACAATGCTTTGTTTTGGTCCCACACAGTTTTCTCACAGTCATTTCCCTGCAGCTAAACAGAGCCATGCTTTCCTGCTCTTGTCTGGCACTTTGGAGTTTGTCATTCAAGTAAGAGAACAAAAGGAACAGTCATTTAGAAAAGTTTTCAGACTTAGTTATTCATATATTAATGAGTTCTTCTGCACTGGTGAGCCACTAGGTCCAGTAATGCTTCCTCTCTGGTTGGTACCTGGACCACAAAGTTATCCTTATCATTAGATAAGCATACTTTGGACTGATGCAAGGATAATAAATGCTTATTTTCTCTTTTGTGTATACATCTTTCTGGCATTGAATAGCCTTGCTGAAAGACAAGTTAAAAATACCTAGATGCTGTAATAGGGACTCTGTCTTTTTAGTGAATAAAAGAACAGTGATTTGGGGGGCATCTGATGATTTTATTTTCCTCTACCTATTCCGTAGTGTCTTTAAGTTGTCAGTGTATTGTTCATGTGGTGGCATGTCATGGGTTTTTTGGTTTGCTGTGGGTTGGTTACTTGTGTGATAGTAGCTCATGGGCAGGAGGAGAAAGTAGCATGTCCATTTAATGTCATTCTGGTAGTAAATTAGGGGAAATAGCCAAAAGAGGTAGCAGAATTCATATTTTACCTTCTGTAGTTCACACAGTTATCTTTTGCTAGTGAGATGCTCTTGGATATGGTATGGTTGGACTTGATGATCTTAGAGGCCTCTTGCAACCTTAATGATTCTGTGGTATCCAAACTTGTGACTTATGTCAAGGTGTTTTGTTCCTTCCAACTATCTGTCAAAGTTACAAGGTCCAGCTTTTTGCCTCTGGACCATTTGGTATTCCTCTACTTCTTCCTAGACTAGTGATTGGTGGAAATTGCCACCACAGTGAAGCAGGACTTGGAAACTTTGCTTGGTACAGGGATTTCTCTAGAAAACTACACATTTTAGTTCAAACTAAGATTTTCTTGGTGAGCCTCTGATTTCCTAATTACATTAAATCCTATAAAGGATTTAAGTGGATGCTTTGTGATTCTTGATTATTTTCTTTCCTCTTACCTAACTTAATAGTAGGGTACAGAAAGAGAAGAATGACAGCCAAACCCAGTAAGTTTTAAAGTACTATAAATACTATAAATGTACTTTTTTCCTCTTCTTGCTGCTTTCTTGGAGGAAATAATACTGTATCCCCCTTGCCTTCCAGCACAGAGAAAGAACTGTTTGCCCTTTCATCTTGGTTGCCTTTTTGCCACTTGCAAGACAGATCCATGATCCTTTCCTTCTCCTGATAGGCATTTCAGAAACTCTTTTAATTCTGAAGAACCTTAGAAAATTGCTAGTTTAGTAGCTCCAAACTGTTCTTTGACATTACTAGGTTCCAGCTGGGCCAATGTATTGATAGATGTCAGTCACTTCTGATGCAGAGTCCATGGAAGGCAGATGGCTTTGCATGGTAAAGCATCTCCAAATCTGCTACTACTCTTAGTAGCAGGAGATGCTTGGTTGGGTTTTTTTTTTCCTGCCTGTGTTGCAATAGTGCTTATGGCAGAGAAATCTGGGAGAGGCTTGAATTTCCTGAAGATTTGGTGAAATGGCTGTGCCCTGTGATTGTTTTATGGGAGTTGTGTTTAGTCATAATGGGAATTATTGTTTTATTACCCCTAAACTTTCCTGCCCTTGCAAGGGAGGAGCCATGCTTCTCTGAGCAAGGTTTCTCTTAGCTTCCCATGCAAAAATCTCTGCAAATGGATCAGTTATGAGCCATAGAAAATGGGAAGTGTAAATTGAAGATGAAATCTCTGTGCTTTTACTGAATTTACTCATCCCTACAGTGGATTTCCTCCCTGAAGATACTAGAAGGTTAAACAGAGAGAAACCAGTGTCCTGCTGATTGTTTAGGTGCAGCAGTGCTACTCAGGCAGGATGAGGCTAGGGGAGAAATAATTGCCACTGGAAGTTAATAAACCTAGGAATCTACAACCTTCTAACTCATTCTTTTTGGAGTTGATAGATCTCAAGAATATCCAGACTTGCTTTCATTAAAGAATGTAAAGCTTTCTGCTTCATAGCTCAGCTACTTTCTGCTTGGTAGAAACAAATCTATCCTCCCAAATATTTCCTATTTCTTTTCAATATGCTAGCTATGACATTTGGCTCAGCAAAAATGTAATTTACCATGAGCCAGGCTGTCATTTCTTCCTGTCTGAGATCCCATCTCCTGCTAAGGTAGGGCTTTTTGTAGGGAAGAAGAAGGAGGTTGTGTTTAGTTGTTTGGTGTTACTTTTCCATCACAGTAGCTCCAAGGGTATGGTCACAGGGTTACATTCTTGCCTTTGGCACCTTGAAGGTTGGACTTGATGATCTTAGAGGTCTCTTCCAACCTTAATGATTCTGTGAAGCACTGCCTGAAGTTAAAGTGCAGTGGTTGATCAGAAACAGAATAAAATGGGACTACTGCAGCCTCTTTCAGTGTGTTTTTATGGTTGACAGTGGCTATGCTTTGCTAATGAGATGACAGCACCTGTATTTAAGCCAGAAAAGGGGATGACCTTGAGGACTGGTGACTTGAAATTTGGATTAAATTGATCCTTGTTGTAAACTCAAGTTAGGAGTCAGATAGAACAAAAAATCACCTTGTAGTAATGGAGTCTATTTTCTTCAGTATCCCTCAGAAATATGATGAGTAAAAGCTCTTAAGCACTCCATAGAAAAGGCTTTTAACCAGTGTATTCCTGAACCTTTAAAATCTACTTGCTCAGCTATTTTTTTTTTTGCTCTGTAGCATCAAGGAATCCTGCAGCAAGGCCTCAGCTTTGAAAGTATTGCTTTATTAATGAGGAGTGCACCCAAAAAGGGATCCTTGTCCCTTCTGAATGAAGGCTTGTCAGAGCAGGAGTCAAGCTGCCTCTTATGAAGAGAACTTCCCTTCCTGCTTAAAATCCTTGCAAAGCAGCCACCTGGAGATTTGTTTATTACTTTGCTAAATGTTTGAGGTGATGCTTTAATACTCTTTTCCCAAACTGATGAGAACTGTATCATTTTAATAAAATAGCAAAGGAAAAATCCTCGTTGGAGTTTGTCAGTGCTATTGTTATTATTCGAGCTCCTTGTTCAAAGAAAAAGGCTTTTGTTACCCCTTCCCTCTCTAAAATGAGTTATTTAACAAGAAACTCAAGTATGCAGGTACTTGCACAGTTATCCTGTATAATGTGCATGTTAATGCCTTTATTTAGCAATTCAGTCCTTACCCTGGTGTTAAATACCTCTTTGGGGAGATGCTGCTGGAAAGAAATTGGCATTTTTCATCCAATCCTATTTAACCCTTTCTGTTCCTGGCTTCAAAAGAGGAAAATACTCTTCAGAGTACCTGGAGGGATTTTGAACTAGGTGATTTTTAGACTTATGAACTCTAGTGAGCAAGGTTCAGAGATGTTGAGTAGCTCTTTGTGATGCTTTGGTGGTAGTGTTAAAAGAAAGAAGAGTTGGGGGCAAGTTTTGGGCTTGCAGCCAATTGATCTTTCCTTCTTGTCTCCTTTCACTTTCTGCCTACCTTGTGCCAGCTCTAAGAACTGAAGTTTTTGCCTTGTGTAGCTAAGTTGTATTTTAGGCTGTGCAGTGTTTGGAGGGTGCTGGCTCACCTAAAAGACCTCTGAGGGAGTCACCTGTGTAAGGATTGATGTGGTGGGCTTCAGAATCTTCTGAGGAGGGAAAAAAGATCAAATTAGTAGAGAAAAGTGAATTTCCAACAGCTCCTAAGAATAACACAACAAAATATCCCAGCCATAAGAAGAGTGGCATTTCTTCTTGTGGAAAATACATTTAAATGTATTGTCAAACTAACAGGAGCTTTGGAGCAAATAGAAATAAAGTTGAGTGCCTGAGCTATTCTTATTCTTTTTTAGGCCACCATGACTGCATGACCTATTTCCAGAGAGTAACAAATGTCTCATTTCAGTATGGATATTTAAAAGCCTAAAATGTGAATTCCAAAAGGATGCTGTTTAATTCTTGGAGGGGAGCTGGTGACATGTGTGATTCTTATTTTGCTCTAAAGCATCATTTTCTTCTCTCTCAATATAAGAAATCATTTCCATACAGAAAACATTGTAGGTATTCCACAGACTTTTTGTTTCTCAAATAAACAAATGATAATAAGCTTGCATGTTGTTATAGCTTTGGTTTATTATCAGGAGCAAATTATATGTATATTTAAGAGATGATAGTAGCCAGTAATGGTTATTGTGGCTGGTTGTTGCTTCCCAGAAGGCAGAATCTCTTTCTTCCATATGGTGTTCAGTAGGCTTTAAGAAAGCATACATTTTTAATGTTAGGTCTGTCCCCTTTCCAAACTGAAAGCCAAGTGGAGATCTGTCTCTGAATCTCTTTCTTGTTGAGTCCCTTGCAGTTCCAAACAGCCTTGACTCCTGTCACATTAATCCTTCTCCTTGACCTCAGAACTCTACACAAGTACCAGCTTTTAGATTCAATTGTCTTTATGTATAGAGTCCAGCTGCTTTGGACATTGCCTGGAAAAATCTACAGAGTTTCTTTCCATAATGATAATAAAAATATAATACACTAGTTGTTGAAGCCTCTTTTGTGTTGGTTGAAGATAAATCAGCAGCTTTTGCCAAGTAGGTGGCAAGATTTGCTCTATCCAAAGCAACTGTTATCAGTTCACATTGTGGTTGTATTTGTCAGGGAGGGTGTTGGCATTTTTGGTCTTTAATGGTTTGCTTCTGAAATGGCACCAGTTCTACTTTAGACACTGTGTGATGAGCTCTTGGTACTGCTGAAATCTGTTTGCTAGGCAAGATGAATCCTCACTTCATTCAAATAGCTTCAACATGAGTTAACTGTTTATTTTTCAGAGGTGTTCTTCTAGGATCTAGTCCCAGTTAGAGATGGATTTCTCTGCTTTAAATGTAGGTGCTTCTGTTCTCACCATTTGCTTCTCCTAGTCTGCAGGAACAATTGCTGGTAGGGAATACCTGCCACCTCCAGCATTTTGCCTCTCTTAACTGCAAATATGTTTTTTGCTTTGTTTTGTTCCCTCTACCCCCTTTTTTTATTGATCAAAGTGTACTTTGGCAATTTTAATAGTTAATTTTTATGAGCTTTTATCAACCTTATTGTCTTTAGAACAGTTGCCATTAATTTGACTCTTGGAAATATTACCTGAACCCGTGTAAGAAGAATTGAAAACCACATAAACATCTTTCAGTAAAGAATATGGTGTGGACACAAACTTTGCACAGAAGTAATCTGTTGGGTTTTTGGTTATTTTTTAATCAACTCTTTTGACAATCCTTTGTCACTTTCCTGTAACTTACAAGTCTTCATGAAACCCCAAAAATGTGTGTACTCTTTTAACTTAAGCACTTAAGAATTCCCTAGCATGTATGGAAATGCATGACAGTCTTGACTGCTTATAGAAGTTAAGAGTGGCAGATGAATTTCATTTTCTTTCCCTCTAGAAAGGGAAAATACTTGCCTCCTTGAAGTATTTGTGCTTACTACTCTTTTGTAGGTGTTCAGAATTCCAGGTTCATTCTCACTTTGAACTATCAATTTAGGTTTTGTCAGTGTCACTAAGTTTTTCATTTCCAGTAAACATGACATTGTTTGAAATTCTCTTCTCTTCCTGGTACAATATAATTGGTGTAAAAAATTGTTCAGGTAAATGTTTATTTGAGAGCAGGCAGCTTAATTTCATCTCTTCAAACCTGCAAATGGAATGAGTTGGTTAGAAGTGTGAGAGCATCTGGCAATCATTCCAGCAGGTGTTTGGATGAGGATATTAGTATTACCCACACTCCTCCCAATGTGTTTATTGACTTTTATTAGCCTACCATACACAAATGTGATGCTAATGCCTTTGCTTTATGTTATCAGATGCAGTAGCTGATACTGTTACACTTTAAAATAGGCTTTTTCCAAATATTTTGAAGGCACTGAGGATCTTTACTTCAAAATTGATTTTTTTTCACTTGAAAGCAAGCCTGCGTCTGTTAGTGTGGGGTTTTTTTAGGAGAGGATTTTCAGAATAGAGCTCTTGGAGTTCTCAGTCTGCATTATGAGTGCTGAGGGAATAGTAATGTGCAGTCTTGAGGAAATACTGCTTTCTGAGAAGTAGTTACCTGCAAGCTAGCAGTGCAGCTGCTTTCCTCTCTGCAGAGCTTACAGTGGAGCATTTGGAAGGCTAAAAACCCAGGCTGCTTCTCTAATGCATCACTTCAGCCTTTCAGCTTTCCTGAGAGTGTTTCACTTGACAGTAACTACACAGGATGCATTTGGAGCAATCCTCTCAGTTGTTATTGTCTGGGAAATGTCAGCAATCTGCAGAATTTAGCCAAGCCCTCAGAAATGTGATGAAAACCTGCTGGTGAGAGAGAAGTCAGCTAACACACCTGACTCTGGCCATCCTTCTCCAGCCAGCAAAGTCCCTGCACACAACTGCCACGTTGGAGGCAGGACCAGGCCAGAATCTCTTGGTTCCTGAAGCACTCTCCTCTTTGGGAGCCTCTCTGACAATAGATGAGCAACTGTCAGGATCTATTCCATGTGCACTGCCACAGGGACTGGTGCCTCCAGGCCAGCATTNTTCCAACCCAAACCATTCTAGGATTCTAGAATTGCTCACCTTGGTGCCTGTGTGCCCTGGGCACCCTCCTGCTTCCCACACACTGCATGGAATTGTGCTTCTCCCTGGTGCCCTTCTCTCATCTTCCTTACTACTCAGGTGGGGAAAAAAAAAGGAAGATTTAAATTCTTCTGATGCCTGCTGTGAATCTCTGTGCATATCCCTTAATGTCATCTGGGCTAGCAAAGTGCTCTTTGAGCAGGAACTCCTGTCATCCTCCTAAATCCCCTGCAAGAAAATGAATACATTTCTTCTCTACCTAGCCAGACAGTCAGTGTTTCAGCCAAACTGACCTTTACTTCCATTTCCCCCCCAGGCTTCTGCCTTCTCTTTGCAGCAGTAATATGTTCTGTCCTTAGTGGCCTCCACGGGTTTACTTTTAAGGACCTGACTGGGGTTTGTCTCTGCCCTTTTCATCACCTTCTGAGGGATCAAAATTCTGTGGTTTGGGTTTTATTTATGCTACATCGACTATTTTACAGACTATCCAGAACAGGGGAAAAAACCAGAGCCATTCAGCCAGTCATTTTTATGTCTTCAGTGCAAAACAGGAGAACAAGCTTAAGCCAAGATACTCAAAATCCCTGCTTCTGGGCAGTGTTGACAACAGAAATCATAATTACTGTATCAGATCTTAACTAGACATCGAGGTGTGAAGTAGGTACTAGATAGAAAGGTGTGAAGTAGGTACTAGATAGAAAGGTGTAAAGTAGGTACTAGATGGAAAGGTGTAAAGTAGGTACATGCTGCAGTGTTGAGATGTTTTGGTGTGAGAGCCTTGCTGCTGGGGTTGACTGCCCAAATTCCTCCTGATGGAGCCCACTTCAGACCCACAGCTCCTTTTCTGCTCTGGGGTATGAGGGAACTCTCCTGTAGCAGCTTCTCTCTTCCATCTTGTTAAATTGGTAAGGTATTTTTGGCTGTCCTTTAGGCTTCTTGCATATTATATGAACACTTAAGCCTTCCTAAGGTACAGAAGTGTTCAGATGCTAGTGAGGTGTCATGTAAGTAGCAGAGAGGCAGAGGGAGCTAGCTTCTACCTGAAGTTGCTCTGTTGTTTGAAGTTGAAAGTGATAGGTTTGGGGGTTTTTTGTTAGAAGTTTCACAGTTCACTTTTGTCCTTAAAAAGCTCTGCAAAAGAGCTGGTGATTCTTGTCCCCAAACAATGTGGCCTTGTCCCCTCCTTGGGGCAGTGCTGAGCTGGGCCAGTGCCTGCAGGCTTGATCACAGAGGTAGCTCTTGCAGGGTTAGTTTTCAGGTGGATTAATGAGCTGATGACACTTTCCTTGAGCTGACTGAGGGAAGCTGCACATATCCCATCAGCTAACTTCCATTTTTTACCAGCTTCTGGCCTCTCTGGAGGTGTCCTGGCAATGCTGGGATCTCTTGATGATGCACTGCAAGGTTTGCAGCTTGTGAATAGCTGCTCTGGCAGAGGGAAAATGAGAGCAGGAGGACACAGAAATAGCTTTTTCTTCAGTGTTAGCTGTCACTGCTGCTGCAGCTTGGGCAATGATGGCATGCAAAATACACATATATATATATAAACGCAGTGTTTTGTGATTTATGTCTAAAAACAAACCACAAACACTCAAAACAAAACAAAACACCCATAGGAAGATCATGAGATTACATCTTGAAATGTAAGAGAAGCTTTAGAACTTTCAGAGTTGCTTTTCTTTGTGTCTGAAACAGACTGATTTAATATTTGAAGGGCAGGGAAGTTTTATTGGTGGTGGGGTTTTTTGGTATTGTTTGGTGGAGGGGGTGGGGTTTTTGTTTGGATTTGGGGTTTTTGTTTTGTTTGGGGTTTTTTGTTTGTTTGGTTGTTTTTTTTACATCAGTTTCTCTTCACCCTAATGGTCAGGGAAACTTTTTACTGCTTTCTGGCTATCACTTTGACATCATCCTTTACCCAATTTAAAAATGAAAAGGAAGCCCAAAGCTCTTTACTCATAGTTAAGCAGAAACTATACCTTTAACTGAAGTGGAGCTGAACTTTATTTTCTTGATGGTTTTTGGTCTGGCCTTCTTCTTTTACTAAAGGATTTCTTCTTAACATCTGATGAATAATTGAAACTCCAGTGTGTTCCTCCTTAGAGTGTTAGGTGAAAAATTTGGGGTATATGAAGTGATGGAATTAGTACAGTGATGGGCAGAGAAACCTAAAGCCTAATTTGTTTGATTTAAGCAACTTCTGTTCTAGCTGCTGTCTACATATGGAAAAAAATCAATTAACTCATGTATACTGTGTATATTCTGATTTTACTTCACACTTCTCTGCACTCTTACCACTTTCTCCTCACCCTCTCTGGATCTATTTTCCTAAAATAAATCCTGTAGCATTTTTGTGCTCTAAAGCAAAACTGTAATTCTAATTAGCAACTATCCTTTGTTTTTTTTTTCCCCTTGGCAGATGATGATGTACCTGCAGATATGGTTGCAGAAGAATCAGGTCCTGGTGCACAAAATAGTCCATACCAGCTTCGCAGAAAAACTCTTCTACCTAAAAGAACAGCTTGCCCTACAAAGAGCAGTATGGAGGTTGGTTGGAAATGGAAAGGAAATCTTCCTCTTTCAAGACCAAGAAATTAATTAGTACTTTCAGGAGTTTGCTAAGGACTGGGAACTAATTGTGATTTCTTTTCTTTCCAAGGGTGCCTCCACTTCAGCTACTGAAAACTTTGGTCACCGAGCTAAACGTGCTAGAGTGTCTGGCAAATCCCAGGATTTATCAGGTAGGAATTCCTGGTTGGTTTTTCTTCTCTTCAAAGAGTTCTGTTAGCTGGATCCAAGCTCCTGTTAGAAGCAGGAATGCTGCAATGGTGCAGTATTGACCATTTCTGATACTGATGTGTTGTTCCAGGTAATTTTGGTGTGTCATTAGAGTACTTCATGGTGGAGAAAGGAGGAGAGTTTGTGTGTATTTATATCTAAATCATGCACATATCTGTACCTATATTTCACACACACAGAGGACATGTTTTCCTGTTTCCCCAGGAAAATTAAGTCCAATATATTTTCATTTCTTCTGATGAAAACTGCTATTTTGGGGTTTTTACCTCCTCCATAGTCTAGATTTTCTTTTCAAGCCTTCTGTCTCTTTCCCCTTCTTTCCTTCTTAAGGAATTCTTCACAGTGATTTTTAAAGTACTTGTAAGTTTATATTCAGACTAGTCCCAATGTAACAAGGATTCCTTCTGAACCCCTTTGCTATGAATCACTTTCCCAGTATGGATAATGGTTATCTTCTATATTCCCCATTGAATTTTGGAGAGATTCCTCTCATCTTATACAAGGATTGACTGCAGTGAGCATTTTTCCCCCGTTTTTTGTGAGTGGAGATAATGATAGCTGTTGTGACTGAGACTTTCTGCCTTGGCCACAGTGGAGGTTGTATGTTGTCATCTGGAACATACAGCTGTTTCTTTTAGAACTGGAGATGAAATGGGACTAGAAACACAGGGAAATGTCTTGGTGGAGAACCATTTCTACTTGTATAGAATCTGAGCTGAGGAAAATGTGGTGGAGATGAAAGGAGAAATGCCAGGCAATTGCAGTTTCCAACTGGAGTGGAGCCAGGAGGTGGAAAAACAGAAGACTGGCCCTTAATAGTGATTTCAGAAGGAGTGCTGCTGAGAGAGAAGTAGCTCTTTCCAACTGTAAGGAAAACACAGTGCAGTTTTGGCCACTGTCAAGAACAACATCCTAGAGTTCTGCAATCCTGGCATTGTTTACAACCTTGTTCCCTGGTGCTCTCTGCAGTGGCCAAGGAGTTCCTCAGGCCTGAGATGGAAAGATTCATCCATCTTTTCAATGAAAACATTTCAAAGGACAAGTTGATGATGTGATTTTGGTCAGAATTTGGCCTGGTTCAATAAGACAATAATCTTATCTAGCTTCCTGTTTAACAGCAGCACCTGCAGAACAATACCTTCAGGAGAAGTTGCCAGATGAAGTGGTTCTGAAGATCTTCTCCTACCTGCTGGAGCAGGATCTGTGTCGAGCAGCTTGTGTGTGTAAACGCTTCAGTGAGCTGGCTAATGATCCCATCTTGTGGTAAGTGGAAAGCTCTTCCCCATTACCTTCAGAAAGAAATGCTACATCCTAGAATCCTAGAATGGTTTGGGTTGGAAGGGACCTCTGGAGCTCATCTAGTCCAACCCCCCTGCAGAGGCCAGGGACATCCCCAACTAGAGCAGCTTGCCCAGAGCCCTGGCAAGCCTCACCTGCAATGCCTCCAGGGATGGGAACTCAACCACCTCCCTGGGCAACCTGGGCCAGTGTTCCACCACCCTCGTGGGGAGGAACTTCTTTCTAATGTCCAGTTGAAATCTACCCTTCTCCAATTTAAAACCATTGCCTCTTGTCCTTTCACTGCAGGCCTTTGCAAACAGGCCCTCTGCAGCCTGCTTGGAAGTTCCCTTTAGGTACTGGAAGGTCACTAGTAGGTCCCCCCAAGCTTTCTCTTCTCCAGACTGAACAATCCCAGCCTGTCCTCAGAGGATGAGCTGCACAGGATGCTAGTACAATAGAAAAATGGAGATGGTAGTTGCAATTAGTTGAATGAAAGCCAATTTGAAGATATCTGCTTTGCTTGAGCATTATGTGTTCCTTAGGAATGTCTGGTTATGTGTTAAGCATTGAAGCTTTGGATTCTTTAGTAGTGTAGCTGCTAGAAACAAATCCAGGAGGCATTCCTGCAGTAGCCACTCCTTTCCTTCTTTTCTTTTCCCTTTCTCAGGTTTCTGTGGGGATTGTGTTGCTTGATTTGAAACAAGACATTTCTTGATGTTAGATGCAAGTTTTGGCTATCATAGAATCATCAGGGTTGGAAGGGACCTTAAAGCTCCTCTGTGTCCAAACCCCTGCCATGGGCAGGGACACTTCCCACTAGAGCAGCTTGCTCCCAGCCCCAGCTAGCCTGGACTTAAAAGCTTCCAGGGATGGATGGAGCTGCCACCACCTCTCTGGGCAGCCTGTTCCAGTGTCTCACCCCCTCTAATGTTGCTTAGATTGCTTTGCTTGATTTGTTTTTTGTTTAATAGTTGGGTATTCAGGCTGTATTCCCCTATAGGAATCCACCCTATCCCTGGGTGATTGGATTCAACTTGGCTTCAAGTTGCAGCAGGGGAGGTTTAGATTAAATATAAGGAGAAATTCCTTTACTGAAAGGGTTGTAAAGTCTTGGAATAGGTTGCTCATGGAGGTGCTGGAGTCACCATCCCTGCAGGGGTTGAATAAACATCTAGATGCTCTCCTTAGGGCCATGGGTTAGTGGTCTGGGAGTGCTAGGGATGGTTGGACTTGCTGAGCTTAGAGATCTCTTCCAACTTTAATGATTCTGTGAAATGCTGTTGAGAAAACTCCAGGTTTTACCATTTTGCTAATGTTATTTTAAAGTGGAAGAGTAATCAGAGCTCTATTAATTGTCTTTTCTGCTTGGCACTTGTGCTCAGGAAAAGGTTGTATATGGAAGTATTCGAGTACACTCGCCCCATGATGCATCCTGAACCTGGCAAATTTTACCAGATTAATCCAGAAGAATATGAACATCCAAATCCTTGGAAAGAAAGCTTTCAGCAACTGGTAACAGTAGTATTCATTTCTATTCCAATTGAAAAGAGAGTTTCTAGAAGTAAAAAACCCCAAGTTCTGCAATGTGGCTGCCAGTAGTAATTATAAATCCATGACTGGAGCTAAACAAGGCATGTGAGTGAACCTCTGATCCAAAGTGTCAGGGGCATTGTAGGAATGGCTGGGGGTGATATTGGGGAAAAAAATAAGTTAGGGAAATAAATCTCAAGGTGAATGTATTGTACAATGCTTTGTGTAATTGCTTAATGACATCTGAGGCTTGTTGAGGACAGTTCAGTACTTAACCAGAAGTGAAGCTAGAGAATTATTCATTCCTCCCCATAGAAATGCAGTTTGGTTTGTGTCAAGCTGCTAGGAAATCAGAGGATGGAAATAAGAACATGGATAAGGTCCATGAAGTTTAGAGGCTTCTAGATAAACCCCTTGGTTCAGCTGATTTAGGCTCAGATTCTATTTGCTGTTGCAGTTCCAAATTTGGTGCCTAATATGGGAGGTCAGAAGGATGCTTAGGAACAAACTGATACTAATTAATAGCAAGTAAATGGTTTGTTAATGAGGGGATTAGTAGAGCTCTTGTGTGTGCCTTCAAATCCACCTGTCTCCCAGCTTATCATAAACCATTTTCTCTTGTTTCAGTACAAAGGAGCACATGTAAAGCCAGGTTTTGCTGAACACTTCTACAGTAATCCTGCAAGATACAAAGGAAGAGAAAATATGTTGGTATGTTTCTAAAGCAGTTCTGAAGGGTATTTCTCTGATCTTTGAAGGGCTATTTCTCTTTAAACTTGTCCCTTTTCTCTTTTAGTATTATGATACCATTGAGGATGCTCTTGGTGGAGTTCAAGAAGCTCATTTTGATGGACTTATATTTGTTCACTCTGGTATATATACTGATGAATGGATATATATAGAATCTCCAATCACAATGATAGGTGCAGGTATGTAAGCTGAGAGCATTTCTTTTTTGTCTCAAAGTATGCTTTGTGTTAATTACCACCTTAATTACAAAGCTATTCTGGTGTAGTAAGTGTCTTATTTACTAGGCTGATGAAGAATTTTCTGTCCAAGTGCCACTAATTAAAAAGGAGCTGATGCTTCAGGCTGAAACTTATTAGTTCTTGGAATAATATCATTCTGTTTCCTTGGGAGAAAAAGTACTCTCAGCAAGTATAGTCAGGGATATGCCTGCAGTTGAAACTTCCAGGTGGTTCTTCTGCAGTTAGTTTCTATACAACCAATCTCCAGAGTAGAATCCAGCAGTGGGAGCAAGCCCAAATTAGTATCTGGCCCATTTTCCTCAACATCATCATGCCATCTCAAGGAAGGAAATGAGAGCATCCAGCAGAAAGCTTCTGAGGTTGGAAGTTCTTTCTGTGGCCATCTCCCAGCTAGCTGCTCCTCTAAAGAACCTTTAGAGAGAATGAAATAGACTTTCAGCCTAGGAAAGGGTTACAAAGTTGATGATAGATTACACCTAGCTGCAGCTTGTGGTGCTTCTGGAGCTCTTTGCTTTTCTTGCCCCTTTGGGAGCATACTAGTCCTTAGGAGCATGATGGGGTGGTAAGAATTTAGGCTGGCTTAGAGTGTGCTGGTGATGCTGGGAAACAGCTCTCAGACCTCTTGCTGCTGTGCTGACCCAGAAGTGAATGAATTGGCAGCTGTCTGCATTTGCTGAGATGCNCAGGGCACAGGAGAGGGGAGAAGAACCTCTCTGGATCTGCTGGCCACGCTCCTCTTCATGCATCCTAGGATGCCATTGGCCCTTTTATGTGCTTGGCTGGAGTTTTTTGGGGTGGTTTTGTATTTGGTTGTTTTCCAAGTCGCTGTTTGCAGGTGTGTGTCTGTTGTGCAGCCACTGTTTTGCTCCAGTGAGCCTCTTGTGGCCCTGGTTGCCAGCCTTTTGCAGCCTTGGCAGTGAGAGTGCTTTGGAGCAATGCAGTCAGATTGTTGCCTTCACCTCATCCCTGCAGCTTTGTAACATGCAGCTGAATTTAGAATGTGACTTTGGGAGTTCATGACTCCCATTTCTTAGGCTGAACATTCCCACTTAGAGGGCTTTGGCTTGTGTTGTGCAGAGGTTTTGGAGCTCAGACTGGATTCCTTTGGATGTGTTCCTGGAATACTCTTCAAGTGCTCTAGTAGTCAGTGTGCATTCAGTCAGAGGGACCAGGCTAGGACTAGGCAGGATCTTTCCTAGCTTCCCTGCAGTGCATCCTCATGCAGACATGGCCTTAGACAAATACCAAAATACCCCTGGCTTCTGTTTCAGAGAGGGGATGAGAGGAATAGATGCCAGGACAAATAGGGCAAGTTATCTTCAGGAAGTGTTTCACATCCAGGGGAAACTGGCTCAGCACTGTCCTAAGATCACAATTTCTCCATTACTTCCTGATCTTTGTTACCTGCTTGAACTTCTGCATGTTCTCTGGCTCCTTGATGAGCTTTGAAAAGCCTTCTGCTTTCATTTAGACTGGAATTAAAGAGAAGTGCTTTTCTGATTAACTTCCCTACAGTCGTTTAAAAGCAAGGGATGTGCAGTGTGTGTTTTTGTAACAGAAGAGCTGTCTCAGGCAACAAAACCTCCAAGAGGAATCCAGAAGTGCTAAATGTATTTCTGTTTCTGGCCCTGCTGCCTCTTCACTTCCTGAGCCTTTCTGCATGGAATAGCCACTGACACTGCAGAGGGACTCCATTTGCATTTGTCTGGAAAAGAAAACAAATTAAAGGGAACCACTAAGCCTTGGAGAAGTAGCTCTTCTCTGCTCAGTCTGGCATGCTTTTCAGAAGGGTAGGATTAAGGCAGCACTAAATCTCTCCACAGTTTTACTCACATTTCTTTCCTAGTTTCTTTTGCTGACTTCTGAAGAAGCACAATGTTATTAGAAAGGCAACTTTACAGACCTCAAGCTTTCAAGAAGCCTCTGTTTTCTCCTGTAAGCAAAATGTCCTTCAGGAATAATGCCTGGGATTCTGCATTTGTTGTTCTGTTTAATTTTGAGGTTCTTTCTTGAAGTCTAGGGAAAGGAGTCAGGTTCAGAAGGAAGCATTCAGAGCTATTAGTAGTCCTGTGGCTTATCTCAACTGTTAAATAAGAAGCAGAATAGAGATTGAAGCCAAATCCCCATGCTGGCATTTCTATCACTGTCACCACTGATGCTGTGGGCAGGCACTGGGCAAGTCCCAGACTGGACTTAGCAGCACATGGGAAAGAGATTCAGGAACAGCTGGATTGGGATGAATGGCTAGAGTCCTCCTCAGATAGTGGCCATTGAAGAAGAGAGCTTAACCTTTGTGATCCCTCAGCTTTATACCAAATATGATGGAATGGAATCCCTTGTAGGTCAGTTTAGGATCACCTATCCTGTTCACTTCTCCATAGTGAATATACCCAAGTGTCCCCAGGCCACAGAAAAATACTTGATATGATGGCAAAAGTCCTCATCAAAGCCTCTTTTAGGTGTTATCTAGTCCAAAGGGCTATGAAGAAGAGCTGGACTACCTTAACATCTCTGTGTCTCTGCAGCAATGAAAGCAGAGATCTGGCTTTTAGATAGTGGGAAGAGCTGGATAATGATGTCAGTGTTGCTTCATTCTGCCCAAATGATAAAGAACAGGACATACCACTTGTCTGCACTAGTGTCAACAGACAGCAGAGAAAGATCTGCTCCTGAGAAATCCTGGGGGTAGGCTCTTAAAGAAAATACAGAATTTAGGGCAAAGAGCTAGTCACATCTGTGTGTTTGGAGTTGGGAATGGTTTCAAATTGCTTTATCTGCTGTAACATGTGAAACTTGTATATTTTATGTATCAAGGAAAGCTTCTGGCTTGAATATTTCATGTGCAGTTTGGAATCAGGCAGAAGATCTTGCTTGTGAATGAACATCATGGAATTGCTAGCAATAGAAGTGTTGTTAACTTGTGCTCCCTCTGCTGGCTTTTGCCATACTGATGTCCACATTTCCTTCCTTGGGATTAAGGATCAAGAATGGAGCAGGGAGCCTTGCCTTTATTTAGCACAGGAAATCCAATTGCAGAGGATGGCAACTTGCAAATGAAGTAATTTGCAACCTTCTGTAGCTCCTTTCAAAAGCAGAGTTCAATCTAATAAGCTTTTCTGCTGAAGAGGAATGAGGCTATCAGTGCTAACCTCTGAATTTCACCTCTGACAACTGTGGGGAGGTCACTTGTAGGTCATGAGCAGATTACTAAGCAGTTGATTAAATTGGTTCAAATTAGTGATGGAATGTATGTGTTTAGCTTTTAATAAAAGGATTTAGAAGAGCAAAATAATACTTTAGTCCCAGAATGACAATGTCTCTAGGCTGATGTCCATGTTTAAACTTAATTCAGATCAGGATAAGGAGGAGTCAAAGAAGATTTTAAGCACGATTGTCTTAGTTCAAGACTCCTTCCTTCCATGGCTTTGAAACCTTTTAGTTTCAGATTCTTCTGACTGCTTTTGTGCCAAGACTAGTGAACATTTGAACAGAATTTGCTAAGTCTTGAGGATTGTTTATAAACTACAAGTTCTTCATCTCTCCTTTTCAGCACCTGGCAAAGTAGCAGATAAAGTTATCATAGAGAACACTAGAGATTCCACCTTCGTTTTTATGGAGGGTTCTGAAGATGCCTATGTGGGATATATGACAATCAGGGTAAGAACCTCAAGCTTCAGCAGAGCTTTCGAGTTCATTGCAATGCCTGAGCTATGAAATGGGACATTTCTGTGTTGCTTTTCCTTTGCAGTTCAACCCTGATGACAAATCTGCTCAGCACCACAATGCACACCACTGCTTAGAGATCACAGTGAACTGCAGCCCCATTATAGATCACTGCATTATCCGAAGTACTTGTACAGGTGAGTGAGCTTGGGAGGGTGGAAAGGAACCCTTCAACCCATGGAAGCAGCAAAAGGATAAGGAACACTCGTAGCATATTCCATTTTCTTGATGCAGGTGCTTAATTTGCCTTGAAAAGATGACTTCTTTGTGTCCCAAATAATGTGATGATAATGTGTACTTGGTCTTCTATTTGAATCAGTTTGGACTCTCTGGGGAGTTGAGTTGAAAACCTGGAAAGTGTCAGTTTATATAAACTTCACAGTATCCCAGTATGTCAGGGGTTGGAAGGGCCCTAGAAAGATCATCTAGTGCAACCCCCCTGCCAGAGCAGGATCACCTAGACCAGCTCACACAGCAATGTGTCCAGGCAGCTCTGCAATGGCTCCAGACAAGGAGACTCCACAGGCTCCTGGGCAGCCTGGGCCAGTGCTCTGGCACCTGAACTGCAAACAAGTTCCTCCTCGTGTTAATACTAAACCTCCTGTGATCCAACTTGCTCCCATTCCCTCTTGTCCTACCATTGGATGCCATTGAGCAGAGCCTGCTTTTGGGTGTATATAGTTGTAACTGGTGGGAGAGAGCATTTGTGAGGGACACACATGGGACTTTTGGGTTCATTGCACTATGATCAGTGGCATTAAAACAGTCACAAGCTTTAACTCCTAAGCTAAGTTCACCTCTTGTCAAGAGTGGAATGATTTGATATACTCCAAGTAGGAGTTGCTAGCTGTAGAGGCAGAAGAAATGCATCATGTGGAAAGTTTAGACTCATGTTGCCATCAGAGATAGTGAGGAGTTGATACCAGCTGACTTGGGAAGTGTTGGTTGTTTAGCTTGAGGAGAGAAAGGAGCAGAGGCAGTGGAAGGGAGAGGCTGTGGCACAGGAAGATATGGTTGCTCACAATCACTGGGCACAAGGCATGGCAAGTTTGCTGTGTTTGAACACAAGCAGATGAAATGGAGTTGAGAGGTCAGAAAGAAGAGGCAGAGGAGAATTAAGATGCTGAGTCTTTGCAAGAAAATGACAATATGGACTTCACATACCTAGTGAAATGGACTGGGATCTCCCCAGCACGTTGTGTGTAAAGATTGCTCAGCTCAGCATAAAGACAAAGAAACAAGGAGATCTTCAGCTAGCTAGAAAAACTACACTTGTCTGCTACAAACTGTGGAGGAGGGAATTCTGTGATAAGAATGGTGGAAGGATTCCTTCTGTGTGCCTTGTAGGGAATGTTGTTTTGAGAGATCCCTTTCCACAAAAAGGCATAGCAATCTATGCTCTTAGTGATTTAGAATACCCTAAATCTTCAGTGGCTGCAGGTCTCAGCAACAGGCATTGGATTTCTTCTCTGCAAGGCATTGGTAAAGTGGTTTAAAGTCAAGAAGTCACCTTGGAAATAGCTACAAAAAAGCCACTTCTAATTACTCTGAAAGTTACTTTCCATCCATTTAATGCATGCTCTGGTAATTCTGTAAAATTCTACAGCACCATATGTTCAAGTCATAGAATCCTAGAATGGTTTGGGTTGGAAGGGACCTCTGGAGGTCATCTAGCCCAAGAATTATGTAATTATACTGAGACTTCTACCTTCTTTTAGCCAAAGAAAGTCATCCAAAATCCTTACAGTGTGGTGCAACCATTATAAACTGCTGTAAATACCCATTCATTTGCTTCAATTATAGCCAATTCCTGATTGACCAAAGCACTGCCTTTACTATCTCCTTCTTCTCTCCAGGATCACTTGCTGTGTTCCACCCTGTTTAGTCTCCTCCATGTCCCCCACAAGGGACATAATCTGATCCAGCTTTCAAATGACTGTTGATCCATCATAGAATCATAGGCTGGAAGGGACCCAGAACCCAGAAGATCTCTTGGCTACTTCTTTTTAAAGCCCTGCTTGATTTTAGAAGATCTATTTTTACAGCACTTTAACCTCATTCAGAGTTCCTGTCAAGAGTGGAAGATATTTCATTATCCCTCCAGGGCAGGAGGAGCATGTTCATCATTCCTGCCTATTCTCATGAAATATGGAACAAAACTTACACAAGCCTTTGCCATGCAAATTCTCCCATTCTCTGATGGATCACCAGCACTGCTAAAACTCCTTTTGTTCCCCAAGTTAAGACACAACCACTGCCTCTTGTCTTGTTTAGCAAGTTTTGGGTTTTTTTTTATTTTAAGGAGGTTTCAAGCTTAGTTTCCTATTTATAGAAATTGCTAATACATTCTAATTCTTATATTTCATAATTACTTTACCTTTTTTGGTGGCACCAAGGAGCTGTAGATTTTGGGGGAATTCCAGTGTGATGTTCTAGAAGTATTTCTCTTAGCACATTTTACTTATTTAAATGAAAGCAATCTTTATTCTGACTTTATTATTGATTGTGTGAGCTGAGGAATAAATTGCTTGCCCTAACTGTGTCCATGCATAGGGTATGGCATAAAGAAAAACCAGGTAGTGGAGGAGTTCAGATGAGCAATTAAAGCCTAAATGAACAGGATAACAACTGTATAACTAGCTAAAACAAGCTTGAGAGGTTCTCAGTTGTTGGAAATATCCAAAGCCAAATTCATTGTGTTTCAAAAAGATAGGTGCTGCTAGAATTGAAGTAGGAATGAATTCAGGGATTTATTACAGCCTCTATTATTCATAAGGTCAGAGTAGACAATCCACAGAATTTCTGGAGGATTTAAATAACAAAAGCTCTTTAAATGAGCCTGTGAATTATTAAAGTATACTCTGTGTGCTACTATGCTAGAAGGCAATAGAAAAACTTGGGAATAGAGCATATTTGGGCTTGCTTCTTTAGTGCTGGCTAATTGGAGGAGAGGCATGTAGGCCACATCCCCTGAGGAGGAGGGCTTGGCTTCCTGCAAGCACTGTCAAGCTGCCATTTAGATGTGTAGTGGCTGGAGAATTCCATGTTTTCCTACTTCATGGAGTCCTGGAGCTGGGTGAGTCCTAGCTGCCTGAAAAGAGTTTGTTTTCTGGCTAATACATGTGGTAGCTGAAGTGATGCAAGGAGCTTTGTCATTCAGCTGGGAAGAGACCTGTTGGTTCCATAGTGAAGGTTGGGATGAGTCTCCAGCTCATCTTTAATTAGTGTGTCTTTGCTATCAAATTAGGACTTGTTGGGGCTGTTGGAAGTGCTGGGTTATTTCAAGGGGAGTAAAATATGCTAGTAACTAGCAGAGATTGGGCTGAGGGAGCTGGCATTGTTCAGCCTGGAGAAGAGGAGGCTTCAGGAGGACCTACTAGTGACCTTCCAGGACCTAAAGGGAACTTCCAAGCAGGCTGCAGAGGGCCTGTTTGCAAAGGCCTGCAGTGAAAGGACAAGGGGCAATGGTTTGAAATTGGAGAGGAGTAGATTTCAACTGGACATTAGGAAGAAGTTCCTCCCCACGAGGGTGGTGGAACACTGGCCCAGGTTGCCCAGGGAGGTGGTTGAGTTCCCATCCCTGGAGGCATTGCAGGTGAGGCTTGCCAGGGCTCTGGGCAAGCTGCTCTAGTTGGGGATGTCCCTGGCCACTGCAGGGGGGTTGGACTAGATGAGCTCCAGAGGTCCCTTCCAACCCAAACCAGTCTAGGATTCTGTGATGTTCCTGTTGTGAATAGTCAGTGTCCAGTGGGCTTAAAGCAGGGAAAGAAATGACTTACAACTTCCACAAGCATGAATGATGCTGTAAACTATTCTCTTCTGGCAATCATACACAGCTCTGTAACCTTGGCAGTGTGATTTAAAAGCAAAATGATGACATTAAGTGGGTTTTCTTCGACCTGCCTGTGCCTTGCAGTCCTTTGGCACTCAGCACACCAAATCTTGCTTAAAGATCAGGTCACACTCACTTTTTTCCCTTAAAAAAAAAAAGCCCTGCCAGACTGTTTTCTGAGTGGAGGCTGCTTTGAAGCTGTGGTAACTGTGCTGTTCTCTTGCAGTTGGCTCTGCAGTGTGTGTCAGTGGCCAGGGAGCTTGTCCTACTATCAAACACTGTAACATCAGTGACTGTGAAAACGTTGGACTCTACATTACAGACCATGCACAGGTATTGGGCTACAGCAGCTTGCTTCTCCCTAGGATCAAATGCTTTCCTTGATGCCCATCTTCATTAATCTTTTTCTCTTTCCCAGGGAATCTATGAGGACAATGAGATCTCCAATAATGCATTAGCAGGGATTTGGGTTAAAAACCATGGCAATCCCATCATCAGACGGAATCATATCCATCATGGACGAGATGTTGGGGTTTTCACTTTTGACCATGGCATGGTAATTCATCTCTTTCTTTGCTTTGAAGAGAGAAATAGAGATGTTGGGTAGCTCAAAATCTTCACCTTTGACCTGTCATTGAAGGAAGTGGTTTAAAAACTCTGGGTGTGTGTATGGACAGATCTTTTCAAACAAGCCAACTGCTCTTCTCTTGCCCTGCTTCATTTGAAAAGACAATGTGAGCTGAAGGAGGTTTGAGGAGGCTTCTTACAGTTCCATGGAATGGTGTTGCAGGGAGAAAATACCTCTGGAAATTGGATGTAAATGATGGGCTTCCATTTTACCTCATCACTTCATTCTTTAGCCTTTGAAACAGAACAGAAAATAAGATGCTGGGAATTGGGAAATGAAATCAAGTGCTCTGGGGAGGCTTAATCAGTCTTACTTCAATGTTAAAGCTCTGAGACAGAGTAAGATCTAACTACTCTGGGAAGAGGGTTTTTCTAGCATGGAGTTAGTTTTGGAATTCTAACACAGAATTGTGTCAAAATTCCAGCTTTCTTTCATAAAAATGCTTCTTTCTGTGGGATGAAAGTGAGAACTTCCATGTTCATGTCAAGGAGTGAGGCATGAGTTTGCATAGCTCTTGAAATAAGCAGAATGGAGCTTTGCCACTGAAAGAAGATCATTTATCTGATCTGTTTTAGCAAAATACTGCCTTTGCAAACAGTGCCAAATCATTGTTGTTCCTGCTTGAAGGACAGAGTCCCAGTTCCCCCCACTCTGCTGGCAAAAGGAGCAAGCTTTCTTCTGGTCACTCTTGAAATGGGAGCTCTTTAAGGATGCTTTCTTGATCCCCAGGTGTAAGGAGGCAGGCAAGGAAGGGAAGAGACCAGCGTGGCTGAGTCTGCAGCAAGAGGAAGCTGCAGAGGCAGTGGAAGCAGGGACAGGTATCCTGGGAGGGCTGCAGGGATGCTGCCAGTTATGTATAGATAGGCTCAGGAAGGCCAAGACAAGGCTAGAGCTGAACTTGGGATGCAAAGAGGAACAAGAAGGGCTTCTAGCAATCCTGGCACTGCCAGGTGCTGCATCCTCCAGCTTCTTCTACTGCTAGGTGATGAATTCTAGCCAGAAACCATCCCAAAACCCAAGTCAAACACTCAGCAGGCTGGAAAAATCATTCTTTGAAGGAGCTGGAGGCAATATAACACTTGCAATCCTTGGCAGAGGAGGAGAATTGACCCTCTTGACCTTCCTAGCTGCCTGGCAGAGTTACCAGAGAGGATCTGGGCTTGAGCTGCCTGACAGCTGGCCTCTGAAGAGCTGTGAGTTGGGCAAGCCATGTGTGCTGTCAGCCAGAAGTGGTGAGAAGGGAGCAGGCTCTTTGTGCTGCTGCTGTGGCTTAGACCTGGAGCTGGTAGGTAGCTGGCAGGTATCCATCCATCAATGGTGGATGGATTTGACCATGCCAGCTACTAATTCCTGCAAGTCAGCATCCCATTTGATTTCCCTTTGAACAGCAGGTACCTCAAGCCATAGAAATCCCTGCTACAACACCTTGTTAAGGCATCTGTTTCTGGAGAAAAGCTCAGAGGAGCAGGTCCAGGGCAGGATAAATGAGTGAGGACTACCTTTTGCCATAAGCTGCGGTACAAAATCCAAATAAGGTTGAGTTTTCCTAGTTAAAATATTCCATAGCATGACAAAGCTGTGACAGAAATTCCCTGGTAGATCTTAGCTGCCTTCCAATCAATTGGAGATAAATTCCATCCAGCTGTTATCTGACCTATTCCTCACTAACACATCTTCCCAGGAGGAAATAAATGATCTTAGAAGTCTTTTCCCAACCATCAGAAATGTTATGATTCTGGAAAAAAAACCTACCAAGAGTGTGATGCTGAGCATCTTTTATTTATCATTCCAATCCCATGGCATGAGGAGGACTGATAGTGCTAAATCTATAGCTGGAAGCATACAGATTTCTGCAGAGCACAGAGAGACAGGCATCTAGGAGAAAGAACTAAGATTGCTTCCCATTCTCTCTCTTTCCATCTTGGATGTGAGGGATAGCACAGTTGTGGTGGTTGGTCAGCAGGACTACTCTTAGAGTTGCTAAAAGGATGTGTACACCACTTAAAAATAGGGGAGGGAGAGAAAACCTTTACCAGTTGGCTACTCAGACCAATAGAGCCCTGGAAAAATGACTCCTCTCCCACATCCATATATATTTCTTCTGACCAATTACTTCAGAGGCATTTCTTCCTCAAGAAATCAACTAATTTCTGGGTCTGAAAATAAGTAGGCAATCTTTCTTCTGTCCTTTTTATATTGGACCTGTGAGCTGCTGAGAAAACCTGATCCTCACTTGTCTTCAGGATACTACATCCAGAGTTGCTATTCCATGAGTAGTAATAAATAACAGTGCAAACACAGGAGCTTTGAAATAGTATTTGGGGTGAGGAAAAAAATAGATACTTCTAGTGGTAAGAGCTGTTTTAATTAGCTCTGCAAGTACTTTTATATTGCCTGTTGGGGTGCTGTATCCTTTTAAATGAGGATTTGTATTTGGAGGGGAGGGAATAGCCTTCATTTGAACTAAAGGACTGACAGGCAAGTGCCTCTTTTGTGTCTCCAGGGTTATTTTGAAAGCTGCAACATCCACAGGAACAGGATAGCAGGCTTTGAGGTGAAAGCATATGCCAACCCCACCGTGGTTCGCTGTGAGATCCATCATGGGCAGACTGGAGGCATCTATGTCCATGAGAAAGGAAGAGGCCAGTTCATTGAGAACAAAATCTATGCAAACAATTTTGCAGGGGTTTGGATTACCTCCAACAGTGACCCAACAATAAGGTATCCTTTTTTCCTCCTGGAAAGTTGAGGTGGGGATGCCAAAAGTGCCATTTCATTGCATTGCATTGTGAATATTCCTCTCTATCTAAAAAAAAGGAAATTGCTGTGTGGGGTTAAACTGTATTTTTCCTGTGTATTTCTAGCTGAAAGTATTGTTTTTCTCAGAGCAACAGAAGCTAAGTTCTCTGTTTTCTCTTTCTGATCCTTTCATAATATGGACACTTCTCTTTCCTAGGGGCAATGCAATTTTTAATGGGAATCAAGGTGGTGTTTATATCTTTGGTGATGGAAGAGGCCTTATTGAAGGAAATGACATTTATGGTAAGCTGATGCTGCTTATTGCACCTTGAATTCTGAGGAAAAATACAATGAATATTTGAGGTGTATTAAATCAGCTTTTTGTTAACAGGTAATGCATTAGCAGGAATACAGATCAGAACAAACAGCTGTCCCATAGTTAGACACAACAAGATCCATGATGGGCAACATGGAGGGATTTATGTAGTAAGTATTACCTCCAGCCAGGCACAGAAACTTCTGGTCTGCTCATAAACACATTGGAAATGGGGACTGTGGGATAAAGGTTGCATTATACTTGCAGGGACTTCATTTCTGACATTAGCAACTAGATAACTGTAATGGACCAAAGCTGCTGCTGCTAATTAGAAGCTGAAAGCTCTAACAAATAGCCCTAAATTATTTCTATTTCACCATTCCTTGCTGAAAAGCTTTTGGAAAGCTGAGTTTTCATAGTCACTTGTCATTGTTTGGGGTGGGGTGGGGGGAACAAATAATCAGCAAACTATTCAGCTTTTTTTGGGGGGTGTATTTACTACTAACCTCAGAAATGCTTGATATTTAGTTTTGCCTTCAGGGGGCTATAAATTACAAATGCTGTAATTTAGATTATATATCTAAATTACATATCTATATAAAATTACATATAAATTACATATCTATATATTAAATTATATATCTAAATCTAATTTAGATTATATATCTAAATTATATAGTATATAATTATATATCTATATATATTAGATTATATAGCTANTCACATATGATATGTATTTTATATATAATATATATTTTTCTATATCATATGAGTATATATGATATATATTATATAATATATATTTTATAGTATATATAGTTATACATATTTTTATATAATCACATATGATATATATTTTCATATCTCATATATGATATATATTTTTCTATATAATGTAGTGTCCAATTGAGGACTAAAGCTCAATTTCCAGCTTGTGCAGGAGCTCTGCTACCTGCACCGAAAGAGCTGTCAGGTTCCCTTAAGCAATATCAGATGCTGAGCAACATTTATGTCTCTTCCTGCCAACAAAGTTCCCTAAGGTTCAGCTAATCATGTGCAGCTTGAGCTCTTCATTCACTAAATCAAGGATACTCTTGCTTTCCCTTTTACACACAAACACATAGTAAAGAGAATTACCTGGAGAGAAATGCCATTTTTGGTTCGTCTGGTGACTCAGGGCTGCGTGTAGATTTAAGTTTTGAAGTAAATATATGCTCAAAGAGGAAAGAACTCCTTTGCTAGAGTCAAGAAGCCCTGCTGGGTCCAGCAGGGAGCAGGTTTTTTTCTCACCTCTTGCCTTGTCTTGTATTTAAGCATGAAAAAGGCCAAGGGGTGATTGAGGAGAACGAAGTTTACAGCAATACTTTGGCTGGAGTCTGGGTGACAACAGGGAGCACTCCAGTCTTGAGAAGAAACAGAATACACAGTGGGAAACAAGTGAGTTTGGCTCTGGGGCTTCCAAAGGGGCCACAGAGAAGAAAGTGGTACTGTGTGTTTTATACTTCATTAAGTTGGAACTAATGATTTCATTCTTGATGTGTTAGGTTGGAGTTTATTTCTATGACAATGGACATGGTGTATTAGAAGACAATGACATCTATAATCACATGTACTCAGGGGTTCAGATCAGGTAACATGCATTCTCATTTAGCTTGGGTTGTGCTGCTGGGGTTTGGTGTCTTTTTACCTCTTCTTGTCATTTTATTCCTAAAAACAACTCTCTTTGAAATCCAGCATGTCTGACTGCCTTCTGCTTCCATCCTAAGACAGTCATGGCTAACAATGTGTGGCTGGAAAGCTCAAAGATGTTTACAAGATGATTTCTAAGCACTGAAATCTACCTCTGTGGAGGTGTTTCAAACACTGGGAGAGAAGTAAACTGTTTGAAATGACTTCTTTTGCTCACCTTTCTCTCTAGAACTGGAAGCAACCCCAAAATCAGACGTAACAAGATCTGGGGTGGGCAGAATGGTGGCATTCTTGTCTATAATTCTGGTAGGTTTAGCTTTCCCTCCCTTTCTCCAGACTTATTTGTTCTGCAAGATTTATCTCTTCCCATTTATTATCCTTTTTTTTTTTAATTTTGATTTCTTTTTCCTTCCATGTTAGGGCTTGGATTTATAGAAGACAATGAAATCTTTGATAATGCCATGGCTGGGGTCTGGATTAAAACAGACAGTAATCCTACACTAAGAAGAAATAAAATCCATGATGGAAGAGATGGAGGCATCTGTATATTTAATGGGGGAAGAGGTAGGGTTTTTTACTGAGTGTTCTGGATAAGAGGTTTAATTGCAGCTGAAGCAGTGTCCTTTTTCCTCTTTAGAAACCTAGCTCTTGTCTCCTGCAGTAGTAAAGCAGTTAGAACTAACAGACACTGCTGCTTTTTAGCCTTAATTACATCAGTAATGCTGCAATCTGTGGGAGGCAGAGAGAGGTGGTTAATCTCAGCCAAGCAGACTCTTAGGACAGGCAATTTTATCCCCTCTGCCTCTCTAAGCTTTGCCATTTGACTGGAAGACAGCACTGAACTGAAGTGTTGGAGCCCAAGTCATGCAGCTGAACAGGTCAGGTTCTGCCAGGGTCAAGTTTAGGGGAGAAGGAAAAGATCCTGAAGGAATCTCCTGCATAGTTGTAAATGTAGAAGTGGTCATCCTCTGGAATCTCCTGACTGGTGTGTGTCTTGAGAACCAGCTTCTGGTATTTTGTAGATAAATGAGTTTTAAATGAGCTTTAATTGCAGGTGAAGCATTTGGAAGCAATCCTGTCCTGCAACAACAGAAAATGCAAGTGAAGCTTTGCTTGCTTATTGCTTTGCTGCTTGGCTTAGAAGACAAGAACAGAAAGGCACTAGAAAAAATAAAGAACAATTTGGAAAGGGAAGAGACTTAGTGTTTCCTCAAAAGTGAAACTCCCAAATTCTATTCTGTATCCTGCAAAAATCCATTTCCCATCATTATCCCCAGAGAATCACTTGAATTGCATCCCAAACGTCAGCGCTGTTGGTGGCTCACACCCCAAACGCAAACCAAATCAGCAGGAGCCATGAGATCCTTGGGAATGGTCCCAAGCCTGAATGTCATATTGCTTGCTCTGCCCTAGGTCTTCTGGAAGAGAATGACATCTTCAGGAATGCTCAAGCTGGAGTTCTGATCAGCACCAACAGCCACCCTGTGCTAAGGAAAAACAGAATCTTCGATGGATTCGCTGCAGGTTTGTGGAGGTTCAGCCCAAGCTGGAAGGCTCAGAGCTTGGAGTGAGCTCTTCCCAAAGCTAACTCTAGAGTTTCTTCACCCTCCCCAGTCTTTAGACATTTTAACAAGCGACTGATATTCTAGCTATTATGTGAGAATTCGGAGGTGTAGCCTGAATATCTTCACAGCAGTCTCTGGAATGGCTAGCATGTTAAAGAACAAGACACTTCTTCTTCTCTGAAAGACTTGGTCGTTATTTTATTGTAGAAATAACTGATAAAGTTGTCTAGGATATAGTTATAGTTGAGCTAGGTGCTGGTTGGAGTATTTTATCACTACTTGAGGAACAGAGCAAAATAGATTGTAGAAAGAGATCTGAATTGCATCTCAAGTTCAACTTCTTCCTCCACCAACTTCCAGAAGGATTCAAAGGAGCATTTCTTACTCTAAGAGAGAGGGAGAATGTGGAATAGTGAATTTTTGGTGCAGTTTTACTGTTGAATGATCACCCTGCAATTCCATTCCAACTAAACCTGCATCCTTGAGTCTTCTCCCATCTTTCTTGCAGAAGAAGCACTGTTCTGAGAAGAGCCTCTAAAGGTTTTGGGTTTCATTATGGTTGGGGTGGGAAGGCTAACTTGGAAGAGACAGGTTACTGATAAAAGCTAAGAGTTAAAGAGATGAATTGTAGGTACCCATCCTGAGAACTTGATTTAAAAGAGAACTTCTTAAATAAGGTTTTGTGTATAAGAACTTCCAAATCTACCTGAAGATAACTCGTAAGCACCCAAAAACCACATCTCCCCTTGAAAAGACATGATGACAGTACAACTTTATTTAGTCACATAAACCAGTAGTGTATTGTTGCTCCCAGAAACCATGCATGCCAGCTCTTAGCTCGGCATAGCCAATTGCAGTGCAATGTCTAGCTCTGTCACTCTCCTTTCTCCCCTGAGCTCATGGTGCTTTAACTCTAAGGGGTACAAATGCACAACCACTAAGGATTTGACTTCCCCTACTTTCTCTCTTTTCTTTGTTTCCCTGACCCACCAAAGGTATTGAAATCACCAATCATGCCACTGCAACACTAGAAGGCAATCAGATCTTCAACAACCGCTTTGGAGGTTTATTTCTAGCCTCTGGTGTCAATGTCACCATGAAAGGTGAGCCTGGGGGGGGTGGGCTTTGCATTGTCTTGTTTGCTGCTGGGTTTGGGGCTTTCGAGTCACTGTGCCTTAGACACCTTGGAGATGCTGGAGGTGATCAGATCTCATTCACACTTTTGTTGTGTTGGAAAGAGCCTGACCCTGAACCTTTCCTGGGGGAAAAGTGATGCTTTTCTGCTTTCTAAGGGATGTGTGAAAGTTCTTGTGGCAGACCAGAGGCTTTTGGACATCTGAACAGAAACATTAAGCTTGTTGCTCTATTTATTCAGAGAGTATTTAAATGAAGTAACTAAAAAAAGGCATGGATTCAGGTGCAATTATTTCTTAGTTGTTTCTTATTTCTCCCCCTCACCAGATAACAAAATAATGAACAATCAAGATGCCATAGAGAAAGCTGTCAGCAGAGGCCAGTGTTTATACAAGATCTCCAGTTACACCAGCTATCCCATGCATGACTTCTACAGGTAACAGCTGCTTTCTCTGTCACCTACACTAAGGTGCTTAAAGAAACCCAATTACTCTTCTAGCAAGATCCCTAAAGCAGTTGCCATCTGGGTGTTAACACACAGCTCAAATGCAACAGGAGAGGGTGAAACAGGTTCCTGTTGTTTTAAATTTACTGTGAGCTTGAGGAAAATGCAGTTATTGTGAAGCTGAGCCTGAGGGATCACAGAATGTTAGGAGTTGGAAGGGACCTCTAGAGATCATCTAGTCCAACCCCCAGCAACCAAAAGCAGGCTCTGAAAAACTCTCAAGCCTGACAGTGCTATCCTTTTAGTGCTGTTCTGCCCCAAGCACTTGCCTCAGCTCCTCAGCTTTTGCTTCCTGCCTTACTGTGCTGCCTTTTTCTGCAGATGTCACACCTGCAACACCACTGACCGCAACGCCATCTGTGTCAACTGCATTAAGAAGTGCCATCAAGGACACGACGTCGAGTTCATCAGACACGATAGGTATGGCCCAGAGGAGCAGGCTGAGCTCTTTGCACAGCATGGGGCAAGTAGAATCACAGAAGCATTAAGGTTGCAAGAGACCTCTAAGATCATCAAGTCCAACCATTCCTATCACTCTCATACCACTAGACCATGGCCCTAAGGAGAACATCTAGATGTTTCTTGAACCCCTCCAGGGCTGGTGACTCCAGCACCTCCCTGGGCAGCCTGGGCCAAGACTTTAAGTGCAGAAATCCTTCCTTCCATCCAATCCGAACCTCTCCTGGTGCAGAAACTGAAGAGCTGTCTCTCTCTTTGCAGGTTTTTCTGTGACTGTGGTGCTGGAACACTGTCTAACCCCTGTACCCTTGCTGGAGAGCCTACACATGACACAGATACACTATATGACTCTGCTCCACCTATAGAATCGAATACATTGCAGCACAACTGAAGTCCTTCCTGAAAGCAAGTCCTGCCATTCTAATCTCATAACTGTTCCAAACTTTTGGGGGTGTTTTTTTCTTTGGTTGGAGGAAGTGATACTTGCCCATTTCTGCAGAAAGAGACTGTGTTAAAAGTGGATGTGTGAGGTGTTGACACTCTGGAGCTCAACCTACCAAAAAAGAAAGTGGCAATATGTTGACTCAGGATAACAGAACTTGGGCGTTTTAGCATTACTGTGTAAACCACACACACAAAGACTTTGAAGGGACAGAAGTGAAGACAAAAAAACACACAATAAGCTGCAATTTTGTACAGATACCAACTTCTGAAAGCTGGTGTTTTTACAAGTAGCATTGAGAAGCAGTCCAATTTGCAGTAGTCCTAATTCTGTAGACAAGCAGCATTCTTTTTGTTGCTGCCTTTATGGACATGGGTACCAATTTGCTTTTGTAACATGGTATATAAAAGAAAACAAAACAAAAAATGTGAGCTAGCACTTCTGCATTTCTTTTTTTTTTTCTGTTGGTTTTTTTTTAACATTTATTCAGATTGAGAACTATGATTTTAATGCTTTACTCTCATGTAGTTTGTTTCTAATTTCAAGCAAAAAAAAAAAGAAAACCCAACTCTTATTGTACTTGAATGTGTCCTGTTTTGTTAGCACACCTAGACTTGCTGTAACTGTACTCATGTCCCAGTATGTACCTTCTTTCTATGAAAGAGAAAACACTAAGCTTAAATTATATCCAGCAATTTTTCTGGTGTCCTCTGAAGTTAGAAGAATCTCCTTTTCCCTGCCCTCCCCCTCCAGCAATAGTCTGTACTCAAACCACCCTAACACCACCAACAAAAAGTGTTTTAATGAGACTTCCTAGACTCTAATGCACTATAAAAAAAAACAAACACAAAAGTACCCATGGAGAACTAAAGTTTTGTGAAAGAAATTTTCCTATGTTTTCAAGTCCACACCCAAGTAGAAAGTCTCCTCAAAACCAAGTCTTGTACTTTTACTCTGTTCATAGTTTTTTTTGAACAGCCTGGACATTTACTTAACCCATAACCTGCTGGAAAAAAAAAATCCACAGCAATTTCCTGCTCTAATGAAGCTGAGACAAGTATATATACAGCCCTATCCAGTTTCATAGCTTTTTTCCATTTCTGTGTATTGGTGACAGTGGGTAATCAACAGCCTGAAAGTGTATGCATGTACCATAACATCTAGACTTAATATATTGTGGAGTACTCAATAACCATTATGTAGAGGGTAGCTAAGGATTCAAAGGGTTTAATTTCCTAGGAAAGACGATGGAAAAATGGTCATTTTTAAAAAATAAAGTTTATTAGATCATAAAGTTGTCTGCTATTACCTTTTTGAGAACCCTTCACCAGGACAAAAACCACTTCCTTAAAGGTGATGATTGAGCAGAGCAGTAAGCTTCTGAACTGCATTTGCATCACTTGTTGCATCATCCACCAGCAGGCACAGGAACCTAAGGGAAACACAGCAGCTTTACTGAAGGTGGACCTCAAGGGGCACAGCTTGTGAAGACCCACATGTCACTTTGTGTTCACTGGGGAGGCTCCAGGACTACTGTGCTGTTCCCTGGGGCACTGGGCTTACTCAGGCATTCATAGAATCACAGACTTGGCAGGGTTGGAAGGGAGCTGAAAGCTCCTCTAGCCCCAACCCCCTGTGCCTGCCATGGGCAGGGACACGTGGCACTAGAGCAGCTTGCTCCCAGCCCCAGCCAGCCTGGCCTGCAACACTGCCAGGGATGGATGGAGCTGCCACCACCTCTCTGGGCAACCTGGGCCAGGGGCTCAGCACCCTCCTGGGGAACAACTTCTGCCTAACAGCCAACCTAAATCTCCCCTCCTCAAGCTTGTGTCCATTCCCCCTAGTCCTGGCACTGCCTGACATCCTAACAAGTCCTTCCCCAGCCCTCTTGTAGCCCCTGCAGATACTAGAAGGCCACAAGGAGGTGTCCTCTTCCTTCCCTTTGGCTTGGTTCCCAGCCAGCCTAGCAGGTCCTGCTTAAAACACTGCATTGCTCATCCTAGCTGCCCTCCTGAAGTCAGGCTTTAGTGTTCCACTCCCTCACCGCTTGTGAAGCACATTTGCTAGTCACCCAGTGTAGTTAAAACTACTAGCTAGTTAATAGTTTTAACTCTGGAGCAAACACCAGTTCCCACTTCTTAACAGGGAAGCCTGCTAAGCAACTTCAGAATGGAAACTGAAGGCCTTACCTAAATATTCTCAGTGAAATGATCATCTTCTCAAACTCCTTGGCTTTCCTGTGCCCCTTCTGAATGACTTCCTCTGGAATATTAGCAAGTCTTGCTGCATTGAAGCCATAGCTCTTTGGACATGCTCCTTCAATGAACTTATACAAGAAGGTGATTGTTTCCTGGCTCGGATCTTCACTCTCATTTTCAACCATGCATGCCTAAGGAAGAGCAAAGCACAAGTCAGTGTCTAGTACTAAAGGCATGAAACATCAGCTCCTTTTCTCAGGACACCTCTGGGGGGCAAAGTGCTTGCAGAGCAGGAGAGCCGAGAGCCACCAGGCTGAATCCTGTAGGGGAGTGCTGAGAGCTGCTGCATCGAGCACCTACCATGTGGCCGAGGCGCACAGCCCTGCTGTGGGAGTAATCCTCTACCAGAGAGTGGTAGTGGGTGGAGAACAGAGTCCTGCACTTGATCTTCTCTGCAAGTTCCTTCAGCACTGCACTGGCTATGGCTGTGCCATCAAAAGTAGCTGTGCCTCTGCCTGCAGGAGAAAAGGAAAAGCTTTTTGCATACTCAAGAACAAGGAGCAAAATGAATTCAAGCCCTAGTTTACTTGCTACTGAAGGGAGAAGCTCCCCTCTTAACTAAGAGTACCAAGCAGAAGCAAAGATGCCTTCCCAAAGCCAAATGCATTTGGTTGCCATGTATCCATTCCTTGCTTTATTCCCTCTTCCCTGTGTGGAAGATGGACTAACAGCAGTGAGTAGTGAGAGCCACCAGCAGCAGGGGGTAGTGACCTGAGTGTTTGCCCTAGAGCAGAGACTTGCTCAAGGTTTGCTGCAAGGAATTATGCAAAGGAAAGCAGGAAAACTTATCAGCCTATTTCTACCTAGCCACTGAGGGGTGGGAGGTGGTGTCTGAGTTCCCAGAGCACCTAAGAAGTACATGGTTTAGAAAGAATGACATAGATCCTGACTAGTTAACCAGCAGCAGCATTATGATAAAACAGCCTCTGGGCACTTGGTTGCCATTTAACAGCCCAAGCACCTTACAGCTGGCCTCTGCTCTTAGGATCACAGAATACAGGCTGGAAGGGAGCTCAAAGATCATCTGGTCCAACTTCTGTTGGCAAAAACCAATTAAAAGTGTCCAATGTAGGGAAATCCTGTGGAAACCTTGCCTCTTGTGTCCAACTGGACTCTCCTCACCCTTGGGCTTTTCCATATGCCTCCTTGTGAAAAGGGAGACATCTCCATCATCTTACATTCCATTTCCATTTATAACCAAACAGCTTACTCACCCAGTTCATCCACAAGAACAAGGGAGTGCTTGGTGGCATGCTGGAGAATGCTGGCAGTCTCACTCAATTCAACAAAAAAAGTGCTTTCACCTTGAAAAGAAGTAAATAAAAGCCCCATGAAGTACTCAATAATAACCTGGAAACCACAAGTGAACTCCTATTTAGTTCATCTCCACTAGAACCTTACCAGTGCAGGAGGACAAAAGCAATACCTTTCTGTTAAGGGCTGAACATCTTATCAGGAGTTCCACTAACCCAGATAATAATAATACAAAGCCTGGAATTAAGACCTGAAATTGGGGTTTTTTTTTAACAGATTAAAAGCACAAGTACACCATTACTCAGCCCCTGGCACACACTAAATGCACCTGTATGAAGTCCAGGTTTCCTAGTGCTGCATAGCATCAATATTAATGCATCAAGAAGAGATTTTATAGCTAGTTCTGCTTCACAAGGTGAAATGTTAAAACATTTGGGCACAGATTTGGAGAAGAATAGCTCTTAGTTAATAGAACAAAATGTTGAAAATGCTACATTTTTCCAGAGCACCTCAGTTTTCTTTTCTGCCATAAGCACTTAAGTACTCTTACACCTTAAGATTTCTTTTTGTACTGCAATTAAACAAGATGGAAAAGAGCTGGGCAAAAAAAGCCTTAATAAAATCCTCTAGCTGCAAAGAAAAGCTTTGATTTGGAGAAGTGCAAGGTTTTCCTTTTGATTAGGGACTCAGAATGATTCATTTCCAAATTCCTTCTGTGCAACAAGTTCAGGAGGCTGCTTAACTCCTTTCATACTCACTGACCCACATTTGGCAGCAGAAAGATCCCAGAAGAGCTGTACCCTCCTTAAAGGAGTTGGGATATTCCTCTTCTTACCACAGAACAATACTCTGCTTCTGTTGCCCCAGACACTCTGCCTACCACCACGGGTAGATCTTCCCATTTTTAATAGTAAAATTCATTAAAAAGTGATCCCATGTTTGTCAAAAATAATCACAGAACCGTGAAGGTTGGAAGAGACCTCTAAGCTCATCAAGTCCAACCATCCCTATTACCCCCATACCACTAAGCCATGGCCCTAAGGAGAGCATCTAGATGTTTCTTCAACCCCTCCAGAGATGGTGACTCCAGCACCTCCCTGGGCAGCCTGGGCCAATGCCTGACAACCCTTGCAGGGAAGAAATTCCTCCTGATATCTTATCTAAACCTCCCCTGGTGTAACTTGAGGTCATGGAGAACAAGCATATCAAACAAATCAAGCATAACCACTCTCCTCTAATCAACAAATGAGTTGCCCAGCTCTCCCTGCAAAGTCAGACTCTCCTTTTCCAGCTTGGCCCTCACAGCAAGAAAAGAGACCTCACTTGGTGGCAAAAGAGGAGAGCTGGATGTCAGAAACCTACCTGACATGATTCTGTCTGAGGCACCAAGCCTTGTAAACACTCTGTCAACTGGTGTCAGGCTGCAGCCTTCAGCAGGTACATAGCATCCCAGTTGAGCCATGATAACCAGGAGCCCAGCCTGCAGAACAAACAGGAAAACATGGACATTCTTACTAGTGCTTGGAGCTTCAGTGCCACACAGAGCAGGAAACTCTATTTCCCCTAAAACAAAGACTAGGGTACGTAAAGCTTCCTGCTGTTTTAACAGCTCCAGCCTGTGACATCATGATCTCAAGGAGGACTGAGCTACTCTGAAAGCCTTCAAAACACAGCAAATGAGCACAGCAAGCAGTGTTTGTAATGCAAACTCCCTGCTGCTTGCCCACTTCCTGCTGTATTTTCATCTTGAGAAGGATAAAAGATACTCTATCACTTCTTGCCAGCTGTCAGAGAAGTAAAACTTACTCCTCACTAAAGAAAGTGAGAGAATCTACTATCTAAACATGGGCATTTCCTCCCAGATTCTCTTTTGTCTTTGCAGTGTTCATTGCTGCACACCCTGAAGATCACTGCTGGGCCCTCTTTTGACATTTCTAAAGGGATAAATCATACAAATCTTTGATGCAAACCCATAATCTTTCATCTCATGTAGATAGTCAATCACCTGTCTCATGAGGGTGGATTTGCCACCCATGTTTGGGCCAGTGACTAACACACAGGAAGCTTCACTGCTGCCACCTTCCTCATCTTTGCTGCCTATCAGGATGTCATTAGGAATAAAATCATCCCCAAAGAAAGTTTTTGTGATGCATGGATGCCTTGAATTCTTTAGTTCCAGGAAGGGAGGAGCACTATCCACAGGCTGGAGGATCACAGGTCTGCACAGTGGTCCATCACCATCTTGACTGTAGTTAGCAAGGGAAATCAGGACATCTAGAAGAGTAAGAGAAATGCCTGTAAGTCACATTTTCACCTTTCTTTATTCCCTGGAATGCATTTATTCACTGAAGAGCATTTTTGTAAACACATTTTTCCGTTTCCATTCCATTTTCCTCTCAAGAAAAACATCCAAGTACTCCAGAAGTAGTAAAAGGAAAGGATATTTACAATGTTTGTCCTCATTCCTGCCAGATTTCAGATGAAACATCATCCCCTCTGGCTTAGAAGTCTTTAAAATCCACATCATTAGACTGTTGGTTTTTTTTTTAATGTACCTGCACAAAATGTGATTTTCTTGCATTGGTTTTTAATATGGAATAAGGTAAAGAGGAAACCAGCTTCTGTGACAATGAATTCCTTTAAGTGCTTGAAAGTTGGCAGAATAAATCCATCAAATATTACAAGTCTTTGGGCCTAGCAGAAAGCAGCAGCACAACCTCCCTCAATTAGCCTAGCTCTGAGGTTCTCACAGCTAATCACCTACAAAATGAGGCCCTGTTATGTGATTTTAGAGACTTGATGTATACAGCTAAGCCTAAAAGCTCTCTCCCTCTACTGAAAATCAACTCAGTATTTGCCCTGCTACTGTGGTGAGGAATTAGGGGCCTGCTTCCCAGCTCTCCCAGCCCGCTCAGAGAAGAATCCATTCCTACATAACACTCACTGCCTGCCTCTTCTCCCTTTTCTGCCCCTGTGGCATTTAGAGAGCACTTTCATTTTTCCCTGGAACAAAGACATTCCAGGAGTGCCTGATGCCAGCAGAAAATTGACAGAACAAGAGTATATCAGTCCTGAGAAGGGAACACAGGAGATTGTTCTACTCTAGAAATGTAAGGTGGCCTTGGGAAAGTCTCCTTACTAGACTAACTTCTTCAAGGCAGTGACAATGGCCACTTTTATTTTTAAAGGCTGCTTGCTCAGATGGAAGGGAGACAACTAGCAGGTTAGATTTTTATACCTGCACCTGCATCACTGCCTTTATTTAATAAAAAGCTGCTAATTCATATAGAGGAATCCTAGAAGCAACAAGAGACCCAGGAGGGTACACTGAACTGTGACCAACAGTCACAGAATCACACAGAATCATTAAGGTTGGAAGAGACCTCTAAGATCATCAAGTCCAACCATACCTAGCACTACCATACCACAAAACCATGGCCCTAAGGAGAGCATCTAGATGTTTCTTCAACCCCTCCAGGGATGGACCACCTCCCTGGGCAGCCTGGGACAAGACTTAACAACCCTTTCAGGGAAGAAATTCCTCCTGATATCTAAACCTCCCCTGGTGCAACTTGAACAGTCAGCCGCACACCTACAATCACACAACAGGAATGAAGCAAGAGCTTGCAAACCTTAGGTGTCAGCAACTGCTCTTCCATTCACTGCCAGCAAGCAAGCAGATGATCACTTAGTTATCAATACTGTTACCACAATCAGAGCTTTCAGGGTACAAATGAAGAGCTGGCAACAAGCCTTTTTTTACTTCTCCAGCTCAGATTTCATCCTTGACTATAGAAGAATGTGAAGATGAGGAAAAGCTCTTACCTAGCACAGCCATGCACTCCACAGCTGTCTGCCAGTCTTTGCTGTTTTGGTCAAAGTTGTAGAACAAACGCCTCATGCAGTCTTTCAGAGCTGCATCTCGACGCTCTTCAGCATTCACCATCAGAGCCAGCATCTTCCCAGTCTCCTTGGTCCAGTAACGTTTGTAGCCCTTCCTGCTTGACCTCAACTCATAATCCTCAGGCAAATTCTTTGCACTCTCTGGGATTTCAATTTGGAATCTGTTTTTGCCTATCCCCCAGTATACCACGGATCTGAAGCCGAGCAGTTTGCGTTGCTTCTCCAGGTACTTCTGAAGATCTCCCTCAACAGCTCGGATATCCTCTAGGGCTTGATCATAATCAGGGTCAAAGCCTGCTTTGGGAGTGATCATCCCTGTCTTTCGAGCCTGGTTATGATCAAAAGCAGTGTCCCACCTCTGAAGCTCTGCACTCAAGTCTGGGAAGCGGCCCTCAGGATTTTTGGCTTTGCGGGTGACGAGCTGCTTCAGGATTTTGGATTTGAAGTCACTGGCAACTTCTTCCATGACATCAACAATGTTCTCCATGACTTTAAAGCCTTCCAGGGCAGACAAAAAGTCAGTAATTTTTTTTTTGCTGTATCTGAGCTCTTCATAAAAGATGGCCCTGCTGTCAGGGTGGTTCTGACTTTTCAGCAGTGATCCAATACTGTGGATTTTGCTGAGCAGCCTTTCGAGGTCAGGGAGTTTCTTCAGGTGCTCACTGACTTCAGATATCTTCTCTGACACTGCCAGGAGGTCCTCAACAGCATCCAAACGATCATTGATGGATTTAGGATTACAAAGGGGAGCACAGAGCCACTGCTTCAGGAGTCGCTTCCCAAATGGAGTACAGCAAGAATCAATCCTTTCCAACAAGGTACCTTCTGTGCTTCCATTGGTTCCATTCTGCAGGACTTCCAAGTTCATCAGGGTGACTCCATCCAGCACCATCCTCCGGTCACTTCTGGCAAAGAAACTACTTGAGCTTGTCATGTTTGCAGTGTCAATATCCACAGGGACATACTCCTCAAAGTCGGCCAGTGACAGCAGCTCCTGATCAATCAGGCATTTCTTGAGATAGAAGACACATCCTCCAAGAGCAGACAAAGCTAATTCACTGTCTTCACCAGGAGTTAATCCCAGCGAGTCACTCTCTGAAGTCAGAGATTTGATTACAGAAGGCAGAGAACATCCATTGTCAGAGGTCTGTTTCTCCTTGAAATATCCTTCTTCAAGAAGGACTTTCAGTGTTTTTGACGCGTTCCAGAACTGGGAGCCAGAGATCAGCCCTTCCTGAATGCAAGAAACAAGTGAGCCCTTCAGGATCTTCTGTGTCTCCACAGACAGGTTCCCCTTCTCATAGAGTACCTGCACAGGAGTGTAATGAGCTACTAAAGTCCTAAACCTGGAACAGTGCCTGTCATCTGCAAACTGGCCTATGTAGAACTTCCCCACCGACGTGTCAACAAAGCAGACCCCATAAACACGTTGTCCAGAGGAGTCTCCTTTCTCCTTAACACACAAAAGGTACTTGTTATGGTTCTCAGAGGGATCACAGTCCAGAATGCTGTACGTCTGAGTTCCTTTGGTGATGATCCTGCAGATTTCTCGGCGTACAACCCTGTCAAACTTTGTTGTGTGAGCCGTTGCCTTGCAGCGTGCTTCCATCATCTCAGGAGTCTCAGTTTGCTCCACACGAGCTACCTTGAAGCCTTTCTGCACTAGGACATCAGAGAACCTGCCAAAAGCAATTTCTGGAAAACCTGAATGTGCCCAAGTACCTTTCATGAAGATCAGGCCCAACTCATTGACACCAATGACTGCATCCATGTGATACAACTCATAGAATTTGCCAACCTTGTAGAAAATGACAGCATCAAAGTTTTGGCTTTTCAGCTGCCACCACCTCCGCATGCCGGGTGTGCACTTGTTGAGGTAGTCCTCAGGTACATACAGAGTGCAAGGGTCATAATCAGGGTCACTCTGTCGTCTCCTGTGGGCATCTTTCTTTCTCCCTTCCTGCAGCCACTCAAGCTTTTCATGTTCCCACACTCCAAAGCCACCCATGCCTCCACTGCAAGCATTTGCTTGAGATTCAAAACTGTCAGGGGCTGCAAATGATGTCAGCTTAGACTTGGCTTCTGTAGAAATGGTTGCTGCTCTTTTGGGTGGTTCAGGTTGTTCATTTTCTAAGCTCATCCTTTTAGCAGGCTTGTTTGTCTCTTTCCTCTTTCGTTTAGAAGGGACTTTCATGGGCTTTTTTGCCACACTCTCTGTGTCTGTCTCTGTCTCTGCGTCAGCAGATTCACTTTCATCCACCCCACTACTAGCTTCCTCGCTGCTTGCCGCTTCGGTCACATCAGGCTTGAACTCTGCATCAGAGCCATCACGATCACTGTCAGAATCCACCACTCTCCTTCTTTTGGCTTTTATGGCACTATCCCTGCTCCTTACTCTCTTATTACTCTTCACATCCTCCTCACTGTCGCTGTTGTCTAATGCGCTTTCACTTATCTGCTGGGAAAAAAAAACCCACAATAAAATTAGTTTACCTGTAGAAAATTCTGGTTACAAAGTAAGTAACTTACAAGAAGACTGTGCATGTCTAGGAGAAAGAAAAGAAACTCCATTATTTGCCTTTTCAGCCTGAAACTTGAAGAACTTCAATGGCAGTGCTGCAGAAAAAAAAACAGCAGTGGAGGGACTGTACTGAGTACAAAGTGCCAGTGCCCATTGCATTGTTGCCATTTGTTGTATTTTAGTGTTACTCTACAAGATGAGAGCAGGCTCCAAAAATCCAATTTAATGCCTGAAGAGGAATAGTCCACAAGTTAGAGATTTCTACATTATGGCAAATTAAAACTTCAGATTGAACTCAGAGGAACCTGGAACATGAGTAGCAGATTGAGAAGATAAAAAGGATGCACCAGAAAAAGCAAGTCACTTGAGGTTACCCAGGGAGTGATCAGTAAATAGAGAAGTAACTTCTGAAGGCAGTCCTTAGCATACAGAACACCAAAGAGACATTAGGCTTGTCTTTCCAACTAGAGAAGGTGAGACCAGCAGATGATCTGACAACACAGAAGCAATACAAAACAGACACGTGGATACATATGCATGCACGAGTAAAGAGCAGATAAGTCATGATTACTGTACCAGAGAACTGCAGGACATTCCATGCTTAGTTCTAAAAGACAGCACTATTTCTGGAAATGACAGGAAGTAGGAAAAGTTTTACCTCCTCTTCCTCCTCCTCTGTGTCTGAAGGTTCACTGCACACTGCCAGCTCAAGCCGCTTAGCTTTGTCTTTACTCATTGCGTCGTCTGCGAGCATCATTGCTCTTTTAATCTCAGGCTTTGTGGTATAAAAGATACCTCCCTTCAGTGTCTCCTCAGCTGAGGAACCTGTAAAAGCACAAAGCAGTTGTCAAGACACTGAACTCTAGCATTTAGCCAGTCCTTTACTTAGTGTTCATACTTCACTTCAGACAACTAGCATAATTACCTAACATTGTATTGTTACTACAGCTGAAATACAGCAACCCATCACTCATTCAGCCTGATAAATTAGCCCAAGAGGAAGTCTAAACACCCATAAATTAAATGCCTACCAAGTATATCAACACTTAAAGAATTGCTTCTGTCACTCATTACCATCTCTCAGTACTTCTCAGCTCAGCAATAAACACCCTCACACCAGCTGTAGCTACTATTGAAAAGCAACACTTAAAACTAGCAGTGCAGCAGTGACTGGGAAGTTCAACTATAGTTATCTTTAAGTTATGGTCATCAGTCATTTATGACATAGACCTCTTGGCTAAAGCTCTGCTGGCCATTCCAACTGCTCCTGCAAGTGTAGCAAGGCATCCAGACCCAACACTGACCTCTTAGCCTGATTCACTGATCATCCATCATGCTAGCAATTCATCCTGAAATACTGCAGGGTATCAAACAAAGCCTACTATTAATAACTGCATCATCCCTCATCCTCTTTCCTAGTCCTTGAACTCCACAGTTCCTCCTTCCACTACCTGTACCCAAACACAAAGCCAACCAATCTCCAGACTGATTTCTAGGAAGAAATGAATGATATATCGTTATATATATTCAACTTGAGGGAAGCAAGAAGGAGGACATTACCGTAAGCTATAGTTGGAGAAGGGTGATTCCTTCTCCTGCTTCTACAAGTTTAGCTGGCTGCTTATGACAGTAAGATCTGCTTCAATAGGTCCTTACACTCTTGTGATCCCTTCACATGCTACGACTAAGTGAAGCCTCATGTCTAAGTCACAGAATCATTCAGGTTGGAAGAGACCTCTAAGATCATCAAGTCCAACCATAGCTATCAAACCATGGCCCTAAGTAGAGCATCTAAATGTTTCTTAAACATGGAAAGGTCAATGGTAGACAAAAGGCAGCTGACTTGTAGGAGGCCAGCTCCCCCAAACCAAGCCAAACAGAATCCTTTCTTCCTTCCATTTTTCTTTCAGCTTGCAGTAGCAAAGCATAGCGTTAACAAGTAGCTGCTTCTACACCACAGATGCAACAAACTAGCAAACCCAAACACCCCCAACACTCTTACTTTGTCTATGAAGATGCATTTTTGCCTGAATTTAAAAGCAATCCTACAGTGTATCACAAATACTGTACTACACCTAAAGTACTTGTTTGACTCACAAAAGTCTACAGCAACCTGACTTACACATGACAGTTTACAACCAATGCTTTTCTTTTCAGCAATAGTAAAATTATAAACCAAGGAGAAAACAGATCAAGATTATTAACAAGCTGAGATTTATCATGCAAAATGCTGGTTTAGTTCCTGATTACATTTCATTTTCATTAGTTAGCTAAGTTATTCTCAATTTATATATTTGCATAAAACTGTACTGCATGGCTTAAAAGAAATTTAAATGGTATTTCACATTAGAATTACTTTTTGTCACCTAAGATCCTGTGCCTAGTCTTTTGATTCTGGATAAACCACAGTTCCCAAACAGCTCCTTACAAACTGGGCTTGACATTCCTAATATTTCAAAGATTTTAGGGCTAAAAGTGGATTTATTTCTAAGATCTTTTCATATTGATGGGAGAAATAAAGGCAAACACTTTAAAAGATAAGTAAGCTTTATGTTGTAGTAAACATGAAGGCTTAGTGTTTTATGTTTAAGGAACTGTGGAACCATAAACACACCTGTAACCCTCAAAAACTTGCTTTCTCTAATTTAAGAAGTACAAAACATGCTTTCCCACTCAATGCTAACCTAGGTTTTGCTGCTCTTTCCCTAGGGAGAACACCATACCCTATACTCCATGCCCATTTTTCCAAAACAAGTGGCATCTTTCCATTTCCAAAAGCTGGTATTTCTCTCTCTTACCTTTATATGGTCTCAGATATTTCATACTGACCCAACCCCTTGTAGGGCTGTCATCAAAAAACTGTACGTGGACACGAGTGGATTTCCCTTTTCCTCTGACTATTGTCCTCTCAGTTGGATGGTTGTATATGAGACAAGGCCACCAAGGATAACCTTCCATCTTGGCCCACACCAAGTCACCAGGTGAATAAACACAGGACACACTGAAAAGCCAAAAGATGTGTCGTTTAAAGAACATAAACTTCCAAACCAGCTCTCTTCATAAACATAAGTGCACCCTGCTTCCGAGCAGCTTGCCCTGGGAAGGCCTTGGAAGGCTGTTAGACTGTGCAACTTGGATTATAGAGTCCTATACCAGCACCAATCCTTCTCTTACACAATTCTTTGGATTTGCTTCTCCAAGTTCTACTGGATCACCACACAGGCAAATCTTTATAGTCATAGAAGACTGGCTGAGGTTGGAAGGGCTCAAGCAGGGCCATCTAAAGCCATGTGTAAACAGACTCTTAGTGGGTTTCTTTTGGGACTGAGCAACTTGGTCCAATCAGCCATTAACTAATTGAAGAAGACTGTTGGACTAGATGATCTTTCTAGGTCCCTTCCAACCCCTAACATTCTATGAGTCTATGATTTTGAATTGTCAATCTAAATAACTAAGAGAAGTTCTTCTGCAGGGACTTAGTTCTCAACAGGGCACCTAAAGAATATCAGTAAGATTTCCAAATACTCTCGAGCTACAAAAACTAAGTCTGTCTCCAGTGCTAAGCACCCTTTTATTTGTTCTCNTCCCCCCCACTCCGCGCCGGGAAGGCCCCAGCGGGCCCAGGCGTTTGCCGAGGGACATAGGGGAGTGCAGAACGACACCCCGACACCCCCGCGCCCCAACGGGTCCCGCTCTAAGGGCTACCAGCGACAGCACCTAACCCTCAC
>VWZO01022662.1:0-44228 GCA_013396975.1 Bucco capensis | reverse complement strand
TTTTTTTTTTTTTTTTTTTGGTAAGGATAGATGAACTCCTTTAGTAGCTAATTTAAGTAAAAGCTGGGAACTGACAGCAGATAGGACTTCTGCTAGATTGCCAGCTTCAGGCATTAAAAAATAGCAAGCTTTGGAAAATATAATGAACTTTTCCATGTGCCTTCAGATTTTTCAAGCTCCATAGGGGTCTCAGTTTCAAATATTTCTCTGGAAGAATGGGAAGCTGCCTTCCTTTCTCATGCAATCCTGGGCAGCTAGAGACTGGGGCTTCACAAAAGGTATCATCTCTTGTGAATGTCGTGGAAGAAAAAGAAACCCTGGGACTTGCAGCTGTGCAGCTGACAGGACACAACAGGGCAGCTCTGGACCCATCCTACTGCTGTGCCCAGGGGTGTGCACATGCATGTAGACACTTGCTGTTGAGAGGACAAGAAGAAATGGCTTCAAGTTGCACCAGAGGAGGTTTAGATTAGATATAGAGAGGAATTTCTGCACTGAAAGGGTTGTTAAGTCTTGGCCCAGGCTGCCCAGGGAGGTGCTGGAGTCACCATCTCTGGAGGGGTTGAAGAAATGTATAGATGCTCTCCTTAGGGTCATGGTTTAGTGGCATGGGAGTGATAGGTATGGTTGGGACTTGAGGCACCCCAAAAAGTCACTCAGAAGGGGGATTTGCCCAGGGTAGTAAATCTGGTAGGAAATCCTAATCAACTCTGGATGAAACAGCCTTTCAAGAGGCAACTGCAGGTACTTAGTGATCTAACCATATGCCCCAGGGAGATTTACATGCCAGGGATGTTCACTTCAGAAGTTAATCATCTCTATGCATCATTAATGTGCTACTGAGCAAACCCAGGGAATCCCATTTATCAATCTGGCACAATTTCTTCTAGCTTCATTTGGGGTTTTTTTTCTTCCTCTTACCTTGCTCTACAATTCAAAGTGAATAATCATCTAACTTCTACTCAATGAAAATCCATTAACAATAGATCTTTAGTGATCATCAGAGAGAATTCTGGAGCTCTGTTGAATGGTACAAGCCTGCCTTTCACCAAAAAGCAGTAAGGCAAAGGAAAACTGGGAATAGAATTGAAGGGTGTCAAAAGAGGCAAGCATGGGAAAAGGCAATCTCAGCATGGTAAAAATGAAAATCATTTAGAAGATATTGACAGGATCTGAAAGCACTACCAGCAACAACAGAGATCTATGGGCAGGGGGTCACTGGCTGCTCTCTCAGCAGCAGAGTAGCACTGCCCAGGGAGGTGCTGGAGTCACCATCCCTGCAGGGGTTCAAGAAACATCTAGATGCTCTCCTTAGGGCCATGGGTTAGTGGCATGGGAGTGACAGGGATGCTTGGACTTGATGAGCTTAGAGGTCTCTTCCAACCTTAGTGATTCTGTTCTTACATGCCTAGTTTTCAGTAAACTTTGAGCTGGTCCATTCCTCTGGCACTAAAAGGAGCTTAATAAAACAGTTATCCCAGTACAGGTTGGGTTTGGTCCTAGACTGAGAGGTTTTCTAAGCAGGGAGGAGAACAGAGTTGGTAATTGCTTATCCTCACAGGGTTGCTGCAGGGGAGCTGGGCACAGTCTAAAGCTTTCTCCTATTTTACAGAGGTAAGAACAAGGGTTTTTTACTGAGATTTTTGAAACTCATAGAATGACAATGAGGAGTTTGATCATGTTCGTTTTTTCATTATAAAGAGTGGTCCCTTCTGTGGGGCTTTAAGTACAGACTAAACTGAGAAAGAGGAGAGACACACTCCTGTCTGACTGCCCAACCCTTGTCCAAATGACAGCTCAAAGCTCTATTGTGCTGGAAAAGCTCACAACTGGGGAAGCCAATTTGAGAAGTACTGATTCCTTACGAAATAAGGATGAGTAACTCCAGGGGAAAAGGACAGGGCTGGCACAAGACACCTTCCTTTTGGCTGGAAAAGCTGCCCCACACTGTCAGATGCTTTGCCTGCCTATGGGGTGCCAATACTGCCTGGAAGAGATAAAAGCAAGGATGCACTAAGGGCACAGTAACATGGAAAAGGAAGCTGCAGAGCCTTCGTGTGAGGAAGACATCCAAAACTAATCTTCAAGCTTGTAGAAAAGGACAAAAGAAAAAATGCTAGGGTTTGTGATGAGAAATAGCTGTCAAAGGCTTAAAGATCTCATATGCCTTGCTTTGCCACCAGAAAGGTTTCTGGAACATGAAGTCACATATTGCTCCCAAATCTGCAGCCTCAGGGAGCTCCCAAGTCATGAACAACAACAACAAAAAGCTCTTTATTCCATTAACTTCTGGGGATTTATAAGATTACTGTGCTGAGGACTGGCTGGATGCTAAGCATCCTCCCACAACTCAACTAGCTGTTGAGAGAACAGTCACTGGTTGTTCTCCCTCAGATCTCTCTGAGAACATCACAACTCTAAGACTTCCCACTCCAGTGACCTCTCAGTGTCTCACCCCAGCATCTCCATTCACACTCTGTGCTGAGGGAAAGCAAGGATTTCACAGTGAGAGATCCACACTGAGGCAGACAAAAAGCCAACAAATAAAAATCCCCCAACAACCCCAAAACACAATAAAAATACCCCCAAACAACAAAACCCCTACATCTGAGTTGCACCTGGAGGTTTACTAGCAGCCCATATCACTGCCAAAGGCTCCTCTATCTAGAACAAGTCCTTGGTTAGAAGCAAACCACTGCATTGTGCACTCTCATCCTCTTCCCTGGGGCCTCCAAGCTTGGATTGCTGTAGGTCTTTGTTGCTCCACTGATACAGATGGTTTATACAGCTGAGCCAGATTCTGCCTCATTTGGTGCTGGTTTCCCCCTCCCCCCCTTAACATTTTCTTTCTCTCCCATTCTGTTTGCAGTTTGTGTGTCACATTCTGCTCTTGGTTACAGTAGCAAAAACCTGGGGACGTTGGACTGAGAGAGAAGTGCCCTCCCAGTAGCTAAGCTGGGTTATTGGGCTTACCATCAGCAGCTAGACCCTTGGAGAGTTTCTACTGCCCCTGCAGGAGTATTGAATAGACTTTGGAGCTGTTGGCAGGCTTGCAGATGCAATGAGTCTCTAAAGGCAGATAACACAACTCCAATCTGCATGCTCAGTTACTCCTGCATGCCTTGGAGAGGCAGCAGCATTGAGGGGGAGGTGGTGAGGAGCAGCTTCAACACTGACCTCTTACCCAACTGGAACCACAACAACAAATCTAGCTGTCTAGCCTAGGCCTTTTATTGTTTATCAACTGATTTCCCTCATTACCTTCAAAAAGAAGAAACTTCTGAACATCTTTCTTTCAGCTGCTTTTCTCCCAAAATGCAGCCACAGAGATGGGGATAATGAGAGAGACACAAAACTAAGTAGAAATGAATTCACAGACAGATATGTTTCTGTGTATATTCCAGATGCTTTGCCATCATTTCTTTCCTCAGTTCTATCTTCTTTTAACTCCCTGTTAAGGTGTTTTCTTTATTCTGCAAGCCAAAGGTTCTCTTAAGTTCACTGTGGGCTGGAGACCTCAGTCACTTACATGTCATGATTACTTCTAGGAAAGCAGAAACATGCATATTTTCAGTCCCTTGAGAACACATTGCCAGATCACAAGTATTCAAACCAATTAGCCTGAGCTGATTAGCAGCCTAGCAATTAAAACAGCTTTGCCCAAAGAAAGGAAAAAAAACCACTTAAAGAAAAAAACCCCAACACTTAAAAAACACCCCCAACAACAACACTTAACAGCCTTTCATAATGACAAAAAATACTTAAATCATTTAACAGAGGAAAATAGCACCAAATAGCCAAAGGGCAGATGATGTCTCCAGTTGTAGCACATGAGCTGAGCCAGTTCTACCCAGCCCCAGGAAAGCAGCTGCTAACATGATGGCTCAAAGGGGGAAAAAAATGGCCTTCATTAATTCTAGTTTTCTGCAAAGCCTTTTTTTTTTCTTCCCTGCTTTTAGACAACTGCATAATTGTTCAACACATTTTCCTGACAGATTCAAGCTCTTCCCCTTATCCCCATGTGTACTCACAGGGCTCTTTACACAGAGAAGTAAGAGTTTACTAAGCTATGCAACATTCATGAACTTCCAACAGCACTTTGCATCACATACACATATTAAATGCCATTCCAAATCCAGAGCAGCTGGAATAAGATCATTCAGAGCCTTTCTCTATGGCCAAAAAGCCTTCCATGGCTCCACACTCAATTGCTTTCTGCCATACTTCTACTTAAATAGTTAAAGGAGCAGTGGAAAATAGGAACATTTTCTTCTTGTAAGAAAGGAAGGAAGAGCAGCAAGATAACCTGGAATATTTACAGTCATTTGCAGGGCACAGTGACTTAGAGAGCAGGCAGGGCTTGCTACAAGCATCTCCCTGCCTTTTCACTGCTTCTTTACAGGGATGCTTGCCACAAGCTCCCCTGGCACTGTGGGTTTGGGGATAACTACAAAAATGAAGGTGCACAGTGGAATTTCAACTCTTCAGAGCATGTTTCTCTCTGAGGTTTATGAATATGAATTGCCAGATTGCTGGCATGCATCTGATGCCTCTCAGTCCTTAATTGCCTTTCATTAAATCAGTTGTTTAGGAGCTTTCTCTGCCTTCTCAGATATCTGCTGTATCAGTTCTAACAACTCTTGAGTTCATAAGGAACTTCTTAGGGTTAGGCCCTGCTGAGACTTTTTCCAATCTGAGATTCAGGGGCAAAAAGATTTCCAGAGACACTGAGGGGGAAAAAAAGCCCCTATTTTCTCAACTAGCAAGATCTATGTTATGAAAACCAAGCAGGGAACTATAACCATGATTTCTCCTCCCTCTGCCTTTCTTTATAACATTTTCAATGCCAGAGCTGGGACTTGTGCAAGCCAAGCAGGAGAAAATTGATTTTCAAATAGAGCATGAGATGGTGCAAAGTCCTTTGAACTTAGGATGTAAAATAAAGAGTTTATTCTTCCAGTAGCCAGCAAAACTACTTGGATCTGCTTTCTGCTCTCAGGAGGATGATGAACACCTATATCATGCCCTAGTGCAGAGCTGAGGCATGGCTGGAGCCAAGAGCTCACAGGTTGTACACCTCTAAGGGTTACCAATATCCCAAAGATATTGGTATCCCAAAGAGTTTTTATCTTGCTACAATAGATCTTGTGATTTTTCAGTGATATCTAGTTTAATTTCACCCAGTTAATTTCTTTCCTTGTAAACTGTCACAATAAAGCTACATCTCCCCTCAGCATCAAGTGTTTTAAAGCACCAGTAGTAGTACTCTTGACCTAAGAGAAGCACTGAGGGTGACAGAAAAAAACAATGTTTTATCAAATAGACATGGAAAACCAGCTAGTGTTTCAGGCAATTAAAAAGTGGCTCAATGTTTTAATGAAATAACACTTCAGGTCTCCCTTGAGAACCTCAAATGACTTGCAATCAAGTATCAGGTTTTGGTCACCCATGAATTTCAACAGGATGAAGAGGCTTTGAAGCAATCCTAACACATTCATTAGTCCCCTGTCATCCCAAATGTTCATTTTCCACTACAGGATGTTATCCTTTTCACTCCTCAGTGTTTACTCATTATTACTGGCATCCTTTCNTTTTCCACTACAGGATGTTATCCTTTTCACTCATTATTACTGGCATCCTTTTCCCATGCTTTTACCCTCTTTGCCCAATTTTCTTCCTCCTATAGACTAAAAATCAGAGTCCTCACGTATGGCTTGCCTCTGGTTCTTTGTCTGATAAAAACATACTTAGTGTGCAATTACAAACCAATATTTCAGCTTTCCTTGTGTTTTAAATGATGTTCATAAATGCTCCCATTTTGCTGCTTGATTTCTTTTCCTCTCCTCCCCTCTGCCATCAGTGTGTGTTCTTTCATCAGCTTGGTCTCTCCTGCCTCTACCTAAGGTACCTCCTGCATTTCAGTGAACTCAAACCTCCATATGGAAACATCATCAATTCTCAGAGACACAGAATGGATTTCAGGAAGGCAAAAGAGGGAACTGAAGGGTTTTGTCCAACAGCAGAGATGCTACATCAGTTCAAATGTCTTATCATGCACTCTTGTATCCATTGTGCCTCAGCCCTGAGCTGACAGATTGGAATCTGCAGCTAATGGACCCCATTAGCAGCTTGATATTCCCAGAGGTAACTATCTCTTGGCCCATGCCAGGAACCATCACTCTCTCAACCTCTACAAGGGCTCACAGACACTTGACTTGCAACTGCAGGAACATGATATTTGAAACTGCTGCCTTTCTGGTTCATTCCAAGTCTTATCCCTACCAAGGTGGATTTGTGTGTCCATTAATCAACAAAACACACAGGATGAAAAATGATGATTCTTTCCTTCTGCAGAATCAAGACCATTTGTCTTAGGCTTGGAGACTCTGGGCAGTGTAGTAAAGTGCTGACATGTACTAATGATAGGCAGAGAACTGCAGCACTTGGATTTGCAGGGTTGCTGTCTCCTCCTGAGGAGATCAGAGTACTGCACTTTGTGCTTCTGCAGGGAAAAGACAGGACACTTGGAAGCACCTCAGAATTGTTCAGCATGAAGGAAATGGAATTAAAAGACATTTTTACAATATAAACTTGACCATCTGTGATGAAAAGCAGCAACAGGTATCTGCAGTACCTCACAGAAGAGTGGAACCATTATGGTTGGAAAAGACCTTTGGGACAACTGAGTCCAACCATAAGCCCAACACTGCCAAGTCACCACTAATCCATATCACCAAGTGCCTCATCTACACCTCTTTTAAATCCTTCCAGGGATGGTGACCCCACCACTCCCCTGGGCAGCCTGGGCCAGGGCTTGACAACCCTTTTGGTGAAGAAATTTTTCCTAATATCCAACCTAAACCTCCCCTGGTACAAACTTGAGGCTGTTTCCTCTTGTTCTGTTGTTTGTTATCTGGGAGAAGAGCCCTACCCCCATCTCAGTCCATCCTCCTGTCAGGGAGTTGTAGAGAGAGCTAAGGTCTGCCCTGAGCATCCTCTTCTCCACACTAACCAACCCCAGTGCCCTCAGCTGCTCCTCAGCACACTTGTGCTCTAGACTCTTCACCAGCTTCATTACCCTTCTCTGGAAACACTCCAGCACCTCAATGTCCTTCTTGGAGTGAGGAGCCCAAAACTGAACCCAGGATTCAAGCTGTGGCCTCACACAAAACCAAGAGTTAGACCAACCCCCCCTTGATGGCAACTCCCTCCCCATCACCACTGATGCTGTGGCAGAAGGACTCACCAGCAGATGGAAAACAGACTCAGGGGCTGGAGCCTGGAGTTGGATTCTTGGATGGAGCTGGAAGGCAAAATAGACAGAGTCCTGCAGCAGCAGAGCTGAGCTGAGCTGAGCTGAGCTTCTGGTCCTCACCAGGGAAATCCCCACTCCACCACCCCAGCTGGCTCAGATGCTCAATTTTCAAGGAGGATGGAGGCCCAAATCTCTCCTTTTTTGTATGTGCTGTGAATTAGCTGCTAAATAGCTTAATCAAGCACCTGCCTTGCTTGGGTCTTAGCCTTTATGTAAGAGATCCCAAGGCCCAAGCTCAGTGTTAAAGTTTCAGGGACTGACCCTCAGTTTATACTGAAGGTGATGGAATGGAATGGAATCCCTCATTAGTCAGCTGAGCATCATCACTCAAACCATGACAACCTAGTATTTGTCTGACTCCTAATCTGCACGTGTTTGCTCTAACACTTGATCATTTCATTGATGGAAGGAAAGGTTTATACTTTTTCCTTCTCCAGTGTTGTCCAGGACTGGAGAGGATCCAGTATCAAAACCATTGATTCAGGTTACCTACTTGGACCCAGAGAGGACAATTTCAGCTCATGCCTGCTGTGGAGCCTCCTGCTCTTTCAAGCATATGTGGCCAAAAAGCACTGAGTGAAGCAGCTTTTTGTCTTGCTTCTCCCCTGCTCACTGTCAAATGTATTTTTAGCTATATGTCTCTCTGGCCCTGCCAGCTTTATTCTTTGTGAGCTCCTCAGATATGCTGGCTACTGCTCTGGGACTGGGGATTCTGCCTTTCTGCTAGAGCCTGGCTACAGGGAAATATGCATCATGCTCTCTCCATGGCAGGTTGACAGCTCTTCAAGCACTCCTTGAGCATCACTCAGACAGAGCTTACCAGAAGGACAGCTTACACTGCCCCTGCCAGCAAGGGGAACCTCATGTGTTGCTTACATCCTGACCTAAATCTCTCCTGGACATTCATCTGCTGCACAGAGAAGTCATAGAATCATAAAGGTTGGAAAAGACCTCCAAGATCATCACCCCAACACTCCCATACCACCAAACCATGTCACATCCCTCCAGGGATGGTGACCCCACCACTGCCCTGGGCAGCCCGAGCCAGCCCTTGACAGCTCTTTCGCTGAAGAAATTGTTCCTCATGTCCAAGCTAAACCTTCCCTGGCACAATTTGAGGCTATTTTCTCTTGTCCTTTCCCTTGTTCCGTGGGAGAAGAGGCCAACCCCCATCTGGTCACAAGGAGTGCTGAAAATGTTCCTGTGTTCAGAAGTATTTACCTCCTTTCAAAAATGGGACCTTCAGCTCTCCCACATGTAAATTTGCTCCAATTTTTCATCTTGAGGGGTCCTTCTGCACCTGGGGAGAGGAGTACCCACTCACCTAATCACTTGTAGGACTCAGAAATGCTCTGTGGATCTTCTCCTTTTTTTTCCCACCTTCCTCCTTTGAGGTTAAGCTAATCCTCCTTCCAGGAGGTCCATTTCATCCACTTTAATTACCTCTTGAGCAAAAGTTCTGCCCTGCCATCCTGCAGGCTTAGTGAAATCTCTTAATCTTCCTTCTCCCAAGCCTCCTCCCACCAGGTCCAGTTAGCTGTGCTCTGGATACAGGCTGACAACTCATCCTAGAAGTGCATGGCTGAAGGAAAAGGCATTGAGGCCTAGAAATGGGGATATAAAACAACAAATAAATAGGATTTGAACTAGAAGTCTACCCTGCATGGCTTTTCAAATCAATTTTGCTCCAAGAGAAGCTGCTGGGACAGAGATATGTAATTATGGGGGGAAAAAAACCCCACCACTAAATACTGATATGGTCCTTGCCATAAAGAGTTTGAAGGCAAAGGAGGCGGATGGTACAGCAAAGAGAAGACACACAGTTATCTGAGAGTGCCTTAAATCATGATGGCTTGGGTAATTCTGGAGATAAGCAGTGCTGTCTGCTGGCAATGACTGGCAGCTCCCCCACAAGACCATTACTAACTGCTCAAACATTTGCCAGATGGAACAAATGGCAGACAAATCATCTGTTCAAGCTGTTTATTCCAGATCCAACATCACCTGGGGGTGGCTTATCCTGAAAACAACAAGAATGCCATCAGCTAGAAACTACTTTTGGGGGTTTTCTTTGGTTTTCTTTTCCCTTGATTTATGAGCATGAGTGGGGGAAGAGAGATTTTAAACAGCAAGACCCCATCCCAGGAGTGAAGTAAGATCAGAGGTCAGTGCCCTGAGTTCAGTGCTCAGTTTGATGTCAGTATTTTGTTCCTACTCAGTGTCTGATTTTCAGATGAATCATTTCCTCTTGGCCTCTTCATTGTATTTATCATCCCTGCCTCCCATGCTTTGTAAGGAGTCAATATGCCTTCATAAAACTCCTGGGTAGTCACAAAAACAGAGCTGCCCTCTTAAGAACCAGTAAATTAATTCAAAGTTCAGGAAAGGTAGGAAAGTAGCAAGCAACCCATGAGTTTGGATGTCCTGCCTGGTCTAGACACAGCAGCTAGGCCATGAGGCAGTGATATCAGTGCTAGAATGAATGCAAAAGAATACTTTTGCTCCACCAGCATCACCAGAAAGGCCACACATACATAAACCAACCACCAAAACACAGCCAAGCACACTCCTTTCCTTCTTAACATCCCTGAGTCCAACAATTCAGACCACAGTCAAAGCAGTCACAAAGTGTATCTCACCTACACTGCTCTAGTGATACACTTTTGCACTGCCTAGAAGCAAATTTTGAGCTTGATTCTCATGTCCTCCTGTTTCTCCTAGCAGAGTGTTTATGCTAAGCCTTTGACCAGAACCAATTTTGTCTTTCTTGACCATAAAGAGAAAATAATGACAGGCTGAGAGAGTTGGGATTGTTCAGTCTAGAGAAGAGAAGGCTCCCAGGAGACATTCTTGTAGCCTTCCAGGATCTGCAGGGGCTGCAAGAGGGCTGGGGAAGGACTTGTTAGGATGTCAGGTAGTGCTAGGACTAGGGGGAATGGATCCAAGCTTGAGGAGGGGAGATTTAGGTTGGCTGTTAGGCAGAAGTTGTTCCCCATGAGGGTGGTGAGACCCTGGCCCAGGTTGCCCAGAGAGGTGGTACCAGCCCCATCCATCCCTGACAGTGTTGCAGGCCAGGCTGGCTGGGAGCAGTTTTCCTTAATCAATTACTCAAGATTTATGGTAGTACAAGTGAAAGCAAGATCTAATGTTTTAAAGACTTCACACATTATGAAGCAGCCTTGTAGAAAGTTTTGTGATAGAACTACAGGAAGGGGGAAAAAAAAAAAGGTATCAGACTTTTGGGTTTCAGAGTTGGCATGTGTGTGTCCTGCAGGAAAGGAATAAAGTCACCTTGCTCTTACCTCCTGCTTTAAATAAAAGATAGGATATTCTAACTGCCTTAAAAAAACACCTTGAAGTAGATTTCTGCTCTCCTAATCAGTGTGTTCACTTAACATGCAGCCAGCTAGACTTGAAAGGTCACAAGGCAGCACTGAATCATTATCTATTTGAGAGAATTAAGGGAGAAGGGATAAAGAAGTGAAGTCTATTTTTAGCTTTGAAATTTATGGCCATGATAGCATCTGGCCAAATGAAAAGGATCTGATCAAAAAAGTTGAAAGTCAAGGAGATCTACCCTTCATGCATCTTTAAAAGCAGTACAAGCCAAGATGTTGGAACCATGGGGAAGAACTTAATCTTACCTTCAACTAAAAGATTTACTAAAGCCTGTGGCAAAGAATCTCAACGTGAACAGATGAATTTCTCTTGCAGAAATACAATTCCACCCATTCCCTTACCAATTTGTTATTAATTCAGAGGCAAAGCTCCATAGAACAGGCAATTTAGAATGGGAACAAAGCAATGCATCTTTGTGCAGCAACACCAGATGAATCCTACACTGCCATCAAGAGCTTCTGGGTGGCCTTGGAGCACGGTGACATATCCACTTGGATATGTTGTAAAGTAAATGTCATAATCAGAGAATCACAGAATCATTAAGGTTGGAAGAGACCTCTAAGATCATCAAGTCCAACCATCTCCCTATCACCACCATGCCACCAAACCATGGCCCTGAGTAACCACATCTAGCTCTGTTCATATATGGTGACTCCACCTCTTCCACATCTCTAAGTAAATATTACATGTCAGGTTATTTTTTTTTCAGTCTATTACTGTGGTAGAAGTTTCATTTAGACACCTCTTATGTTTCAAAATAGGTCAATATTTACCCTGCCAAACTAGCTGAAGGTAGAGCAAGCTCTGGCATGGCTGCTTTGGATCTTCCACAGCAGAACTGAGCCTCAGCTGAACTTCCAGACTCTTGTTTTGAACAAGAATCTCTCTCCCCAAAGACTTTTCATTGTTTATGTTGTGGGCTTTTGTTTCTCCTCCTCTGTAAACACACTGCTAAGTGTCTGCAGGAAGTTTGAGGCTATGCCACCTCCAGAAGCAGGGTGTTCTCTCTCAACACATCACCAAGATCAGCAAACAGCTGGATGACACAACACAGCCAGGCTAAAGGAACAGCCAGTCCCCTGAGAAAAAGTTCTTCATTAGCTGATGAAGCCAACTTCAAGCCTACTCTATCCAATTTTAACTGCAGATCAGCCAGGAGAAGTTTCATCCTGCCAAGCTATAAATTCCACTACATGCTCATTCTTTGTCATGATCTCCAAGCTGTTCCTCTGGTGAAACCTTGGAAATATTGCTTTCACTACTATATTAAGCCAAGAGGATGGTATGGATTTATTTGTGTGCAAGGAAGGATCCATTTGACAGGCCTGTGGATCTCTAGAAATGCTGTGTTATCAGACTGCTTTCTGAAATGACATTTTTCACAGCATTTGGTGCTCCACAAGCAAACAATGTGCCTGCTTAGACCACACACAGCTCTGAAGAAAAAGAGGATTTCCTACTGCAATGCCATTTTTGACATTTTCCTGAGGCTTTGGGATTAATGATAGCCTTGCAATGAAAGCTCACTCAGTCTTGCCTTTGCCATATTGAAATGTTCCAGAAAGTTTAGCTTCAAGAGGTAGTAAATCTATCCAGTGGCACCCACAAGGTCAACTCTATTTTTCAGAGTGTATTAAAGTTAAGAAAAGTTTTACCAAGCTGTCTTATTCTGCTAAGCTCAAACCCAGCTGCAGGTGCATGCTCCCCTAAAAAATATACTGCAGGTCTGACCTTCTCATTCTGCAATTTCTTTACAAGTTACCAGGCAAATGAGTCTGGAAGCAGAAAAAGAGAATAAATACAGTACTTTTCCTAGAGTTTGTGCTGATTACACTCTCCATATTTCTATTTATGTGTCTGTGGGCTTGGTACTCAGCCTTCTTCAAGGCTTATCCATGATTTGCAAGCAGATTTTCCAGCCTCCTGGTTCTTGCATTGTTGCAAAACCTCTAACTGCCTCTTTACTAAGGAACCTTAATAAGGGAGTTCAACATTTACTATGCTTATATAAATGATTTGCATTCATTAAATCTGGCATATGCTTTTGAGTGCTGATATCCATTGGTATAAAGCATGATTAGAACAGAAAGAAGACAATTTGGCTGAGTAGCTTTGCATCTTGTGCAGTTATTGCAGCAAGGGCAAAGCAGGATGCTCCTGAGCTTGAGTCTTTAAGTCTGAGTCTTCAAGTCTGCCACACCAGAAAAAGGCAGTGGGAAATCCAGCTCAGGGAGCTAAAATTGGAAAGGAATGAAGGCAGTTGGGAAATGATAATTTACACAGCATGAGTAGGCCTCAGTCAAGGCAAAACTTATCATTTGTTTGCCCCAGCACTAAATGTCTTCACACTTTGACTGAATGACTTTTATTTCCTTGCTTTATTGGTATATTCCTTCCTTCTGTTACTTTGAAGCCAACAAACAGACAAGGAGCTGCCAAAATGACACTATCCAAAGTGAAGTCTGTCCCTTTTCCCTCAGTCTGGAATGATTTCAGTCTAATGGAATGAAGCTTAGCAATCAGCTTGCTGTGAAAGTCATCTCTCTGCAGCACTTAATTAACAGCATATATATATGTCTAGAGAGGTAGATCTGTATTTACTCATATATACCTATATATGGATCAGAGGATGAATGGAACCACCTGGAACAAAGATTTAGTAGGAATGAATACATCAACCTGTGAAAAATGAAAGAACCTCCTCATTGCTGATGACCTGAAGTCTCAGTGGAGTCTGAACATTGGATCATCAACAGAAATAAGGGCAAGGAGCATCCCTGAGAGAGGCTGCAAGGATTTCATTGCAAGCAAGAATATTCTGATGCAGGACTGACTGCAAACACAAGTCATGAAGAAAAAGTCTGACAGGCTATGAAGTCTCTCAGCACAGGATTTTTTTTGTCTCAATTCCAGCAGGAAAAAAAAAAATTGTTTGGCTGCTTTGCTGAGGAGTTTGTGTCTCATCAACTGCTCTCTGAAAATGGCTCTTACTATCAGCCAACAAAGCCCCAATTCCTCCTGTGGAAGCACCAACAAAGTCCTAATCATAGGAATGAGACTAAAAAAACCATCAACAAATTAATTGTGATGATGTTTGGCTAATGAAAATGTGCATTATTATGATTATCTTTGGAAAGTACTGTGTCTTTTCAAGAAGCATGAAGGCTCCTAAGTGGAGGAAGAGAGATGATTTCCTCTAGGTAGGACACTTTATTATCCTGCACTAAGCACAGCCACTTCTCCTGAAGAAAAGTACAGCAAATATTTCTGATGCACAACAAAACCAGTTGAGCACCACAATAATAACAATAAATGCTATTTAAATACAGAGCAATCTAACAAAATAAGAGGCCTTTAAATTATGTGATAAAACTACTCTAAAAACTGCCATTTTCCCCAAAACAAAGCTCTTTTAGTCAAAAGGTGGCTTAGCAATTCCTGATAGACACTGAGTTAACATCATGTCCCCTTGCAGTGAGAGGAGCTAAGCTGAATAATGCAATTCCACTTAGCATTTATATGACTATGGGGAAAATAATATGATAATTATCACCATTTTTTTCCCATCCAGTCAAAGATCTTTCCCAGAGAATGCTCAGCACTGAGCTTTCTATTTTTCTCTTTAACAATTTGCCCATTTTGATTGTCCACAAGGTACTTAGAGAGTTTGACAGTGTATATGTCTGTTTGTGAACCCATGCAGGCACAGAAAGAGATGGATAAATGAACACTAGGAATATAAAGAGACACTAGGAAAACATCTTTTACTGCATTCTATACCCAGGCTGACTGAGAGCCATAGGATTACAGAATCATGAAGGTTGGAAGAGATCTCTCAGATCAAGTCCAACCATACCTATCACTCCCATGCCACTAAACCATGACCCTAAGTAGAGCATCTCAATGTTTCAACATTCTGAATTACATCCTATCTAAGCTGATCTTTCATGAACAAAGCCTCCACCTTATCCCATGTGAAATGGATGAAATATTAAAGCTCAAAGAGGAAGGATTATCCTGAAAGGCTAATGTCATCTATAAGAAATGACTAACAGAAGTGCTGCAGATCAGTGACTTAGTGACCAACATCTAAGGGAGCTGCCTCCCTATTAAGATTCTGAGTGTCTCTCTTCAGGAAACCTCTCCAGCTTGGATAACCACTTTGGGGTCAACCAGCTCCTCTCTTTTCTGTTCAATTCACTTTGTATTTAGTCATTAAAACCCTCATCAGACACTGGAATTAGTAAGCTTTTCCAGGCTGTCTCTGGTAGGACTCCACACACCACTTGTCCTCTGTTACCACTCCTAAAAAGGAGCTTCAGCAGAACTTAGCCCAGCTCTGACTTGGAAGTTAGATGATTAAATATTGTTGATTTATACATTTTTGCATGGGCTGCTTTTGGCATGATCAAATCTAGACCTGCACTGATTTTATTCTGCCACAAACAAAAACAAAACAACAGAATTTGGAGACAAATAGAGGAAAATCAATGGACCTCAGGCTGTTAGCATATCAGATTTCCCCATACTCTTGTAAGCAAAGCAAACCAAACACAGGAAATCATTAGGGTGAGATGACTCAGGAGCTTCATGTATACATATATGTCAATATATTTATATTTATATCTATAAATATATCTATAATATAATATACATATATAATATATATTTATATATTATAAACATATAATATAAATATATATTTGAATATATTTAAATATATCAATATATAAAAATATTAATCTATCAATACATTAAACTATACACATGAATATGCAATATATAGATATATGGATATACACAAATATATGAATATAAACATATGAATATATAAAACATGACTATATAAAAACACATGAACATATGAATATATATAAAGACATATGAATATATATAAAGACATATGAATGTATATATATATATATAATCTATATTTCTTTACAGAGCATCACTTTAGGAAGATTTTGGTACCAGTTATGTAGTCAAATTCATCTCCAGAGAGCTTCCCAGCTACCTGGAGTGACACTTCTAGATGAGTTTAGTGTCTCACAGGATTTGTGTTCTTGATGGTCTCAGCTTACAGGACAATCAGGACTTTCTTTTGCTAGACTACAACACAGGGAAAACATCCTCCCCCTGCTGAGTGAGAGCTGTCATTTACCTTCTTGGGTTTTCATGCCAATTCGATGCTGAACAGCACTGGAATGAAACTGGCACAAAACTTTCTCATTTGTTATAAAAAGCTGATTGAATTGAGATTTTTCTCAGGGTTTAGTTTGCAAAAAGGGTGAATAAAGCTGCAACTTTTTGAGCACATAGAGGGAGAGCCAGGATGCAAAGCACAACTGTTCTGGTTGGGTCCTCAGCTTCTGCCACACTGTGTCCTCACACCATGCTTTGTGAGGCAGTGCTGCAGAGCAGAGCTTGGAAGGCTGAGGCCCTCCAGCTCTCCTCAGCACTCCAATGCTCCTTTACCCTTACCTTCTTGTAATCCTTCACCCAGCTGGCATCTTTTGGTAACCCTGAGTCCCTCAGAAGCTGAGCCAGCTCAGCACACAGCATCACAAAAACACTGAAGCACCAGCAGGCTCTCACCTCCTACCATCACCTCTTGAGGATGCTGCACAGTGGAAAGGAAGAATCCAGCTCAGCATCCCCTATTTAGAAGAGATTAGGGACTTGTTTTCAACATCATTATCTCCCAGCAGTTTCCTAGGGTGTTCCAAACACTCCATCACCCTTACAGTTGCTGCTCTAATCTTCTCCTGTACCTCACTTGCATGCACTCAGCACCTGTTCAGGTTTGGATGTGGGCTCACTGTGACAACCTGCCTCAAACCCTGTGCATCCATGAGAACAGGGCACTCAGAAACTAATGATGTCTCCTGAGAGGCAGAATGGCATGCTAGATTAATATTTACCCCTAATTATGTGGGGAAAACTCTTTTATTACTAAGCAATTGCCTGCCACATGGGAAAAAGAGTGCTGAGTTGAAGCTTAAATGCAAATTCCCTGTTTCTTAATAGAAAGCTGCATGGATTTGTGCTGAAAATGAGGTTTGCTGAGAAAAACCAAGGACTAGTTATGCATGTATGTAAGGGTTTTCTTCTCTGAACGTCATGAAATGGCATTAATGGATTCAAAACCTTCCCCAGAAAATGCTGGTTACTCTACTGAAATTCATGTGTCTTCAGGAGGCATAAGCCTTTTAGGGTTGTTTTGGGATATATAACTCATCTCTCTATCTATCTCTATAAATATAACTAATATATATAACTCAGGAGGAGTGAGAAGGTTAATGTGTTCTCAACCAGGGTCAGTTCAGGTTATGGCTGGTGACTAATACAAGTAACCAACACACAATATTTGTATTTACCTGCAAATTCATGTTGTAACAGTCCTCCAGCAACTTCAGAATAACTAAAGCCACCTATTTCAGAGCTGGTAAGCAAAGGAAAATCACTTCTGTTTAAGAAGGGTTTAAGAAATCAATGTAGAAAGAGTGTAAAAAATGGATTGAATCAATTAGAAAGATGCTGAGAGAAATCTGACCACAGATTTATTCAAGTGGATTGTATATTCAGGAGCTCCACATGCCACCAAGATTAATAATGCAAAGGGAAGAGCTGCCTTGGAATTTACTTACTCCTGAAGGAGATGTTCTCCTCCTTCCATCACATGCTGGGACACATCCTGTTCCTCTCTGCAGGAAGGAGCAGGCAAAGAGCTAAAGAGAAAGAAGAAATCAGAACAAATCATGCAGGAGCATCACTTTCTGCCTCTTGCTGCTTGGCCATGTGCTCTCCTCTCTCCTGTGCCATTACTTCCAGCAAGGCACTTTCCTGTTCAGGTTTGTGCCTGTTACCTCTTATCCTGTCCCTGGGCACCACTGATAAAAGCCTGGCCCCATTCTCCTGACACTCACCCAGTTTAAGTATTGCTAAGCATTGATAAGTTTCCCTCTCAGACTGCTCTTCTCCAGGCTAACCAGCCCCAGCTCTCTCAGCCTCTCCCCCTCAGAGAGATGTTCAAGTCCCCTCAGCATTTCTGGAGCCTCTCCAGATGATCCACACACTATCAGTGAAACCAGAGCTAGGTGAATGTCTCTCTAACTCTGCCCATTTTGCTGCAAGCTCAAAAGAGAGGAGGCTTCTCTACACCTTTGCCTTCAGCTCAAGAACTGGATGAGCTTTCCTGGAGATGTACCTTGAACTGAAAACAGCTTTCACTCCCCAGGGTTATTTATAGCACAGGCACAGTAAATAATGACTCCAAGTAGGATGGGAAAGGAAGGGAAACAACAACACCACTAAAATACACAGCTCTGCTAACTCCAGGCACAGGCTGGTTGCTCTCCTCCTGGTAGAGCATCCTCACTTGGCTTGTGTCTTCTGTCACCACATATTCCTGCTTCCCTCAACAAGCAGGAACTACTTTTGGCTGCTTGCTTCTCACATTTCTGTGCTGCAGTGGCCACCTGTCACAGCACAGATCAATTCTGTGATGACTTCATTTTCTACTCAATATTCCTGAAAGAGCTAATTCTAAACCAGCAATGGACAGAGAGGCTACTTCAGGATGCTAAGATAGCTTCTAGTACTACCTGCAAGGCTGATCTTCTCAACAATGCTTAGCTATTGTCAAGTCTGTCTTCTTTGGGCTCTTTAAGGCTAAAATATCCACTACATCTGATCTTACATAGTCCATTCACTGGACTATGGAAGTTATCTCTGGTGGGTTTCATTTCCACACAGAATAAATCCAGTACTGAGTGACCTGGGTGTCCTAAGCACAACAAAGGGAGAGGTTTCCATTCTCTCCACATCCTTACCAGAATGAGCATCAGGGAATTCAGCCTTTGGGAAGTCATCTTTACACATTTGCCTTCTGGTGGGAAGACGTTGGGAAGTCTTGCTTCAAAGATCAATGAATAAAAGGAGTTAAAAGAAAAGTAAATGAAGTGTAAGAAAGGTCAACTGAGGAAAACTGATGAAGATGAAGTGAGAGGTGATAGGAAAGGGGAATTGTTTTTCATAATGGCCAGTCAGGGCATAATTCACCTTCAGGGAAGGAGAATCCTGGTCTAGCTGGTTAGGGTCACAGTTGGAAAGAAGATGAAATCTTTACCCTACTGCTATTAATGTCACAGGTTTTAATGGGAACCAGATTGTATATGTTGAGGTGCTGGGCATTATTCTCCACTGTTATATCTATTTGATTTCAGGGAGATGCCCAAGAATGGAAACCTCTTCCTGCAGTGGAAGATTGGATTCTGGTGTCTCATATCCAACAGCAAAGCAAGGAACACAGCCAAACTACACAATTCACTTCAGGCTTCAGCTTCAGGAGAGCAGAGCTGTGTTTGAAGCTAGCCCTGTGCTGAAATGCTCTATCATTTTGAAGCCAATTTTCTTGCACAAAAAGTGTATGATTTGGGGTTTTTAAATCTAAATTCCTCAACCATTTCTAAAGTTGCTTGCAAAGTAGCTTCTCCTATTGAAATACCTTGGCAGATAGGTCAACACTGGATTTTCCTAACCTGATTGTCTCCTATACATTTGGGAGCCTTCTGAAATAATAGCTCTATTTGTTTGTGGGGGTTTTTAACATCCCTCAGAAAAGAAACTTCCTTCTGAGCCTAGGCATATCCAGAGGGATTTGCCAGCAGCAAGCTGTTCTATTAATGCATCTCTAGTTCAGTCTAATGCATTACTTACATTGGCCAGAGCAGCAGGATTAATACTATGAAATAAAAGTCTAAGATCTATATTTATGACATTTATTGCAAGATTTCTAAGGAAACTGAGCTGTTCTGAAGAACCAAATTATTGAAGGGCAGCTAGAGGACCAAAGCTTTCCCTGTAGCACCAAGGGGTGTTGGGCAACCCAAGGAGCAAATGTTTTCACACTCCACAGAAAGCTCTGGCTGCTATGAATGTGTTTGCCCCATATACTTAGGTTTTTATCAAATTAGCTATTTTTTTTTTCCTCCCCTCTGTGAAAATCACTCTGAGGGAAATGTTATGCTTTTTCCACTTCATGCCACGCAACCAAATTGTTGAGGAACTTCACAGTCAGAAATTATTTTAGTCCCTCACCATATGAAATGTTTCCTGTTGCAAACCAAGTGGGTTGGTAAGAAGGAGGCAGTAGAAAATTCATGCAAGGATAAACTGGTTGGTTAAGAGAGGTATTAGCTAACAAGAGATAATTACAGTTACCACACACCTGAATTTTATGACATTAAGAGGTAATGCAAAGCTTACACAGTCAAAACACTCAAAATCCTCTTCAAACAAAATAGTGCTGCTTTTTTCCTAGCACATCATCGAATCATTTTAGGTTGGAAAAGACCTTTAAGATCACTGAGTCCAACCAACAACCCAGCATTGCCAAGTCACCACTACTCCATGTCACTGAGCACCACATCTACACATCTTCTTAAAGACCTCCAGGGATGGTGACTCCACCACTGCCCTGGACAGCCTGGGCCAAGGGTTTAATCCTTTTGGTGAAGAAATTTTTCCTAATGTCCAATCTAAACCTCCCCTGGTGCAACTTGAAGCCATTTCCTCTTGTTCTATTGCTGCTCACCTTTCAGGGAGTTGCAGAGAGACCTAAAGTCTCCTCTGAGCCTCCTCTTCTCCACACTAACCAACCCCAGTGCCCTCAGCTGCTCCTCAGCACACTTGTGCTCTAGACCCCTCACCAGCTTCATTACCCTTCTCTGGACACACTCCAGCACCTCAATGTCCTTCTGGGAGTGAGGGACTCAAAACTGAGCACAATATTCTGCTGTGGCCTCCCCAGTGCCCAGTACAGGAGGAGAATCACCTTCCTAGTCCTGTTGGCCACACTCTTTCTGATCCAAGCTAAGATGCTGTTGGAGTTCTTGGCCACACTGCTGGCTCATCTTCATGTTTTGGGCTGTCAAGCAGAAACTTGTACCTTGCCCTACCTACAAAATAAGATGCCAAGCGTGACCCAGGCTGAGCACACATCAAAGCTTGGTTTACAAGGCAGAGCAATTAGCAGTTGTGGTCCCCACTCACATCTCACTTGTTATGTCTATAAAAGCCCAGCAGCTCTCTCCCCTTCTGAGGAGAAATGTCAGATAGCTTCTGCTGTGACAGCTAATGTCAGAGCAAGCTCTGCAAGCTGTGTCTCTTCCCTTCCTCTTTGCTTGTTGGTAATGCAGGAGAAGTGTAGCTCAGCTCTGGGAGAAACACCCTGAAAGGCTGGGGAAGGAAATAATGCTGAGGCACTTCTCCAGAGAAAGCAATCAGGAATTCAAGGGAGAAAAGGTTCCTTATCTTGAAACACTGTACAAATATTATCTAGTCTATTGTAATGACACTAGTAGAACAGAGAGGTGTGCTGAGTATTGCTGTGAAAGCACTTCAGGATGCTCACTCTTCCAGTCAAACAGTTAAAGCTGGTGCAGAACTGTCACTAGGAAGGCTTGGATACTAGGAAAACATCATTTTCATACTCCTCCTCAGATACCTATATAGGTCAGTACTGCCTTGAGCTGTGTTCTGGGCAGAAAAATGAAGTTCAACATCAGCTAGGTTTGGTGTAGCACTCCAACAAGCCTGAAGTCTCTCCTGAAGTCCCAACTTGATTAGTCTGGGTGTCATTTCTCTTGCTGCACACTGAGAGTCCGACCATACCTATCACCCCCATGGCCCTAAGGAGCACATCTAGATGTTTTCTGAACCCCTCCAGGGATGGTGACTCAAACAAACATGCTCAAGCCTCACTTCTGTGGATTTCACAGGAGATCTCCTCTCTCTTGCTGTTTAACAAGCATCCTTGAGCAAACTCACCTATTGAAAGGAAGCTGTAGCTCCTATTTCCCTGCCACCACCCTGGTGCTGCAGTGCAAACACAGGTATGGGAAAAGATGATCGAATACTGAGTATTAAAGCCATGAAGCACCCACCTGGACCCCATCCTGTGCAAGCTGCTCTAGCTTCTCTGGCTCTTGCAGGGAGGTTGGACTAGATAATCTCCAGAGATCCCTTCCAACCTCTAACATTCTTTGATTAATGAGCTGGTTTTCTAGGAGAGCTGAGCTGCTTTTTAGGTTCCTGTGATTCCACAAATGATGGTGATGAATGTGTTCCTTGTTACCTGTGTGTATTACACATCACTAAAATTCATGGCCCCTTGCCATCTGTTTTAATGAAGAAACTCATGGATACATTTGGCTTTTACCTTGTCTGGTAAAAGACTTGTGGAAAGAGAATTTCATAGCCTGATGATGAGCCAGCTCTCTAGCTGGCATTAATTCAGATACTCCTAGTAGCATCCCTGGTAGTGCTTTGATTCACAGCAGCCAAGAAGCCAGGCAGGTAACACCACAAGAGTTAGCTCACAATAGTATTCTGCTCAGCAAACAGTTGGAGTTGCAATCCTCCTGCCTGATGCCCACAGCAGGCTCCAAAATCATCTTCAGTTCTTGCTCATGTTGAAAGTCAGGATTCTGGTGAGATATTTGTGTGGCTCTGGCAAATGCTTTGGCTCTATTTACTCAGCACAGAACATTCAGATGAGAGCTCCCATGCACCAAAAAGCCCTTTGTATTTTGCATGGATGCCAATCACAGCTCTCAGAGCTTTTTGAAGGGCATTCTGGGAGCAGTAGAGCACCCATCAGGTCACAGCATATTCAGCAGCCCTGCAGATCATTGCAAACTCCTCTACCTCCATCAACACCTCTCTCACTTCAGCCAAGAGAAGACAGCTTGAATTCAATGTCAGCCACATCACTAGTGCCACCTACAGCATCCAGAGAAAGCCTTTGTGGCTTCTCTGTTTCAGACAGAGCTTTCTGAGCTAATAGCATGGCTGGGCAAGTTCAAAGAAGGAAGTGCTTCAGCCAAATGAAACTTAGATTACTCCTTTGCTCCTACAGCCAGAGCCATCCACAAGCACAAGGGCCAGCTCTGCTCCCAAGGAAGCGCTCTGCTAGTGACATTGTGGCACTTGGGCACAGGATAGGTGAGGATGGCTTCTTCTCTGAATTATCTTAAAATGAGGGGGAAATTCACATTGTAGCTCTCTTTCCACTGTCTTCCTCAGCAGTAGTGACAAAGCTTCTCCCTGCCTCATTATTAATGACTTGTGTCAACCTCCTTGCCTGTTTCTTGATGCTCTGCTGTCAGCTCAAGCCTGTCTGCACCTCACCTCCAGAGACAACTCTCAGGACATTGCCTCCTTGGGCTTTCATCTGAATCTTAGCACCCAAATGCAAACTTGAGAGAGCTGGAGAGCTGTCAGGAGATCAATCTGCAGATGCTTCAGCTCCAGAAGCTCCTCCAGGCAGGCTACCTGGCCAAAAAGCTCTGCCATATCCTCCTGCCTCAAAGGGTTGACTTCCTCAGCTTCAGGTATAAGAACAGAATAACCTGAGGCTCCCAAATGAACATGACACCCCACAGCTGATCCAGGCTCATGATGATCCTACAGCAGCCAAGAGACACAGTGCTGATAGATACAGGCTGGGAGAGGTGAATTTGTGTGCAATGACACCAGAGGACCTCAATTATCCAAACACAGGAACTCCAAGCCACCAAAGCACATGTGGGTGTTCCAAGCCTAACTTAGGGGAAGGCAGCACTTGGAGAGGGAAGTGGCAAAAGAGGTAAATCTGCCATGTCCCCTCAGTAATTAAAGCAATTCTTGGTGCTGGGTTGATGCCTGGTTGCCTGTCTTCCCTCATGCCTTCTTCTGCTCCTTGAGGAGCTACCAAACACCTCAGGCTGCTCCTTGGTTTCTCACAGACCAAACTGTTCTTTTCTTACTAATCAGGACATGAGCTACACTGCCTTCCTCTTCCAAAATTGCCTTCTTCCTCCATCACCAGCAAAGGTTGCTAGAAAAACCTCTTGCTGGTCCCCTGAGTATAACTTCACCTCTCAAGCTGCTCCTGAACAAGGTTTTGTGTTGGAGTTTGGTAAATGGTAAATAATTAGCTGAAATGCCATCACTGCCTCTTAATGGTGACACTAATGGGTGGTGGCAGATTGAGGGAGAAACACCCAAAGATATTCAGATGAAGAGCAGGAGGCTCTCAGGCTTGCTGAGAGATGTTTGCTCCTTTGCAGTGTCAGGAGATTGGGGAGGTGAAGAGAAATAAGGTGGTGGCAGAGCAGAGCTCCTGCAGTTCACAACTGGTTTTAATATGATAATGTCAAGGACTATTTGCAATGTAAAAACAAAACTCAGTTGTCTTGAGGCTCATTTTAAACCTGCAAAGGCTTTTCCATCCTGACTTGCTGCTGCTGAGCATGTATCAGGAGTTAACTATGCCCAGGGATACAGGCAGGGCTCAGGAAAGATGTTTTAGGGAATAAACAGTGCTAATAAAAAGGATAAGAGTAACCATCTCTACTTTGAAGCACTGTTTGCATTTCAGATGGCTGGAATGACCAATAAATCTCTTTCCACTGTAACTGCATGTTGTAATAGAAATAGCAGGAATAGAGGCACCACACAAAGAAATGGATTCAGACATTCTGAGCAGTGAAGAGCAATTCCACAGCCCCCCTCAGAGCCATCAGAATCACTGCTGTGCTCAGAACATCAGAGGGACAGACAGCATTATACCCAAGGAGCATCTACAGCTCATCCTGGAAACAGAATCACAAAGGTTGGAAGAGACCTGTAAGCTCATCAAGTCCAACCATACCTGTCACCCCCATGCCACTAAACCACATCCTTAAGTACCACATCTAGATGTTTGTTCAACCTCTCCAGGGATGGTGACTCCAGCACCTCCCTGGGCAGCCTGGGCCAATGCTTAACAACCTTTACAGGGAAGAAATTCCTCCTGATATCCAATCTAAACCTCCCCTGCTACAACTTGAGGCCATGAAACATCAGACTGCTGGTCTCTTTAGCTTCCCTCTTTGATGAAAGGCTACATCCTCCACTGTTATTTTAAGAGCCATTTTCCATCACCTGAATCCCAGGAGTGAGATCAGGGAAGCTCTTTGTTCTCTCTGTTGCTGAGAGGTAGTTTGGGATAGGTTCATTAAGAGCTTTATCTCCTTGCAATACTCAGCCCTATTCTGCATCTGTCTTGGAGACTGATTACTTGGACAAGTAATCATGTTCATGTCTTTCTTGTACAAGTAATCACTTGTTCATGTCTATGGACATAAAGTGCTTAATGTCACCTTCTTGACTTCAGCTGAGAACTTCTCACATCCTAAGAGCTGCAGAGGATCAGAGCAAAGATCCCTCTAGGTACCAATCGGTGGCAAGTGGTTTCAGGGATGCAATAAGCACCAAGAACATGCACAAGCAACACCTCCACCAAAACATCAGCTCTGTGGCTCCTGAAGGTGTCTCTGTGTGAACACCTCTGTGCACTAACAACCCCTGGCAGACCTCTTCTCCCTGCATGAGCTCATTTCCTCTGGAAGCCATTTCAAGGATAGCTCTCTGGTGACCAGCAGCAATGAGTTTTCCAACTGAATCACAAGCCACCTGAAGTAATATTTGATTATTTTCATTTTAAACCTGCCAGCCAGCAGTTTCCTGGCCTGCCTCAGAATATTGCTGCAGGAGGATTAGAACACAAACCAACTTACTGACCTTAGGATGCTGAGGAACCATAGTCCATTTAATCACTCCTGGTTGGGATACCTTCACATATCTTTAGTCCTTCAGCTGCTCTTCTCTCTGTACCTTGTCTAGCTTTGTTGTTATGCTACCAAGAGCATTTGAAGTTGTAGTGGAGCTCACAAAAACCTAGGCTGGGAAACAGCCCTTCATTTAAAAGTGAGTGATACCATCTGGAGATGATCACCACCTGCTTCTATATAAACTCAGCTGAAGGGAAAGAAAAATGCTTGAAAATGAGCAGGTTGTGCCATCTGAGGCACAGTTCCAGCTTGCACCTGGTGGTTTCTGCTTGGTGAATTCTATGATTCCCACATTGCCTTCAAAGCAGCAGAGGCAGGAGCTCAGAGCTACATGGTTGGACTTGATGACCTTAGAAGTCTCTTCCAACCTTCGTGATTCTGGGATACAGTAACCATGGGCTCCCTCTCCATCCAAAGTCACAGCTAAGCATGAGTCAAGGCTGGGCTGGCTGTTAGAAGAGTGAGAGACACTCTTTATTAACCCTTCTACCTTCCCAAAGGGGAAGAGAGGAGGAATAAGGGAGAGAGACAAAGGAAAGAGGGATGAAGCATAGACTAAAATCGCTAAAAACAAACATGGTCTCTTCACAGAGTCATAGAATCATGAAGGTTGGAAGAGATCATCAAGCCCAACCATACCTATCACTCCCATACCACTAAACCATGGCCCTAAGGAGAGCATCTCGATGTTTCTTCAACCCCTCCAGGGATGGTGACTCCAGCACCTCCCTGGACAACCTATTCCAATCCTTAACAAGCCTAGAGAAGAGATTGTTGTGTTTTGCTGTTATTTGTTTCTGAAATATGAGGCACTAGGCCTCATCTCTGTGTGTGAGTGATGAAAAGCTTTATGGAAAGATAGTAGTTGATTGAGGTAGAGAAGAGGAGAGCAGGAAATGTTCTCAGACTGAGCTAGAGAGGAACTGCTCACGGGGAGAAAGGATCTGGTGGCTCAAGCTTAGAAATATTTACTTCACCTTTTGTTTTTATTCAATACTGTGGCTCAGAAGAATAAAAAACAATGCTGCTGAGGAAAAACTTGCTCCAGTGCCCAGCAAGAACCAGAATGTGCTACAGGAAGAAAAAGATCATTCTGAGCAATAGGGTCTAAGAAATTAGCTTAATTGTACAAGTGCAGCCCTAAAGAGGAAGGTAATACACTTAGGAAGTGCTAACAACATCATCTGCTTTAATTAAGGTTATCATCTGCTGGAACTCATGAAAAAAGAGAAAGACATGAACGTGATGAAAGCTTCCACGAGCAACCTTTGTGAAGTTCCTTTTAAGCACATTCAAATTGCTCAGGAGGTATGAAAATGTCACTCTCTAGGATTTAGAAATCAGAATAATTTCTTTTTATATATATATATATATATCATCATCTTTTGGGTGCTTTATTCCTGTGTCACAACCTCTCTAGGTTGGGTGGGTTCTTAAAACATCTCTCCCTTTGTGAGCTTCAAGTTGGCAATGGAGATGAATAGACTGTTAAGCAACTGAAAGGAGAGAAATAAGAGAAATGGGGAAAGGGAGGGGGGGAAAAAGAGAAGAATAGAGTAGCTAGCAGATCAGGTCTGGTTTTTTTCACTCAGCCTCTGAAAATCTCACACAAGGGTGACTCAAAAGAGTGAATGACTCAAAAAAAAAGTGATACTGTGCTATTGCCTTCCTATGAGCTCTGAATGTAAAACACTTGTGGTTGCTGTGAGCTTGGAGGCTTCAGAGCCTTCCTCTGAGTTTTGCTTCCATGGTGTGTTTATCACATTCCTCACCAGCTCCCTTCTTCTAAGTGTTGGGAGAAAGCAGGACTTTGGGAGTACAAGTGTGCTGAGGAGCAGCTGAGGGCACTGGGGTTGGTTAGTGTGGAGAAGAGGAGGCTCAGGGGAGACCTTAGGTCTCTCTACAACTCCCTGCAAGGAGGTTAGAGTGAGATGGGGGTAGGGCTCTTCTCCAGGGTTAGCAGTGAGAGGACAAGATGAAGCAGCCTCAAGTTGCCCCAGGGGAGGTTTAGATTGGATATCAGGAGGAATTTCTTCCCTGAAAGGGTTGTTAAGTCTTGGAATAGCTGCCCAGGGAGGTGCTGGAGTCACCAGCCCTGCAGGTGCTTAAGAAACATCTAGCTGTGGTACTTAAGGCCATGGTTTAGTGGTCTGGTAGTGCTAGGTATGGTTGGACTTGATGATCTTAGAGGTCTCTTCCAACCTGAATGATTCTGTGGTTCTGTATTCTGGTCTGAACACTCAGTTTCCAGAAGAAGATCAAGAATTAATATGTTTTATGTGTGTGTCAATGGAATTAGGCTACAGGTCTGTCTGTGGACAATGTTTGTGGAGAGGATATGTCCTGCCCCTGGAGCTAAAACAGAACAAGGAGCAACCTTGTGTGCTTTGTGGAGACAGTGTTGTGGGGGAAAGAAGGGAAGGGAAGGGAGAAGAGGCACTGAGCACAAAATTAGGATGGGAAAGGGGAGATACTGCTTAAAAAATGGGGTAATTTTTCACAAGATATTATTTTGCTGTTAAGTGAGTTATAGAGGAGAAAAGGAGATTATTCACTAGCTGCATCGTCAAGGCAGGACATGAAGGATGAGGAATGCTGCTTGAGCCATAAAGCTTTCACCAAGCAGGGCAGGAGCAATGAGCTTGTGTTGATTGTGCTGTCTTCAGGCTGAGAAAGTTGGGATTTTGTTCCAAGAATAAAGTTTGGAGCCAAATCCAAAGACCTCTTCAATCATGTGGGTTCACTTCAGTGGTGGTGTGGCCCAGGCACGAGGCAGTTTGATAACTCTCTGTCAGAAACCTGCTGCTTTCTGGGAGCCCTCAGAGCAAATGCACATCCAATTTCTCCCTATTGATCAGTCTCCTGTCTGTTCTCATGTGCTGCTGCAGCATCCTCTCTCAGTGTAAGGTGAATAGCCAATGACTTGCAAGAAATGGCAACCTGAGCATAGCTTCTGTTGGGCTAAGGGCTACACTTGCTGGGGCTTAACAAGCCTTTCGGGGAAGAAATTCCTCCTGACATCTAATCTAAACCTCCCCTGGTACAACTTGAGGTCATTTCCTCTTGTCCTCTCACTGTTAACCCTGGAGAAAAGCCCTACCCCCAGCTCACTGCAATCTCCTTGTAGAGATTCTGTGACTCTGAGTTTTCATTGCCTGTGTGCAAACAGGCAGGAGAGCATTGGGCAGCAGAAAGACAACTCACAGCTGGACAATCCTTAGCTCTAGATCCCCCAAAAGATGCATCCAAAACTGCTGTGAAAGCAACCTACTTGCTTTTGATCTGCTGTTGTGCAGAGTTTCTTGTGATGGACCCACAGCACCACATATCTCCCCATCTCTTCCACCAGTGTGTTACTTTATTTTCTTTTCTAATTACCTGCTTGCCTTTGAGGGTGAAGGGAGAACAATCATTACTTGGTGCCTTTTATGTCTGAGATGTTTTCATGGATCCAGGAGACTTGCTTCCTTTTGAGCTGCCCAGGGAAAAACTCTTCATCAATTAAATTAGAAGTGGAGGGTTGATTGAGTATTGTTCTTAATAACAGCAAGGATGCTGAAGGCCATAATCCATTAGCACCAGGGATTTTAATATCAGAGACAAGGAGATAGCTTACAGCTATCAGACCTCTGTTGGGAAATGATTGTGGGAAGTGCTTTATTGCAGAGGATTCCAGCCTCACAGAAGTGATGGAACAAGCTGAAGGCAGCTGCAAGTGCTGGAGGAGGGGCTCAGGTGCCACAGGGTTATTCATCCTCTTTGCTTTTCTAGCAGAGCCTTGCTACTGCACAGAAGAAGAGAGTTTGGTGCAGAAGTATTAGGTAGGAACCTAGGAGACACTATTACAGACATCACTTGATATAACAGACTTCAGACTCCACCTCACAGGCAGTCCAGCTAGTAAATACTAACCCCCTGGGCTACATCTCTACCACCTATACTCTTAGGGGTGTGTGAGAGACCTGGGCAGCTCATAATTCTTCAAGACTCAACTGATAAATTTAAGACACTTGTTATTTCCAGCTGATTACCTCCCCATTTATGATCCATTTCATTGATAGCCTGAAGCCCATGACACAAAGGTTCCACACACTGCAGTTAAGGTGATGATTTGTGTCCTCTTGTATTGCATTGGCTCCTTGAAAGTTCAGCACTTGATCACAGATGGGACAATTCTTCACTCAGAAGGTGGTGAGACACTGGAAGAGGTTGCCCAGAGAGTTTGTGGATGCTCCAAGTGTTCAAGGCCAGGTTGGATGTGGCTCTGGGCAACCTGGTCTAGTGGGTAGCATCTCTGCCTATAGGAACTTGATGATCTTTAAGGTCCCTTCCAACCCAAACCATTCTATGATTCTATGAATTTGGGATGAACACCCACAGTATCAAGGGCTGGTGGCCTAGTGTATCATCATCTTCATGACCAGAAATGACCACAGTACAGATGTGATCCCATGGATACAAGTGCAGAGGGTGCTGCAGGCTCAGCCAGCTGGTCCATCCTGCAGCACAGACCCACTTCCAGCAAGAGCTGGCACATCTTGGTCCATTCATGACCCACTGATGGTCCTAAGGTGATGCTGACAGGTCTTTCCTCCTGATGGCAAACACTCCAAATCATCCAGATTGTTCCTTTCTCCTCGAGAGTGAGAAGATGAATGAATGCTTAAGGTGTGAATTTGGTCTTTCAGTAGCAAAGAGAGACAAATGTCATGGTTGAGCTAGAAGTCAGAACACATGGTTTGTTAAGGACATCTTTTGCTTGTCTTCCCCCCCCCTCCTCTTTTCTCATTATCACCAGCAGTGGAATCATTTTTATTCCTCTGTGAGGAAAGAGGCAAACCCAGAAAATTTCATTTAGAACAAAAGAATGAATGTTCCTTTTCTAATAAAACTTCCCCTTGGAGAAGCATCTCCCTAACTGAGTGCATACCAATTCTCTAGAGCCCAAAAAACCCCTCTCAAGACAGCACTGAAATCACATGAAATAAATCCTAATCTGTTAATAATAATAATCAATAATAAAATGTGTGCTTGCCTTCAAATTAACCATCCCTGGGTTTTTTTCCCTACAGAGACTGAGAGAAATACAGAGAGGTGAAATACTTATGTGTAATATAACATATTGTTACATACCAAATAGCCTTTCAAGAAGTTAGCTGCATTGCTATTAATGGGTCTCATGCAGCTCAATCCCTGCTGACTGCTTAGAAAGCATGAAAAGATATGCAATTGAACATCTTGAACAGAAAACACAAATGAAATCAACACAGATCTACTCCAGAGAGCATGAAGATAATTCATTTCATTAGAAAAGAAGAAGCCATGCTGGCTTTTGGACAGATCTGAAGCCTGCTCTGCTAGAAGCACACATCTTTGTCATAGCAGGGGTTTATAGCCTTCTCTCAGGAGCAACATAGCAAGAGTTCCCCAGGCCAAGGGTTCTCACACCAGCAGGATGCTCTTTCTTTCCCCCATGGATGGTGGGAAGCTTGCCATAATCCCAGCTATTAGAATCACAGAATCAGGAAGGTTGGAAGAGACCTCTAAGTTCATCAAGCCCAACCATCTACCTATCACCCCCAGGCCACTAAACCATGGCCCTAAGTGCCACATCTGGATGTTTCTTAACCCCCTCCAGGCATGGTGACCCCTGCACCTCCCTGGGCCAATGCCTAACAACTCTTTCAGTTACTTGAGACATTTCCATGCTAACATAGTGGTAGAAAGCTCCTAAATTACAAAGTTGATTATGTTTTTCCTCAACAGATATTCCCTGCAAAGTCAGTGAGGAGATATCAGTGAAACCAAGAATCCAACTGTGGAGGTCTTGGTATCTCTGAAGTCAAAAGTCCTGCTGACTTGCTTCTAAGCCACATGCTCAAATCATGGTTGTGAATATATAAGGATTTTAGCCACAAATAGAAGCCCTTTCTCTTGAAAGAAAGAACAGTAGCTGGGCTGTTTGAGCTCTGAAACACCATCATAAATGTTATTCTTAATAATAATGAGAGATGATGTTCAGCATTACAACTGATGTTCAGACAATGCTTTTAATTAAACATGTAATGAACGCATCTCATTTCTTTGCACAAGCTTCCCTCTCCCCAATCAGGCTAATAATGTAAACATCCCTGCTTGATTATGGAAGGAATTGCTTTCCCAAACACACTGGCCTCCTGGCAAACAAAATGCCTGCTGCCAGGCACACAACAGAGGCCACACTGCAGGGCTCCCATTTTAGCACAGAACTTGATTTGCAGTTGAACATCAGCTTTAAGATAAAAAATATCCTAGGTAAATGGTTCTAGGACCATTTAGGACAAAAGTTGTCACCAAATGCCTGGAGGTTGGATTCAGTTCATCAAGGTAATTTATAAGAACATCATGGACTTAAGCAAACAGCTGCTTTTAGTTCTCCCCAAGCAGAGAGACAGCAGCAGCTTTAGGATCTTTCCTCACACACACTCTGGACCAGATTAATCAAAACTGTGACCTTCCTTTCAGCCAAAATACTGGAGCTGTGGAGGTTTTCTCTCCAGCTAATGGGAGTTTTTCCAGGAGTTAATTACATTGGAAAAGACCATGCAAGACTTCCATGAAAAAAAGAGATGGACATTTCTTTTGGGGTTGGTTTTTTCTCCTCTAGCTTTATAATCAAACAACAACAACAAAAAAGGAGTATTTTTGCAAAAGGGTGACAAATTTTCAAGTGAAAAAAAAATCAGAGTGAAATGAGTTGTCAAAACATTTAGGAAATCTGTCAACAGCTCTAATTCTTAGAAACCAGGATGTGATGATGCTTGAAATACTGCCTGCTCCATGCTGAAGCAGCTGAGCCATGGTCCTTGCTGCTTCAGCTTAGCCTTATTTTTGCTCTGTGGAAAGTTACTGCTATGCTTTCAGATCTATTAAGTGATTCTTCAAGTTAATCAGCAACCCACCAGCATCATCCTTTCCTAGGTAGGACATCTCCAGAGGCACTCAGCTTCTATTGCTTGGAAATGATGCAGTCTTGTCAGCCAAGGAAAGCACTGATTTCTCAGCCTCCAGCATCCAAGAGGGGACAGTGCAGGCCATGGTGAAAAGAGGAGTTACACATCTTTTTCTAACTGTCTTCCCACTGAAAACATCCTTGGCCTTTCACAGGAGAGGAAAGAAGAAGGAAGAGGAAAGAAGAAGGAAGAATGAGAAACAGTCATATTTTACTTGCAAACACAAAAATACCAGGAATCCAAAGCCCAATATTCAGAATATCCAACCGCAGCAACATAATTCTCCTGTATTTAGGTAAATTAGCTTAGACTTACAGCATCTAACACAGTGGATTGCCAGAGTGCAAATTATTTCTAACTATAGCCATTAAATGGTCCATTTTTGACCTGTGGGAGATTTCCCACTCATTTCAATTGGCTTTTGATTAGGTCTGATCTACTTTTCCTTCCTCTTTTCTCCTTCAGATCTGTTCTTAATTCCCCCAGCTATTGGCTTTGTGATTCATTAGTTTCATCATTTTGTTTGGTTTTTAGTATTTCTAATAGGACACAACTGACAGTTTGACAGAGAAGCGACTTCTTTTCTCTTAAGGGATGCATGTGGTGTTGATCACCTTGAGCACTACAGAAGATTGCAAATCTTCTTTGATACTTCCGGGCACTTCCACCTCTCCCAAACAAAAAGCAATAATGGCAAAAGGCTAAGTTGAAATGTGTTGGTGGCTATTAAAACATGATATTTAAGTACTCTGTAAGCTAAGTTGTTGCATTTTATCTACGGTCTTTTCGAAGGAAGCCCTGCAAATCCAAGCTATTTTCCTCACCTCATCAGTATGTTAGGAAGGGAGGAAATTCTCCCTTTAAGGATGTGGCCAGAAGATAACTGCCAGCAACATGAACTCTCAGGGCAGAGCAAAATCTCTCAGATGCAAAGTAAGCAATAAATGTATGAAGAACAGCTCTGGAGAAGTCCTGGCAACAGTACATTATCCATTTGCTGAAAGGCATCAAGTATACCTAGAAGCTGCAAGGATTTTCCTGTACAAAACCCACAAAACCTAGGGTTAAAAAAAAACCCAAAACCATAAACCAGGGAACAAACTCCCATCCAGGTGAGCCTGACACTGGCAGCTGCAGTTTGTGAGGAGTATTTGCTCTTCCAAGCCCAGATCTTTCTCACCCATGTTACCATTGCTGCACACGCATTTGGAGGACTGGCATCACTGCCATCCTCTTTGCAATACTTTACCAGTCTGAATTCTATTTTCCTTTCAAAAATAGGACTGTTATAATTTACTGCAAGTCGCTCAGGAAAAGACTGCAGTTCTTACTGCAGTCTAACAGATAAGAAAGGCTATAGGGTGTTTGTTCCAAGCCAAACAGCAAAGAATCAATCCACCAGCTCAGGAGAAGAAACCACCTTTCAGATGCTAGCTAAGACTGGCACTGAAAAGAACATTTATCATCTTCTTGGGTCGAACTTTGTGCAGCCCAGAAACTGGAGTCACATCAGAAACAACACTCCGTGCACCTAGAAAACGGCTGAAATACATCAATCAGTGCCCCACCGACCACCACCAGAGCTCCCTGCAAAACACCTCTTTTGGCAGCAGGCACAGAGAGAGAAGATTTTCAAGCTCAAAAAGCTCCGCAGCGGCAAAGGCACATCGCCTGTGTGACGAGAGGCAAACCGCAGCTGCCGCCTTCCTCCTCCCCGAGTGTGGTACCCTGCTGGCGGGGGGCGATGATGCTGCTAGCCGTCCGGTGCCGCGGTGGGGAGCGGCGACCCGAGCAGAGCAAAGCAAGGTAAGGCAGAATAAGGCAAGGCAGGGCAGGGCAGGACCGCCTCGCCCCGTCCCACCCCCGGACCGGGCGCGGCAGCGGCAGCGGCGCCCCGGTTCGGCCGGGCGGGCGGGCGGNCCGCCGCCCGCCGCGCTTGCCGCGCCACGCACCGGATGATGCCCCCGCGGGGGGCGGCGGGTTCTTGCCGCCGGCGGCGCCTGGCGCCCCTCAACGAGGACAACGGGCGGTTCCTGCTGCTGGCCGCCCTCATCGCGGCGTACCTGAGCGCCGGCGCCACCGTCTTCTCGGCCCTCGAGAGCCCGTCGGAGGCGGCGGCGCAGCTCCGCTGGAACCGGACCCTGCACAACTTCAGCCGCATCTTTAACATCAGCCTGCCGGAGCTGCGCGCCTTCCTGCGGAGCTACGAGGCGGCCATGGCCGCGGGCATCCGCGTCGACGCCCTACGGCCCCGCTGGGATTTCCCCGGCGCCTTCTATTTCGTGGGCACCGTCGTCTCCACCATAGGTGAGCGCCGCCCCGACGGCCCCGCCGCGGAAGGCATCCCGCCGGGGAGGGGTGGGGGGGAAAATGCTTCGGCCGCGGCCCCGGGGCGGTCGTTATAGCGACTAAAGTTTGGAGAGAGGCGCCACCGTGTTGCTATGACAACCTTGCAGCCGCCAGGAGGGCTGAGGACGGGGTGTCCGGATCCCTTGTCCCCTATCTCACCCCTGGAATGGATAGGTCGCGGTCTCACTGGTCGCCCTGCGGCCCCCTTGCCCTCCCCCACCAGTGCAGGGAGCCGGGAACCGGAGCTGAGCTCCGCTCCGCAGCGCTCCGCCTCTAGCTGGGGGCTCACAGAGGCAGTTGCCCCGTCCCTCCCCAGCCAAACTTTTGCTACCGGCTGTGCGGTTATACGGTTGGCGTTTTTAAGCCGAGGCCGAAGGAGCGAGCGGGGCTGAGCGCTCTGCCCGCGACGGTGGGATGCGCCTGTGCCATCGGGAGCGGGCAAACGAACGGGAGAGGCGGCACGGGTGCTCATCTCAAGGATGCTGAGCGTTAGGCAGGCTTTCGAGCTGGGCTTGATGCTGGTTTTAACTGCTGGCAAAGTTAAGGGGCGTGTGGGAATAAAGAGATAAGCCGCGTGTCGTGACATGATGTGCGTTCTCAGTGCATCGCTGGCTACTGCGGACTGCAGGTGCTCACATCCCTTAGCTGTTTAGGAAGAAAAGCGCTTCATGAGAAAATGGTGAGTTTGGGGGGGGGGGGGGAAATCATAATTTTACTCTAAAATCAGCATTCTTTTACTTTAGTTTTAAAGCCCCACGAAGAGCTAGATTTAGTTGAAGTAAAGCTGTGGCTTCACTCACGAGTGCTGCTAGAGAAATCCTGCCCCTGTGGACACAAGACCTGAACGATTTTCTCTCTCAGCCAGTTTTTAAGTTTTCTAACAAGCTTCTGAGCATAAATGCCATGCTCTCCCTTTACAAGAGAGGAAAAAACTCACAGCTGGTTATTGCTCTTACATTCATTAGCTTGGGAAAATGTTTTATCAATAGTGATTCATCTGAATAATGGAGTGATGGTGACTACAGCAATATTGTCAAGTATTGTTACTTGTTGCACTGAATAATTCCCTTAGCTTTTCGAGTATCATCATTAAAACACCATTTAAGTTAAATGTTAAGCCTTCTTCATCACAAGAGCATATATTTTTAAGACATCATTATGACTGAATGGATGGTCAAAAAAGGTCTCTGTATTAACAAAGCCAACTTACACCTGCTGTGGCAAACAGAGAAGTCCGTGGGTGATGTGTAACAAGAGATCTGCCAAGCCTGGGTTCTCCTCTTGGTGGTTATTGAGGTGTAAAATGTTTCCTCTTCATTTGCAAGCATTTGTTTGCATCTCCACTTCATTGCCTTGCTTGCAGTCGTTTGTGCCTGGGTGGAGAGAATGAGAAACTCAGTGGGGGTTTTTTTGGCAATCCTAGCAGGTGCAAATGGCTGAACCAAGAGCTGTTTCCCAGATCCCTGTAGTGCAACCTCTCTCTTTAGAGCCAATCATGCCTACAGCTCTCACATGCAAGATGGAGGCTGAAGATTGTTTTTCCCCAAGCTACAACAAAGGCCAGATTCTGCCAAGTGTTCTCCTGAGTAGTACCTTCTCTTGGCATGCTGCCTTCTCATGGCATACTACATTCTCTTGGCATACTACCTGCTAAGTACTTACTCCAGCAAGATTGAGGGAGAACAGGCTTTTGCTCTGAGTGAGGAGATTCAGCAGAAGGTGGCTCAAAGCAAAGCTAAGTTGTGCCTTTGGGCAGGAGCAGTGTCTCCTGGAGCACAGGCATCCTGAGCTGTTGCACAGCTCTTACAAGCTCTGTGTACAGCTCCTGCAGATGAAGAGGACCTTCTACCCCCTCCTCAGTGCTTCTGCTTGCTGGCATCTTCAAGCTCCTGCAGCTAGTAGAGAGGCAAAGCCTGTGGTGAACTCAGCTGCTTCTCCATGGGCAAGGCTTCTTCTGCACAGCTGTATTCAGTTATCATTGGCAGGTTGTGTTTGCCCAATAAAAGCAAAAAAAACCCCTCAGTTGATTAACTGGTTGTCCTGCTAAGAGCCAAAAGCTGTGCTCTTAATGAAACGTGCACAAGGCTGTCCTGCTCACAGTCCCAGCATGGCAGAAACCAAGTGGGAGGCATCAAAATGTCACCCAGAGCTGTTCTTTCATGATCCCTTTGTTCCCTCCCAGACAGCTCATTTATGTCCCTACCTGTCTGGAGTACCTTTGATTCCACTGTCAGCTCACATCCCATATTATCCTGGTTCAGAGCAATTTCATTTGCCTTCACGTCACGCTGAATTGACAAAGGAGAATGCTTTCTTCACTCAACAACTGCCAGACATGGAGAGTCAAAACAGCTTGCCTTCTTCAACAGCTTCATCAGCTCCATGTGTCAAAGCAACTTTATTACTCCAGCTAAACACACTCCTATCCTAATGATGCATCAGGAAGCTTTCTTACTCACTGTGTAACAAACAGCAAGGAGAGAGACACTGTGTCTGTCAAGGGTATATCACCCACAGGTTACTCAGCCTCTTAGCTGTAGAGGAGCTTTTCAGGTCCTCCCACTGGTGTTAATAAAACACTGGTTTCACTGGTGTGACTTCGGGGGTTGTGCACACACAGGAGTTGGACTCGATGCTCCTTGTGGGTCCCTTACAACTCAGGACATTCTGTGATGCTGTGAAAGTTGCTCAATCCTTCATTTGTAGGCATCCAAATACAGTCACTCAGGGCCAGGGCTGTAAGTGGGGGGTGTGTCAGCTGAACAGAGGGAGGGAGACTCCGGTTCTTCATCCTTCTGTGAACACAAGAGTTAGGCACAGTCAGGCTTGGAAGAAACTGCTTCACCCTTCTTGAGCATGGCTTTTGCAGAGCTGAGCAGCTCCCCTTCATTGGGTGCTTTCTCACAACTCTTTCAGTGAAGAAATCTTTCCTGACATCCAATCTAAACCTCCCCTGGTGCAACTTGAGACCATTTCTTCTTGGCCTTTCACTGGTAACTCAGGAGAAGAGACCTACCCCCATCTCACTCCAAGCTCCTTTCAGGTAGTTGTAGAGAGAGATAAAGTCTCCCCTGAGCCTCCTCTGCTGTAATACACATTTGTTTGATGTCTTTGCAGTCTTTCAATTAATAACTACCAAAGAAATCAAAAGTAAAGCTTTACAGTCTCTTCTTGTTCCTCCTCGCACCTGCCCCTGTTCCCTTGTGGTAATCCTGCTGTTGACTCTCATTTCCTTCTTCAGCCAGTTCCTTCCTTCTCCAGTTGTCTTCACTTTGACACAAATCATGCACACTTCATCATTTTTTCTCACTTTTCCTGATGGGTCATCTCTGCGAGCACATCATCTCACTTTGATGGGAACTTGAATTGCTCTTCATGATGGAGAGAAGAGGAAAAGCACTTAGAGGCTAGACCTGTTCTTCCTAACTCCACATAGCAATATCCACTCGTGGTGTTGTGCTGGAGAACACAAGGTCATTATTTTAATGAATGCAGTGTTCCCTTTCTTGGCAGCTCTTGAAGTCTGTGAGAAGTTTACTCCTTGCCATGGTAGCATCAGGGTTAGAGCAACAATAAACCAACCTGGAACATTCCATCTGCAGTTTTTAGTATGAAGAGAGCTTGGTATTTTGGGAAACATAGCTTGTGCTCATGATCCACATGGTAGTTTTCAGAGTGTGTCAGTACTAAGTATATATCTGAGTACATCTGGGGAGGAGACAGCTAAGGACAAAGATTAGGGATCATGCTAAGTGAGCATTTGAAACAGGAGAGTCCTCCTGAGCACAGTGATAATAAAACCTTTTGTGAACAGAAACAGGTAAGTAACAAACTATGACAACCTAAAGGGCAATTTCACAGCCATCCAGACCAATCAAAGCTGTTTCATTTTCTATCTGCTGAAGTCAATAGCAGAGCAGCCTGCAGAGCTTTAGGAAATCTCACTTTAACTCATGTTATTGGCTTGCTAGGTGTATAAAACAACTAGATCTGATGCTGCCAGCACTTGTCATTACTCTAAGACATGGCCCTGAGTTCAGGGGGTCTCTTGATGGCAATGGGTACTACACCAAGCTGTAGGCATCAGAAGGGTTCACTGCAGCCTCTCCTGAATCAGATGAGAAGCAGAATGAGAATTCAATCTAATTGCACTAGAGGAGGCAAAGCTTTAGCAGCCTTTTCAAGTAATTATTACCTTATTCCACTCCAAAGCTTTAAATTGAAGAGTGTGATGTCAAAGGATAGGATTAGTTATATGGAGGAGGCTCTGCTGTTGCTGGTGTTTCAAAATCCACAGGAAATGCTCCTTCCTCACTGAGGACAACAGCAGTTAATACCTTGATAATGATTGTAGTGATCCCTCAATGAATTTTAACCTTTCTGAGCTTGCAGCACTGCAGCTTCTTCCCCCTGTAGAAATCTTGGGCCATATGTTCACATCCAATCTCAAGTCTTAGGCAAGCCAATTGTCATCGCAGCAGAAAGCAGCAACTGGAGGAAATTTGCCCATGTGAGAAAGGAAGTCATCCCATTTCAATTAAAAAGAAAGCCAGCTACAAGCCTTTTTGGTTATTCATGATTGACTATTCTGTTGTCTCTTTGCTCTGGCTGAGGATTGTGCAAGCAATGTATTTGTCTCCTGAGGATAAGCAAAAAATAATACAGTGTCATTCATGCTCAATGTGTATGGAGTCAAGTCTATTTTAAGCCTTTTGGAGGCTGGCAATGATTGTGGTGTAAAGATCTTCAATCCAAATGGTGATTTTTAATGAGAGGGACAGAAAGAAGCTGCTTGCTAATATGATTTTTCTCCATTTACAAGAGCTTGCAAGGAGCAAGTTGTTCAGTTTCATTAAATTGAAAAGTAGTCAAGGGAAATACTTGCTAAGGAAGGGAGAGTTCAATGCAGAAAGAGAAAATGACCTATAACTGGTTAGTCAGCAGTCCTGTCACCCTGGATTTCCGTTACAGTTACTTCAAATGAGGTCCTTCTACCTTCATGAAGGAATTAGAAGAGCTGCCCAAGCAGAAAGATACTGGAGGATAGAGAACTTTTTGAGAGAAGGAACTCTTGAAGGCAAACTTTAACACTTAAGAAGTTGAGGTGGATTTATCAGGGGTCTTTTCTTCACTGACTTGTCACTGCAGAAGTTTGTAGAACCAGACCAAACAGTGGGAAAGATGTTTAGGGTCTTTAGGGGCATGGTGGTGACAGGTGGATGGTTGGACATGATGGTCTTAGAGTTCTCTTCCAACCTTCATGATTCTGTGTGATCACTTGTGAAATTCAGGTAATGTCATTTCTTAGCCTGAAAGAAGTACTGCAAGCTGTACTGGCACTGGTATTTGTTGGAAGTTCCTAATATCTCAAGAACATATACAAAATTTGGATGCCATTGGTTTTTTTTTCCTTGCAATTCCGTTAAAAATTGCCCAACCTAGGGTCTACTCAGGCATCTGAAATGCAGCAGCAAGTTCCACTCAACAACAAAGGCAGGTGTGAATGCTAAGGTTTGAAACACTGCCTTGGAAATGAGAAGGCAGAAGATTTTTCTTGTTAGGGTGTTGCTTAGATACACAGTTAGCCAGACCAAAAAAAAAAAATGCTCAAAATCACAGGAAAATAAGACTGGAAGCAGCTTTCCAGGATAAAAAAAAATAAGATTGCAAGAGAAATCAAGTTTTGAAACAAGATTCACCTGGAATCATATCATGAGCAAGGTGAAGATTGTGGAAAGGTCAGAGGAGGTGACTTCAAATATTGGGCACAGCTCTTCTCCCCTCCAAAATCTCCTCTCCAGGGCACATGGATTATTATTTATTAGATTGGCTATAAGGAGAAATTTCTTCACTGAAACGGTTGCTAAGTCTTGGCCCAGGCTGCCCAGGGAGGTGGTGAAGTCACCATCTCTGGAGGGGTTGAAAAAACATTGAGATGCTCTTCTTAGGGCTATGGTTTAGTGGTTGGACTTGATGATCTTAGAGGTCTCTTCCAACCTTCATGATTCTGTGAGTCCCCTCTTCAATCCCAGGATCACAGCCACCAGCATCTCCACAGCCCTCTCCTTCCCACTGCTCCCTGCTGCAGGTGCCTCCTGGCCTATTTCTGTTATCACAGCACCTCCAGGGATGCTCATGGGAGTGCAGACTCCTTGTCCAGGAGGAGAAATCACTGCTAGCCACAGGAGATGGGCAATCCTGACATTTCTGTCCTGATGGAGCTGCCCTGTCATCATCTCCCAGCCCTGGGCACAAGATGCTGCTGCCAAGCCCTGGCTCTGGAGCTCACTTGAGTAACTGTTGGGCTTGTCATTCACCTCTTGGTCTCTTTTCCTCCTCTTCACATAAACCTGGTAACTAAAAACTATTAATTAGCATTAGCTTTCAGTTACATGATGTCATGCTTGCCTATTTAATCACTTTCTTCAAGGAAACTTAGGTTATTTTAAGTTGACAATTCTATTAACTGTAAAAAAAAAAAACAATCCCAAAACCGAGGCGGAGGGATACTAGCTAGCGATCAAGGTGGAGGGATACTAACAAACAATCGAGGCGGAGGAGTACTAAGAAATGATCAAGGCAGAGGTATACTAGCTAGCAAGCAATGGCAGAGGGATACCGGCTAGCAATCGATGTCGGAGAGATACTGGCTAGCAATCGATAGTGGAGGGATACTAGGTAGCAATCAGGGCAGAGAGATACTAGCTAGCAATCGATGGTGGAGGTATACTAGCTAGCAATCGGCGGAAGGATACTAGCTAGCAATCAACACAGAAGGATACTAGCTAGCAATCGACGCGGAAGGATACTAGCTAACAATCAATGGTGGAGGGATACTAGTTATCAGTCGATGCCGGAGGGATACTAGCTAGCAACTGAGGCAGAGAGATACCAGCTAGCAATTGATGGAGGAGAGATAACAGCTAGCAATCGATGGCAGAGGAATACCAGAGAGCAAGCGATGGCGGAGGGATACGAACTAGCAATCGATGGCAGAGGGATACTAGCTAGCAATCAATAGAGGGGGGATACTGGCTAGCAATCGATGGTGGAGAGATACTGCCTAGCAATCGATGGCGGAGGGATACCGGTTAGCAAGCGATGGCGGAGGGATTCCGGGTAGCAGTTGAGCCAGAGGGATACCGCCCAGCAATCGAGAGCGGAGTGATACCGCCCAGTAAATGATGGCGGAGGGATACTGCCCAGAAATCGAGGATGGAGTGATACCAGATAGGAATTGATGGCGGAGGGATACCGGCTAGCAATTGATGGCGGAGGGATACCAGCTAGCATGTGATGGTGGAGGGATACCAGCTAGCATGCAATGGCGATGCGATACCGGCTAGCAAGCGATGGCGGAGGGATACTGGCTAGCAATGCATGGTGGAGGGATACCGCTTAGCAATCAGTGGCGGAGGGATATGTGCTAGCAGTGAATGGTGGAGGGATACAGGCTAGGAATAGATGGCGGAGGGATACCGACAAGCAATCTATGGCGGAGGGATATCGGATAGCACACGAGGGCGGAGGGATACCTGTTAGCAAGCGATGGTGGAGGGAAACCACCCAGAAATCGAGGACTGAGAGATACCAGCTACGAATTGATGGCGGAGTGATACCGGTAATGATTGCTAACCAGTATCTCTCTACCATCGATTGCTAAGCGGTATCCCTCCGCTATCAGTTGCTAGTCAGAATCCTTCTGCCCTCGATTTCTAGCCAGTATCCCTCCGCCATCGCTTGCTAGCCGGTATCGCACTGCCATCACGTGATAGCAGGTATCCCTCCACCATCAATTGCTAGCCGATATCTGTCCACCATCGATTGCTAACCAGTATTTCTCCGCCATCGATTGCTTGTCGGCATCCCTCCGCCATTGCTTGCTAACCGGTATCCCTCCGCCTCGATTGCTTGTCAGTATCCCTCCGCCATCGCATGCTACCCAATATCCCTCCGCCATCGATTGCTAACCAGTATCCCTCCGCCATCAATTGCTAGTCGGTATCCCTCTGCCATCGATTGCTAACCAGTATCCCTCCACCACTGCTTGCTAGCCAGTAACCCTCTGCCAATGTGTGCTAGCCCGTATCCCTCCACCATCGCTTCCTAACCGGTATCCCTCCGCCATCAATTGCTGGCAGATATTCCTCCACCACTGATTGCTAACCAGTATCACTCCGCCAGAAATTGCCTGTCAGTATCCCTCCGCCATCCACTGCTAGCATGTATCCCTCCGCCATTGATTGTAAGCCGGTATCTCTCCATCATGTATTGCTAGCCGGTATCACTCCACCATCGATTGCTAGCTGGTATCACTCCGCCATCAATTGCTAGCTGGTATCCCTCCACCATCGATTCCTAGTTGGTATCACTCCGCCCTCAATTTCTGGGCGGTATACCTCCCCCATCGTTTACTGGGCAGTATCCCTCCACCTCAGCTGCTACCCGGAAGCCCTTCGCCATCGATTGTTAACCGATATCCCTCCACCATCGATTCCAGGTAGGTGTCAAGGCGGAGGAATACCGCCCAGCAAACGTGAGCGAAGAGATACCACCCAGAAATTGAGGGCTACTGCCCAGAAATTGAGGGCATAGGGATACTGCTAGCCAGTGATGGCAGAGGGATACTGGATACCAATCAATGGTGGAGGGATACGTGCTAGCAGTGGATGGCAGAGGGATACCGGCTAAGATGTGAAGGTGGAGGGATACTGGCTAGCAATAGATGGTGGAAGAATACCGACAAGCAATTGAGGCGTAGTGATACCGGATAGCACTGGTTGGTGGAGGGATACTGGCTAGCAATCAATGGCGGAGGAATACCGGTTAGCAATCCATGGTGGAGGGATACCGGCTAGCAATCGATGGTGGAGTGCTACTGGTTCGCAATCAATGGCGGAGGGATACCAGTTATCAAACGATTGGGGAGGGATACCGGTTAGCAATCAATGGCGGAGGGATACCAGCAAGCAATCGATGGCGGAGGGATACCGACAAGCAATCAATGGCGGAGGGATACGTGCTAGCAGTGGATGGCGGAGGGATACCGGCTAACAAGCGATGGCAGAGGGATACCAGCTAAAAAGCGATGGCGGAGGGATACTAACAAGCAATCGATTGCGGAAGGATACAGGTTAGCAATTGATAGTGGAGGGATACAGGTTAGGAAGTGATAGCGGAGGAATTCCAGCTAGCACGCGTTGGCGTTGCGATACCAGCTAGAAAGCAATCGCGGAGGGATACCGGCTAGAAATTGAGGGCGGAAGGATACCAACTAGCAATTGATGGTGGAAGGATATCTCTTAGCAATCGATGGTGGTGTGATACTGGTTAGCAATCAATGGCGGAGGGATACCGGCTTACAATCAATGGCGGAGGGATACGTGCTAGCAGTGGATGGCGGAGGGCTACCGTCTAACAAGCGATGGCGGAGGGATACTGACAAGCAATCGATGGCGGAAGGATACCAGCTAGCAATCGATTACGGAGGGATACGTGCTAACAAGCAATGGCGGA